>CM046881.1:300259484-300859484 GCA_025667525.1 Glebionis coronaria
TCAAATACATTAAAATAGGATTTTTAAAACTCTTAGATTAATTTTAGCATCATTTTCTTAATTTTTAGAAATATTTTAATATTTTATTAGTTTTTAATCATTTAAAAATAGTTTTCCTTAGTTTAAAAATTTATAAAAATAGTTTTTAGTCTTTTTTAGTCAATTTAGAGGTTTACAAAGTGAAAAATCTTTATTTGGGCTTTTTAATAATTATTTCATTTTTAGCGCTTTGATTAACATTTAAAAATTAATATTTAATTAATTAAAAGGTTTGAAAAAGTTTTGATCATTTGTAAACTCTTAGTTTATTTAATTTGATTTTTGGTAATTTTTTGGTAATTTTTAGAATTAATTTTTATTTTAGCACTTTTTACGGTTTTTAATTTAGTCGTCGTAGTAATAATTTTAATGTATCCGTCATTCTAATTTCTCATCCCCTTCTTTCTCAAATATTAATCCAAAATATTTACATCATAATCATACACATATACCTCCTTGGGAAACGAACTTTCACCTTTGGGTCATTAACACTTGATTTTCCAAAGTCATTTGTTTAATACTTACCGCTTTTACGCCTTTTTCCTAAAAGGTCGTATTTTTCCTACAACCATTTTGAACCTCATCTTCATTGTCGATTTCATTTAAAGTAAAATCGCCTCCTTGGAATGGAGTGAGATTTGGTGTAGAATTAGCAAGAATCGGATCCAAAATAGTGGGATTGCCACTTGACGAGCTATCGGAAAAACCTAACACTTCTTGTGAAAACTCATCGCAAACCACATCAACTAACTCGATGTGATTGATGGTAGCGATTTCATAAACATGACAAGGTGTCGAGTTTTGAGTAGCGTTTATAACAAGTTCCTCTTCGTTGAATCTCAATAGTTCTTGCATGAACGTCGATAAGCGATCTCGAGGTGTCTAAAACTGGATGACCTAAAATTAGAGGAACTTGAGGATCCGCGGGGATGTCAACTACTATAAAATCAACTGGATATTAGAACTTTCCCACTTTCACAAAAACATCCTCGGCTACTCCACATGCTAAAATCGTAGAATGATCGGCCATCTCGATAGACATGTTCGAAGGAGTAAGAGCCGGAAGCGAAAGCGATTTCCAAATGGAAAATGGCATCAAATTAATGCTCGCACCAAGATCGGCCATGGCGAGGAATTCTTTCATATCTTGTATATCACAAGGAATGAGAAACTTCCCGGGGTCACCAACATTTTCCAGTATGCGGTTAAGATAAACCGAAGAACAATTAGCAAGCTTTGAAAGCTTTTCCCTATCGTTCATCGTACATTTAAAAGTGGAAGCGAAGCGAGGCATATATAACAACGTGTAGGCTAAACTTACATCAAAATGAACTTGTTGAAACATTTTTATAAAAAGCTCGATTTGTTGTTTGTTACGTTCTTGCAATTTCTCTTTGTTTCGTCTCGAAGAGTAAGGTAAGGGTGGTGTGGGTTGGACATTAGGCGACGGCCTTGGAATCTCGGGTTCCATAATTGGTATTGGTTCAACCGTAGGTGTGGTATGAGTGGTACTTCGTGGGCTTGTGATATGCTCCTTTTCGACCATCACCTCGGGCTCTTTCTCGATTTCCTTCTCCGTAGAAGTACTTGGACGAGAGATTGGTTCCTTGAAAGTTTTACCACTACGTGTAGTAATAACCTTCATTTCTCCCTTCGGGTTTGCAATGGTATCACTAGGAAGACCACCCGAGGAAGAGGGTTTACACATGATTGCTTCAAACATTTTTGCCATTCGGACTTCAAATTTTGATTGCCTAGCATCCGCTTTTAACAATTCTTGCTTAATCTCATGTTGTCCTTGTTCCATCTTTTGTTGATTTTGTTGAAGACGTTGAGCTTTTCCTTCCATTTTGTTAGCATGAGTCTTAAGTTCATTAGCAAGTTCGTTTTAAAGCTCGTTTTTCAACTCGGATCTTAAGCTAATCATCTCACGTTGCATATTATCAAACTTAGCATCGTTTGCTTTTGCATAATCCAAAAATTCTCCATTAAGATTTTTAGTGTGAGCATTTTGAAAACCTTGTGTAGTGTTTTGAAAATCACGGATTTGGTTTTGATTTGAAACTTGTCCATTCCCACTTCGATAATTCCCTTTGTTGTAATTACGTGAATTGCCTTGATAACCACCATTTTGATTGTTGTTTCGATAGTTGTTAGCATTTTGATTTGATGGAGCTTGATTTGGGCGGGAACCTTGGCCGTTTTGGTTGTAAGTTCCCGTTGCTACGTAAGCACTCGAAGTGTTACCACCGGCGGTAATGCACTCGGAAAGATCATGAGCTCCACCACAAGATAAACAACTCTTTTCAACCGTTTTAACCGATGCGGAATTTAAAGCATCTTGTGCTTTCCAATGTGTCATAAGCGTCGAAAACCTATCGAAAAACCGATTTTCCTCATTAGCTTCATCATGTAAGGCGTTAATGTTACGAGACGATGATGACGATGACGAACCCATATTGGCAAAACTCGGTGTGTTACGAGGGTTATAAACCTCAGATCTATTCCTGATAATCTTTAAAGCCTCATCGGTCGTTTTGCACAAAAAGTTACCACCCGCGGCGGCATTCAAATAATCTCGTTCATGATGATTAAGCCCATTGTAAAAAGTATCTATTTGATGCAATTTCGAAAAATCATGGTGTGGACATTCATGTAACATTTCCTTAAATCGTTCCCATACCATTGAAAAGCTTTCATTATTACGTTGTGTAAACCTTGAAATCTCATTTTTCAAATGTGTTGTTTTAGATGGTGGAAAAAATTGGTTCACAAACTTAGAAACGAGATCACCCCATGTCAAAACTGAATTTGGCGGTTCTTTCTCGAGCCAAATTTTAGCGGGTCCATCTAACGAGTATGGAAACAACATCATCTTAATGGCGTCATGTGGAAAATCCTTAAACTTGCTTGTTGCGGTGAGACGATTAAAATTCCTTATGTGGTAATGCGGGTTGTCTTTCTCGTGACCTCTAAACTTGTTTGCTTGCAACATCGACATTAAACCCGTCTTAATCTCGAAATTCTCCGCAAGGATGGCAGGAATCACAATAGCTTCTCCAAAACCCTCGGTGGGTGCTTGAAGCAACTCCATCATAGTACGATTAGCCATGGCGACTATTGGTTCTACAACGGGTTCGACAGTTGGAGTTTGTTGTTCAATCAAAGGCTCTTAATTTCCTTGACTTTGACAACGTTTACGAGCTCGTTTTGCTTGATTACGAGTTAGCATAAACTTGACGAAGAATGGGAGGTGAGCAAAGAAGATTCTTTTTGGGTGTTTTGTGAATTTTCAATTTTTTTGTGTTTTTGATTGTTTTTAATTTTTTTGGATTTTGTGTGTATTCGTAGACAACAATCTACCAAATCTCTCCTAGAATCAAACTCTTGATTAAATAAGTCTCAAAAGAATGAAAACGATCCCGTGGAGTGAACGCCTTCGAATGACTTTAGAACTTTGGTGAAAACCAAATTGTTCAAGAGGGTTTAATCACAAAGAAACCAAGCAAATATATATGATACGTAATAATACTTTGGGCGGCAAAACCCTCGATTAGCTTTCAATCTCAAAATACTCACAAGCAAGCGGAGAAACGAGGCGGCGCGAAGCACTTAAGAGCCTTTTTCTTTAGGGTATATTTTATAATACCCGCCTTATACCCACCTTATAGTTTGTATTTTTCAAAATCGAGCTTCACGAAAGTATTTATCTATTTTTGCCTTTTTCTTTTTGTTTGAGATTCGAATACAATAATTAGGAGATCAAATCCCAATTAAGGTTGTGTTTGCACACTTTTGGAGATATTTTGATTTTGTTGTGATACTTAATACAATATAGTAATAATAATTTCACAAGAAAAACGAAAAAAACCGATAATACGTATTAGTAGAGTTCTACTAATACAAATACTATTTATGGCTAATATTAAAAACAAAATGACAAATTAATCACGACACACCTCCCCGGTAGCGGCGCCAAAATGGTTATAGGAAAAATACGAACTTTTAGGAAAAAGGCGTAAAAGCGGTAAGTATTAAACAAATGACTTAGGAAAATCAAGTGTTAATGACCCAAAGGTGAAAGTTCGTTTCCCAAGGAGGTATATGTGTGTGATTAAGATGTAAATAATATGGATTAATATTTGAGAAAGAAGGGGATGAGAAATTAGAATGACGAATACGTGAAAATTATTACTACGACGACTAAATTAAAAACCGTAAAAAGTGCTAAAATAAAAATTAATTCTAAAAATTCTCAAAAAATTACCAAAAATCAAATTAAATAAACTAAGAGTTTACAAATGATCAAAACTTTTTCAAACCTTTTAATTAATTAAATATTAATTTTTATATGCTAATTAAAGCCCTAAAAATCAAAATAATTATTAAAAAGCCCAAATAAAGATTTTTCACTTTGTAAACCTCTAAATTGACTTAAAAAGACTAAAAACTATTTTTATACAATTTTAAACTAAGGAAAACGATTTTTAAATGATTAAAAACTAATAAAATATTAAAATATTTCTAAAAATTAAGAAAATGATGCAAAATTTAATCTAAGAGTTTTATAAATCCTATTTTAATGTATTTGACCTAAGAAAAATATAAAAGTTGCAAAAATGTGAAAAATGAAATTTAATAATAAAATAATATTAAAATATTATTAAAAATCCAAAAATTATAAAAAATTTTAAAAAATTGCAAACTAGTTTATTTTAACCTAAGTAAACAGAAAGTGAAAGTGAAATTACCAAAATACCCCTATTGGGCCCCCAAATGGGCTAAAAACAAAAACAGTGCACTTAAATGGGCTTTTTGCCCAATAAAATCAAACTCAACCAAATAAGCTGAAAATCACTAGTCTGACTCAAAATTTGATTTTAAGCACAAAAGTCTAAGGCCCAAAAGCTGAAAATGTGCTTATCACACCATAATAAGTCAACAGCTTATTCTTAATGGGCTTTTTGGCATATTAAGCTATAAGCCAACGCCATAAGCTCTAATTGAACACACAACATCTTATTGAGATTCTAAACCAATCTGCCAAAAGAAATTTTGAATAAGCTCAAGTAATAAGCCAGAACTTTGAAAAGAGCTTTTTCACTAAACGACAAAATAGTCGGGTTTGAGTTCTAGAGGGTTTCAAAAGCTGATTCTTTTTGCAAAAGCTCACAAATAGCTTAACTAAGAGTAATCAATAAGAAAAATCACAAAAAGCCAAGTAGAATAAGCTGTGGGAGCCAATAAGCTGGCTAAAAAAGCAAAATAAGCTAGTTTCCTATCAAAAGCTTAACCAAAAGACTTGTAACTTCTCAAATATGATATTAAGCTGAGAAAAATGACACCTATCACAAAAACCAACTTGTTGCATGTACCAATAAGCAGTTCTGAAAAATAAGCCAAATTGTGCTTATTTGACCAAAAGTCAAAGTCCACCAAATTTTACCAAATGAGCAGGGATTGATTATAAGCTTGTTTTAAGAAACTTTTGTAAAGAACTCAAGGTTGAGCCCTTGTGAATCAAGTGGTCAATTGACCAATACCTTGACAGATTTTGGCAAAATCAAGCCAATAAGCCAGTTAGCTTATAAGCCAGCAAATAAGCAAACCAAATAGCAAGAAGCACTCACAAGCAGCACAATAACAAGATTCAAGCAGTTAAACAACAAGGCATACACTAGAATAGCAAATGAAAGCCTAAAATGAGGTGGTCACTTTGTTGATGCAAATGACCACTTCAACCAACTTTGATAAGCTCTAGCACCCACAATAAGCCACCAAAATCAACAAACAGATATTGCACATATAGCTTATCACCTAAACTCTTACCAAACCAAATTTTAGACCCTAGATCCAACAAACAAAGATTTTATTGGATCTGATGTGTTTGACCAATTTCAAACCAATATTTTCAGATTTTTCCAAAACTTTGAAATCCTTTACCAAACCACTTGAAACTTAACCAAGGACCAAAACCAGTAACAAATGACTTTTTTAGACTATCCAAACCCTAAGTACCAAGGGCACAAGGCCACAAGACCTTATGATCCCAAAAACCAAACAACCTTGTTTTAGCCCCTTTTCAAACTAACTTTTGATTTCAACACACAACCTACTGATTTTATGGTTCAAATACCTTACCTAGGTGACAACTAACAGAAGGAAACAATAAAACACAAAGCACAAACACAAGAACACCAAATCACATGGCAAAACTCATAACAGACATGAACATGATATTTTTTTAGAGGAAACTGAAATAGAGCTTATACCTATCCCCTCACAACTTCCTAGGGAGATCAGCTATGCTCCTTGGACCACTCACAATAGCTAGAGAGTGACCAAGGTCCTTGAATAAATGAGATGATATGAGGTCTTGACTGATGGATTCAAAGCAGAACCTCAAGGACTTGATTTCTTCAACACAAAGAGCAAACAGACCAACCAAGGGCTTAAATCCCTTCACAAGCTTGGTGTCAACAAGCTTGCAAGAGCTTTAGGCAAATGGTAGGGGTTAGTACAGTCAAATTTAACCAAAAAGGAACAAGGTTTTCAACTTTTTTCAAACTTGAAAACTTGTTCAAATCAAAACGTGCTTCAATCCAAAGATCAAAACACCTTTATAACATAAAATGAAACTCAGCTTCACTCTTAAACAACACCAACTTTCAAAAACATAAAAAAGGAATTACAATTTTTTTCAAAATACCAAACTTTTATAAATTTTAAAAAGGAATTACAATGAGAAAAACTAGAACAAGGCTCTCTCACATGTTGAGGAGTCCTTATATAGGCTACAAGGGCTGAGATTACAATGAAAACCCTAGCTAAGAAGTCCCTAAAATACCCTTGAATCCTTCTAGACGTTTGTTGTTGTTGAGCTGTCCAAAATGATCCTGAGTGTTCATTTATGCTTTGGGACCAAGTAATGAGTGTGAGTCGTTGATTTGGCCACGTGGCATTCTTTGGATAGGAAGTAGTCACATGATTGGTGGCCCAATTTGAATGGTGGGGTCCTTTGGGTGATGGGATTGGTGAGTTGAGTGTGTGAGGTGAAGCGTGGGAGGGTTATTACTTTTGGGTGTGGGTAATTGAGATTAACCCTTTCTTTTGTAAAAAGTAATTCTGGGTGGGATGAACATGAATAGTGCTACGTTTGATCCGAAAAAGGTGGGTTATGTTTGTTTGGCGCGTGTTTTTGTTTTTAAACTTTCAGAATGGCAAAAGTAGCCCTTGTGTTTTGGGAAAACTTGTACAACTTGTTTTTCAGCCATGAAACTCATTTTCCTTTGTTAATGCAGTTTCAGATTTCATAGTTTGGCCACAAAACTTTATGTCAAAGGTTTTAAGGGTTTGTTTTGCCATTTTTGCATAATTCAAGGACTGATCTTGGACATTTTACATCTTTGAAGGTCTTTATTGGATGTTTGACTTCATGAGGGACCATAGTTGACAATTTAGAATTGTTGAGGGACTAAACTTGCCAAATCTTCAATGTTGAAGGACCTTTTTGTAATTTTGAGAAACTTAAGGGACCAAACTTGTAATTATGAATATGCAAGGGTGTTAAGTGTCATTTCTTCATAAATGAGGGCTCAATCTTGTACATCTTCAAATCTTCAAGGGTTTTTCTTTGATAAATCCATAACTAGGGCCCGGTTTATTGTACGGCTTCGTTTCTCGTGTTCGTTTTTCCTTGTTTCTTGTGATCTTTTGTCTTTTTCACGATATACATACCTAAAATACACAAATAAACAAACACAAGCATATATATGGTATTTTTATGACATTTTATGCATTTAAAGCCCCAAAAGAACGATGAGATCATGTATAAATGCCATCTCATCAATTAGCAATATTACTTACAATCAATTTGTTAATATTAGGTTGGAAAATATACAACTATTTTGTCTTCTTTGCAGGATTTATTCATATCACCAATAATTTGGTGAACTTGATTGAAAATCATTGGCAACAAAATTTTGTGCAACTCATTCACAAGATGAACGCTTGAAGAATATATATTCACTAAATTGAGAGGGAGTATTTTAAACATTGCACTCTTTTCCCTTTATTCAAGTTTTTATCTCAATGGGTTTTCTTGATAAGGTTTTTAATGAGGCAGTCTATATACAACAATGGTTCTTAAGCGCCATATCGATAGCTTGTAGTACATGGCGAATATCCAATGTGGATGATTCACCATTATTTACTTATCTTTTATAACTTGTAATTAACCCTATAAATACTGGCATATGTCATCATTAATATTTACCTCTGAATAAGAATTCTCTCTTCTCCTCTCTATTTATATGTTCTTGTTCTTTATATTTACAATAAGTTCTTATAATTTAGATTTTTGATATAGTTTTAATTATAATATAATGATAAACAAAAAGACAAAAATTTCAACTTGTTATATTTAGTAACGCAAAAGTTTTGTGTTCTTTTAGCATATGCTCAATCAAACAATCACAATCACTTATTTTTTCATTTATCTCACAAACCGTTAATCGTTACGGAAAACAAAACATACCATTGCGACGAAAATTAAATCATTTTTTATATCGAGAGGTAAATGTATGTATTTTCGATTAACTTTCTTTTCAGTTACCTCTGAGAAAATCATGTATGATTCGTATCACAAATCATATATTATTCGTATCACGAATCATATATGATTTTAGAAATCATATTACCCCTTAATATAATAAGGGAATGTGAATGCCTCATTAAAAAACAATATAAATATTGTGAGGGGAGATACTTTTGACATCATATCTGTCGTTAGATATTCTAAATCCCTGTTCACCGGTATGACTTGCTCAACCAAATTCACATCTCAACCGTGTGTTGGTTTGAAAACCTGTTCACTGGTATGCGCATGGGGTTCTTATGCCCTCACTCACTTTATCCCACCTACCTTTCTCTCTATTTCTCTCGATGTTTCTTGATAATCTGCTCTCTATTATTGATGATCTTTGGATCACATGCTTTGGATAATCTGCTCTCTGTTATTGATGATATTTGGAGCATATGCCTTGGATCATCTACTCTCTATTATTAAGTTTATAATGATCTTTGGGATGATGTTTGGATCATCTGGTCTCTTATGGATGATCTTTGATGTTTCTTGATCTGCTCTATTTGGGACGATCTGTCGGATAATTTTTTTATCATAATTACCTATAATAGAGCAGATCTTTCGATTTTGGAGGATTTGATATTATCACATGTGATGTTGATTAGTTTTCAGTTTCTGGGATTTATTTTGGGCTTTGATTTTGAGTTTTTTTGTAGTTGATCAGGATGGAGAAAAAAATGTGATTTTCGACAAGTTCTACAATAAAAATCAAGGTATGCTTTTTTCATCTAGTTTAATTTGATACTAATATTCATATTCTTATTATTAAGCAGTATAATAAATTGAATTTATTGAGTAAAAAATGTTCTCTCACAACAACTTTTGTTTAGGTTAGTTTGTTCAGAAAAAAAGAAAAATACCGCTTTGTTTTAAAATTACAAAAGTTGGTTCCATTTTATGGTTTAAGATTGCTTATATATTGTGCTTATATCATTTACCGATGCCCTTATCTTAGTTGGCCAACTTTGATGTCACATGCTTGGTGAGCTTGTTGCCATTGGTGCGATATCTTTAAACGGCTATGTGTATTCACGCATTCTTTTTAATGTAGGCCATTTATTGCTCCTATATACCTTTTTATACGCCTTTACCTTTTATGTAATATGCGCACCATGTTTGTTTTCTGGCTGATATATACAGCGAGCAATGGGAAATTATATGATCATTCCCGCCTTCTGGCATGTGTCTTTCGTAATTGAGGTAAAATACATGACGCAGTTAAACCCGTATGATGTAATGTCACCAATTTCTCTTTTAAATTGATTTCCCCCTTATTTTTAGGGGCGGTTCATGTATCGGTTGTCACACCCCACCATGGCGGAACATGGGGCGCGACGTATGGATATCATCACAACATGGCGTGTCTATAGAGATAACTATATGAAATAAGAAATGTCGTAAAAATGGTGACACGAAGGTCATGACAATATCTCAACAAATGCAAGGGGTCTAGGTAAGTAAGTAACAGTTCTACTTCTTACCCAAGACAACAAATAACATACCAAAACAATCATATGTGCGCCACAGTAACACTTATTAAAATGAACAAACAAATAAAACTAAGGAAACGGGGATTCTCCTTCTATATGGATTCCTAAGCTTCTCCAATCCTAGCCACTTATGTTCTCATGCTTAACCATAGTATCACCTGAAAGAGACACTAAAACACGTCAACATAAAGTTGGTGAGAGTCATAGGTTTAGACTCCAACGCTAAGACAGTTATAAGCTGTAAATATCAAACATCAACACAATAACATATGGACCATGTGCTACAATAATGTATTAACAACTATCATTCAAGTTCAATTAATCAATACAATTCCAAGGCATCACGCCTTACCAACAACCACAATTACCAAGGCATCACGCCTTACCAAACACTATAATTTCCAAGGCATCACGCCTTACCAAACACTATGGTACCATAGGCGCCCATACACCTATGTACCCTTCCGATCCAAACCATACACAAACAAGAACCACATAGCAGTTAAACACATACTGTACACACAAGTCCAATCTCAAACCTTAAAAACATACACAGCTTCAATTTATAAATAACTCCACACAGTGTCTCTTCCATCCCATCTGGAAGTCAAAAACAATAATAAACATGGGACTATGAACACTCACCTGATAGCTCCTTCACAAGTCCTTCCACTAGCAACAAGCTAACAAACCAAAAACACACAATCAATACACGAACCAATCACTAAGATGGCTCATTAACATATGATGGACATCTAGCCTATTCCCACATATTTACCTCATTGATAAGCTCTAATCACCCCATTACCCTTCCTTAACAAGTCCTTAACTTGGTTAAGTTTAATAACTAACCCGTTCATATTTTACCCAAAACAGTCCCAGTTTTTAGGTCTCAAAACTTTAAGTCAAACGTCCACTTAACATACCCATGGTTTCTGTAAAAGGAATATTCATACCCTCACATATGTTGTCTAACACCTCCCACTTGCCCTAACCTTAAAGATACTGTTAAGGCCCCGATATACATATATCTACTTTTGTCATTCCAGATTTCCTGATTTTAAACGTACTAAAGGTTTGTTACCATTAAGGGGTCTTACCCTAAACCACAACCTTAGCCCAAGTGCAGATACTTACTACAATATATAAACCATATCTCACGTTCGTGAGAAGATCCAAATGCAAACCTAAGTACCCCAAACAACCCAAAACTTAAAAAGAAAACAGGCTGAATTCAAAACTGTTTTGAACTCCGACTGTTGTAACCTGTTTTTGACCCACTTCCCCACCTCCAATTTAGTTCTCGTTTCTTGCATTGGAAAGCCACTTCAAATATATTTCCAGGGGTACTTGGATCGTAAAATAAGAGTTTATAGAACTCCCGAGATGATCAAAACAATTGACTCAAAATCTGCCCAGTTTTTAAAAACGGGTTTAAACAAATTGAACTAATTAATTACCCATAACCCCATCTAATACAAGTCCTAGATTATATGATCATCATATTATGATTATAACATCATTAATTTACTGATTTTATATAAACCCTAACCCTAATCCATCATAAGAATGATTAATTTAAACATAAAAACAATTCAATCAAAAAGGTTTAAGAAGGTTTACCTTTAATTAAATAGAGAATGAAAAAAAAATACAGAAAACCCTAAAACCACTCTCTGGCCGTCGACTTAATGTTTCCAGGAGAAACAATGCGTTTGATTCGTTGTAAGGGTTCCTTATATAGCAAAAGTCCTAGCCCAACCCAACCACTACTTACCATAAACCCTTTTTCCTTTTTTTTTCTTGTTTAGTCGGCCTTTAACCGCCCCTATATACATATTTTAATTTTTTTTCTTTTTTTATTGTTAAATAATATGCTACTAATATTACCTTAATTTGTCTTAATTTATTACAGCTCCTAAAGCTTCCAAAACCCCAAAACCGTAAAACTAGTCAATTTTACGCGTTTTATCGTAAAAGACGCAAAATATACACTTTAAAAAAAATCTCAAATTTTTAAATAAAATTTATAACTAAGTCCTAAATGACTTAAAACCATCCCGAAAAATATTCATATGACTAATTACCTTATCCGAGACCTCTAAATGCTAAACCGTAAATCCCTAAAAAAATACACTATTACTATAATACTTATTCGTATACGTAACCACCAAAATATCACCATTTCATTTCATAGTCACTAATTGTGATCTCATGAACATGAATTAACCGTTCCTTGATTTACTTATGAGTACTCTATACTCATAAACGATAATCACACCAACCTCGTTCACACAAAATAAACACGTAAGCACAAAAATCAAGTAGTCACACATAAAATATCCTAAAAGTAAGACCAAGTGACGAACCTCAAAACCACGGTTGTCACATCACTCCCTCCTAATAGAAATCTCGTCCCGAGATTTACTCCTTAGGATCGTCATTAACAAACAGCTGAGGATACTTATTCCTCATAAACTCTTCCCGTTCCCACGTGAACTCCGGCCCACTTTAGAATTCCACCTAACCTTAACTAACGGTATCTTACTTCTTTTCAAGGTTTTAACTTCACGGTCCATAATCTCTATCGGCTCTTCAATAAAACAAAGGCTCGCATCTATACTAATATCGTCCATCGACACTTGCAAGTCAGTTCTTGCTAAGCATTTCCTCAAGTTTGAGACATGAAACACATCATGTACACTACTTAACTCTTCCGGTAATCTCAACCTGTATGCCACTAGCCCAATCCTTTCAAGGATTTCAAATGGACCAACAAATCTAGGCGCTAACTTCCCTTTCTTCCCGAACCGCGTCACCCCTTTCCATGGTGAAACCTTTAGCATAACCTTGTCCCCAACCCCAAATTCCAACGGCCCTTGTCCCGAGAGATGTGGAAACTGCAAGAGGATCGGTCACCAAGCAGAAGATTGTTGGACCTCTACCCAAGTGACATGTTATGGATGTGGAGAAGCAGGACACATCAAAAGGAACTTCCCAGGCCTGGTGAACCAGATTAAGGACGGAGAAACATGTCAAGCCTTAGTGGTGCTTGAGTGATAACAATGCGGGCAAACAAAACCTTATTAGGAGTCGTGTATTTATACTTTTCCATGGACGTCATCTATTATGTAGTTGTTATGAATTTGAATTTTTTCTTTCATGAATGAATTATGAACTACTATTACATTAATCAAATATCTCAAAGAAACAATTGGTGACGAAAAGGAGGATAGAACCGTTAGACCCGAGACGTGCGTAGCCTGATAAACTACGTATGATCGTGGTCGAACGTGAGTATGCTCATAGTAGTCATCGCAAAAATAAGATAAATTAGCGAAGTAAATTCCAAGATCGCGTTATTTGCCAAAGAAAAGAAAAAAAAATTGTTTAGATCTATGAACGTCAAATATCCCCATATCGTCGTTTAAGTTAAAAGAACCACGTGCGACTTATAAGTAAATCAAATATGACTGTTTTCTCCGTCATCAAGACAAATGAGACTGTGTAACACGCAAGCCATTGGAAAATTTATGTTGGAGACCTCGTCATGTTAAAAGTTGCACCATGGAAAGGTGACATTCATTTTGGAAAAAACGAAGAAAGTTAAATCCTTGATACATTGGACCATTCAAGATTACTATAGCACAATTATAGCCATTTATGCGAAGGATGACAACGCGGGACCCTTTAAAGTGGAAGTGATACGTGAGACGACGCGAAAAATTATTAAAACTCAACAAAACCGACATCGTCGAGAAAATTCAATATACGAGAAAAGACTTACTAGTATAAGCTTTAGGGAGCGCTATAGATCATGTAAAATTGGAAGAAATTTTTATTCGTTCTAATCCTAATAGTAATTTTAATCTTGGCAAGAAGCTAAGGAAAACGAAGGCGTTGGACGCCAAGAGAAGTAGCTAGAAATTCAAATCATCTTTTGTTTTGTTAACAACATGGACTTGCGAGTTTTGAGGAAAAAACTCAATTTAAGGGACGGCGAATGTCACAAACGTGAATTTAAATCTATTTGATTTACGAGGAACGCAATGGTTCGGGTTAGACTTGTCTGTCTATTGATGTTCCCGATTGTTTACTCGTATTTTATGTACGAATTTAATTTAAATTTTTTTACGAATGAAGTTACTATCAAATATTATTTGAATGACTACTATTCGATTACGTTATAAGAATATCTATTGGAGCCAACCTTTATTTATTCGACGTGATTTAGACTAATTAAATCCGATACGAAACAAAGTATTTCACACAAAACTATTTATGCCACACTTAGAGATTTCCTATCTTATCTTTTCACCAATTTTGTTCAAGACCACTTCTACTAGAACCTTACATGTAAACATTTAAAACCTCACAAACTTACACAATCACTACAAGTAAACATTTGCAAATAATACCCAAAATAAATAAAAAGAAAAACATTTTCCCTCCTTGTCACCTAGCCATAACCGGACCCCCTATTTTTCAAATACAAACCTACGTTTTTACTAACGACCCTCACAATTCAAACTTTTGTACCATACTCCTCTAATTAAAACTTGTACTCCCTTGTCCCCTACTTTTTTCTCCCATCCGATGGTTACATCCAAAATCCACCATGGTATCTTAAACTTTAAAAGTATACCAAACTTCCTTAATAAAAATCAAACAAGTACAAACCTTTCCTTCCTTTTTGCTGCCTTAAAACGAAACCCCAACATAAAACTCTTTCCCAACACCATGCCATTTCCCCATGCTAGTCACTTGGAAAAAGTCCTAGTTAGGAACCAACTAAATACCCTAACCAGGTTTGTAACCGTAAAACTCACTTGAAGCCTATAAATACTAACTCATTTCTCACTTGAACACACACACTCAAGCAAATCTCACAAAGAAAAATCACAATACCCCTTGCCTTAAGTCACGGCTGAAGACACCAAACAGTTTGCTTAGGACGCGGCTGAGATAATTAAGCAAGTGTCCCGGGTTGTTTTTAAATAGCAAGCTAAGCGTATAAAGTCTTGGTTGCGTTGTATACTTTGTTCTTGGGTTAATAAGTTGATAGTATTGTTCACCTTCTCCATAAACTAGCTTAGGACCTTTGTAATTTTTTAATACCTTATTCATCTCATATTGGTTGATGATCATACTTGCTATAATCTTGAAGTAAACTACACGACATGAATACCCTAAGTCACGGGTTAGCGTTGAAAGACATTTACATAATCAAGGGGACACGGCCGGAAGTTACATAATGACCTAATGCCACTCAAACTACATTTAGACTTAATGAACTTACAAATGAAATATACAAATAAATACTAGACATGATGTATGGAAACCCTAAGTATATGAATCACTAGAAGTTTGAATGTATGTCATGATACTTACTTGACCATTGTGTGATATTGTATGCATACATGAGACGTGACACAGATTATTAGTCGTTAGTATAAACGATAAACCCCATTACAACTCGTAGCTACTATGATGTATGAATATTAGTATGCATGCGTAAAATCTTGGGTAAAGAGAATATTATGATTTTATGTGGAGAAATATGTATGATCTAGTATTTTTGTATGAGCTTGTGTGCATGCCATGGTTGTTAAGTACCTGCTTAATTGCTGGTTTGTACATGTGAAAATCAAGTATGAATTACGGAACGTGAGTCCTTAGGATACATATAAAAGATTAACTGTGTGAGGACTTAGAGTATGATTGGTGTGGTCTTTCTGCTTATATATATATATATATATATATATATATATATATATATATATATATATATATATATATATATATATATATATATATATATATATATATATATATATATATATATATATATATATATATATATATATATATATATATATATATATATATATATATATATATATATATGCGTGTGTGAATTAAGTAACAAGAAAACTGCAGGAACCCTTGCGTCTCGTTTTCATTTCTTGATGAACACCTATAAAAGCATATGTATGTGACGTGTATGTGATAAGTCGTGTAGACTGCCATATATAAAACAAACAGCAAACAAGATTTTCCTTTTCCTCCTTTAATTTGAACTTACTATTTGAATAAAATGTATACATATGTGTTTTGTTATGTACATGTTGCGTGTAAAAAAATGTGTGTGTAAAACAGAAAGTGTAGTCCTAGCATGTATGTGTGTTTTCATGAGAAATACTTTAACAACAGGGAACCAACATATGCAAATAAAACTATGTGTCGTGTGTTTGGGTGATGTGTTTAAAGGTTTGAATGTGAGTACGATAAACGAACCCCTTGAGTGTACTAGTGTACTATCAAGCCCGTGTATAGGATCATATGCATGAATTATTGTGAACTTGTATGACATATAGCAGTGTTGCGAGTATGTGTAGACATCAGAAAAAAAACCTAAATAGAATGTGTGTATCTAAGACCTCCTGTATGCAAATGAAGTACATTTACTGTGTGTATGTGTTTCAAAAGCTAGGACTAAGTATGAAGAATTCAAGTGGTGTTGTGTGTGATTGCATGCATGTAAATCTTAGAAACACAAACCCACATGCCTTTATTAAATTGTATGCAAAGAATGTAAAAGAAAGCAACAAGTGTACGTGCATGTGTGTATCGTTGCGTGAATGCCAAACAAAGAAGCATAGGGCAAAAGTAAACTAAATAAGTAAAATGTGTGTAGTGTGATGTAGGACCAAAGTAGTATATGTCCTCCTTGCCTGCATAAAGTGTGTGTTGCGTATGTGTCAAAGAAGCAGAAAACATGTAAATGATAAATGAGTAAGCACAAAAACCCCATTTGTTTTCCTATGGATGCAAATGAATGTATGGTGCATGAATAATACAATGTGAAAGAAAAATAAGACCACCCCATTCCTTTGGAAGGCTGCATAGATAGAGGACCAAAGCAACCAAAACCATTTTTCCTTCCTTCTTAACATATGATGTGCATGAATGATTAAGCAAATAAATATATATGTAATGTATGACAAAATCACAGAAAGTAGAACTTAGTTCAAACAGTAACAAGAAACCTATCCTAAAATAAGAGTACTATAAGCAACAACCAAATTTTATATCACATAGGGTATGCGTATGTGCTTCAACTTGTTTGTATGAGGCATGAATGTGTGTATGTTAAAAAGGTAAAAGCAAAGTGAGGTCCCCCCTTATTTCTTTTAAGCTACGAACAGTGGCACACAAACAAAAAGAATATGGCTATGTGTGTGGTGCATGTATGTATGTATGGTGAATGTAAAAGCTTAAGTGTAGTCACTTTCATGTTATTTGTTCCCTACATGTTTATTTTCATGTGTACATGGCTGCCACAAATAAACCAAGTGGGTGTGTGAACACAAAGTCACCACTTCCTTTTTATTACCAAAGTTGCTAAATTACCTATCTTTAACATAATAAAAACTTGACCATATAGCTTACTTTGCGCGTAGATTTAGCCGACCTAAATGTCATACCCCGACCATCTAAAAGTACGCTAGTAATCTTGACGCGGCCTAGTTTTTATAACAACTTTCCGTTTGTTTTAAAGTTGAGTAACGAATCCGCAATTAATTTCCAAAAATACTTGTTTGACACTTAAAAATAATTGAAGCTTTACTCATTTACTTTGTTTGCAAGAACACTACTTTGGCTAATTTTTTATCGCACTTAGAGGCTCCATAAAAATGCGATATTTATTAAATATCAGAGACCTCGCGGCCCAGTTTTTATAACAAGAACCCATTTATTTTTAGGACTAGTATTTAACGAGATATCGAGACCGAAAGTTGACCCCGTGACTAAAATGGTGGAACATGAAAAATGTATGAAAATATTTTATAAATCTATAGCAAGTATAATTATCAACCAAGTGCATTGTACATTAATATTTCTTTTATTTAGGCTAAGTATGGATATTTTACTTAGGTTCTGAGTAGATCGTTTACGCATTGTTTTGTGTGCCTTGATTTTCCGTGCTATCCTTGTTGATCATATTCACCTACTTCATCGAGGTGAGTTTCATAGCCCCACTTTTAATTGTTTTAACTATTTTGGGGTGAGAACATTGCTTGTTTTAAACGGATGAACATAAGTGCTAAAACTTGATACGTTTACCTACATGATGTCCTAGTAGCGATATCCCTAGATGCTTTAGCCCACTATCGTGAACCGTTAATTACTTTGTGTAAGCGCGAATGTTATGGATAGATCTATTGGGATTGACCTCCCTATCTAATGTTGGTAGTGTGACCAAATTAGATACACTTACATTTGAGTCATTACGAATGCTTTGGGATAGGCATTTGCTCGGGCTCTCATTACATCTTGTTGGTTGGTTAACGCTTCGGTGTCATGAGCTTAGACGTAGGTTGTTGAAACGTATACTTTTGATTATAATCTTGCATTTGTTATAAGATTATATGTTGGTTGCCCTGAAAATATTACGGTTCATCACACTATTTAAACTTAAACCTATGAACTCACCAACCTTTGTGTTGACGCTTTAGCAATGTTTTTCTCACGTATCAAGACGGAGGAGTGACGTGGTTATTGCTTGGGAGATTTTTAATAAAAATGGTCGTGACTAGTGTTTGGATATTTGGAACAATGTTGAAGTCTTTTGAAACAATGTTTTATTATGATCCTGTGTAATATTCGCTTCTGAACAAATTTTATGATTTTAGTTAAACTAAAACGACTTTAAAATAGTCGTTCTTTGTATCTATATCTTGTGATAGCCATGACCGTCGCACCCCATTGTGTTTTCCTTACTCTGATAAATTAGGGGTGTGACAGATTGGTATCAGATCTATAGTTATAGAGAACTAGGTTATTTTATAAAACGATTTTTATAAACGTGAGTAAAAAATTTAATTGTTGGAAAAATAATTCTAGACTATAACTAACTCTCAAAAATCTCCAAGAACCACTTCACTCCACGTCTTCGATACAAGTAAGTTGTGACTTGAGATAGTTTATGATTTTTTTCAATGCTAAGTTTTGAATTTGAATGCTACGTGTTATTAGTATTAAGTATTTCCTGCCTTGTTTGAATGATCCTTATGTAAGATGTATTTATAGGAATGTGTACTAAGACGATTTTTCTTATATTTTGAAGTAAACTACCTACCATCCTTGTTTGGATTGTTGTGCTACTAAAATGGTTTGTGCCATGTTTAATCGACCTAAGATGGTTTGTGCCATGTTTATTTGGAGTAAAACATACACATACTTATGTTATTACGTATTTTTTTAAAACAGTCCACTGGACTACTATTAACTATTTAAACACTTGTGTGTTTCTATGTTACCCTATACCGATATACGCCGAATTAAAAACATACACCAAAACAGTACTTGAACGCGCTGAGATTTAGTAATGGTTGATGATAAGTCATGAGTAAACCCCAAACCAAGACAAATCATAAAAAATGTTAAGAGGTATAACGATACATAACAAGGTCTCAAGGCTGTTCTTGTTTGATTGGGTTGCGAGACTAAGTTAAGTGCCAGTCTTTACACAACTTAGGGTTTTTGATGAGTTTTCTTGAGGATGGGTAAAGCTCATGAATTTACATGAGGGTGGGTAAGACTTACATAATCTAACAAGGATATTACCTCATTTACGTTGGATTAATACGGTACGTTAGTACCATTAGTTTGAATGGTGTGTGAACGTTGAAATGATTAACGTCATAGTACCAATCTCCCTTCGTACAATTCTATACGACTCAGAATCCTGATAATCGCCTCATGCTTTTTAGATCTTTACTTAGAAAGCTGCCCATGAACCTAGAAACCTTTCGAAAAATATATATGTATATATCGTGCCGAACCGTTCGTATATTACTCTTCTATATTAATACATGTCATCGTTTTCCCATTTTAGAACAATGGTGCGAACCTGACGATCTGCAACTAACCAGACTTGGAACAACAATAATGCAATCCACAATGATGCACTCGAGCAACTAATTACTCAGCGTGTGGATGAAGCAATCGCTGTTATCGAAGCTACCTGAGCTAGCACTCAAGGAGAAACCAACAGGCCCACGACTACTATGTACATACAAAGAGTTTCGTGCTTGCATGCAAGAGGATTTCAAGGGCACTGAGGGTGTAGTTGGCTTAGCTCGATGGTTCGAGAAGCTTGAGTCCATGTTTGAAATTAGCAATGTGGAGGAGAAAGATCGAGTAAAGTTTGCTTCAAGAACGCTATTGGATGGTGCACTGACCTGGTGGAATATCTACACCAGATCGGTTGGTATCAATGCTGCGCATGCCATTCCCTGAAGTGATTTCAAACAAATGATGACCAAGAAATACTGTCCTCGAAGTGAGATGCAGAAGTTGGAAAATGAACTATGTAATTTGAAGGTTCAAGGAACAAAGATTAAAGCCTAATCCAAGCGTTTTCAGGAGTTGAAATTGCTTTGCCTAGAGATTGTTTCAACCGAGACCCGAACGATTGAACGATACCTTTTTGGGTTACCTCAAAGCATCAAGGGAGATGTAATGGCATCAAAGCCGATGGATATGCACGAGGTTATTACCATGGCTCACAACTTATTGAATCAAGTGAGCGAAGAACTAGGTGAGGATGCCAAAGCTGGCAAGAGACAATGGGAGGAAGAGCGATGGAAAACTAAGGAACAACATCAAAGCAAGAGACGAGGTGGAGTGTATGTTGCTGGGACAAGTGGAAAGAAAGGGTATGCTAGAAACCTACCATACTGCGTGGAATGAAACTTTCATCACCACGGCCCTTCTCCCGGGAGATGTGGAAACTGCAAGAGGATCGGTCACCAAGCAGAAGATTGTTGGACCTCTACCCAAGTGACATGTTATGGATGTGGAGCAGCATGACACATCAAAAGGAACTGCCCAGGCCTGGTGAACCAGAATAAGGACAGAGAAACATGTGAAGCCTTAGTGGTGCTTGAGTGATAACAATGCAAACAAACAAACCCTTATTAGGAGTCGTGTATTTGTACTTTTCCATGGACATCGTCTATTATGTAGTTGTTATGAATTTGAATTTTTTCTTTCATGAATGAATTATGAACTACTATTACATTAATTAAATATCTCAAAGAACCAATTGGTGACGAAAAGGAGGATAGAACCGTTAGACCCGAGACGTGCGTAGCCTGATCAACTACGTATGATCGTGGTCGAACGCGAGTATGCTCATAGTAGTCATCGCAAAAATAAGTTAAATTAGCGAAGTAAATTCCAAGATCGCATTATTTGCCAAAGAAAAGAAAAAAAATTTGTTTAGAGCTATGAACGTCAAATATCCCCATATCGTCGTTTAAGTTAAAAGAACCACGTGCGACTTATAAGTAAATCACTTATGACTATTTTCTCCATCATCAAGACGAACGAGACTGTGTAACACGCAAGACATTGGAAAACTTATGTTGGAGACCTCGTCATGTTAAAAGTCGCATCATGGAAAGGTGACATTCGTTTTGGAAAAAAACGAAGAAAGTTAAATCCTTGATACATTGGACCGTTCAAGATTACTATAGCACAATTATAGGCATTTATGCGAAGGATGACAACGCGGGAGCCTTTAAAGTGGAAGTGATACGTGAGACGACGTGAAAAATTATTAAAACTCACTTAACAAAACCGACATCGTCGAGAAAATTCAATATACGAGAAAAGACTTACTAGTATAAGCTTTAGGGAGCGCTATAGATCATGTAAAATCAGAAGGAATTTTTATTCGTTCTAATCCTAATAGAAATTTTAATCTTGGCAAGAAGCTAAGGAAAACGAAGGCGTTGGGCGCCAAGAGAAGTAGATAGAAATTCAAATCATCTTTTGTTTTGTTAACAACATGGACTTGCGAGTTTTGAGGACAAAACTCAATTTTAGGGACGGCGAATGTCACAAACGTGAATTTAAAATATATTTAATTTACGAGAAACGCGATGGTTTGGGTTAGACTTGTCTGTATATTGATGTTCCCGATTGTTTACGCGTATTTTGTGTAAAATTTAATTTAATTTTTTTTACGAGTGAAGTTACTATCAAATATTATTTGGATGACTACTATTCGTTTACGTTATAAGAATATCTATTGGAGCCGACCTTTATTTATTCGACGTGATTTAGATTAACTAAATCCGTTACGAAACTAAGTATTTTACCCAAAACTATTTATGCCACACTTAGAGATTTCCTATCTTATCTTTTCACCAATTTTGTTCAAGACCACTTCTACTAGAACTTTACATGTAAACATTTAAAACCTCACAAACTTACACAATCACAACAAGTAAACATTTGCCAATAATACCCAAAATAAATAAAAAGAAAAACATTTTCCCTCCTTGTCACCTAGCCATAACCGGACCCCCTATTTTCCCAATACAAACCCACGTTTTTACTAACAACACTCACAATTCAAACTTTTGTACCATACTCCTCTAATTAAAACTTGTACTCCCTTGTCCCCTACTTTCTTCTCTCATTCGATGGTTACATCCAAAATCTACCATGGTATCTTAAACTTTAAAAGTATACCAAACTTCCTTAATGTAAGTCAAACAAGTACAAAACTTTCCTTCCTTTTTGCTACCCTAAAACGAAACCCCAACATAAAACTCTTTCCCAACACCATGCCATTTCCCCATGCTAGTCACTTAGCAAAAATCCTAATTAGGAACCAACTAAAAACCCTAACCAGGTTTTGTAACCCTAAAACTCACTTGAAGCCTATAAATACTAACTTACTTCTCACTTGAACACACACACTCAAGCAAATCTCACAAAGAAAAATCACAATACCCTTTGCCTTAAGTCACAGCTGAAGACACCAAACAGTTCACTTAGGACGCGGCTGAGATAATTAAGCAAGTGTCTCGGGTTGTTTTAAATAACAAGCTAAGTGTATAAAGTCTTGGTTGGGTCGTATACTTTGTTCTTGGGTTAATAAGTTGATAGTATTGTTCACCTTCTCCATCAACTAGCTTAGGACCTTTGTAAGTTTCTAATACCTTATTCATCTCATATTGGTTGATGATCATACTTGCTATAATCTTGAAGTAAACTACTCGACATGAATACCCTAAGTCACGGGTTAGCGTTGAAAGACATTTACATAATCAAAGGGACACGACCAGAAGTTACATAATGACCTAATGTCACTCAAACTACATTTAGACTTAATGAACTTACAAATGAGATATTCACATAAATACTAGACTTGATGTATGGAAACCCTAAGTATATGAACCACTAGAAGTTTGAATGTATGTCATGATACTTACTTGACCATTGTGTGATATTGTATGCATACATGAGACGCGACACAGATTATTAGTCGTTAGTATAAATGATAAACCCCATTACAACTCGTAGCTACTATGATGTATGAATATTAGTATGCTTGCGTAAAATCTTAGGTAGAGACAATATTATGATTTTATGTGGAGCAATATGTATGATCTAGTATTTTTGTATGACCTTGTGTGCATGCCATGGTTGTTAAGTACTGCTTACTTGCTGGTTTGTACATGTGAAAATCAAGTATGAATTATGGAACGTGAGACCTTAGGAGACGTATAAAAGATTAATTATGTGAGGACTTAGAGTATGATTGGTGTGGTCTTTCTGCTTATATCTATGTGCGTGTGTGAATGAAGTAACAAGAAAACTGCATGAACCCGTGTGTCTCGTTTTCATTTCTTGATGAACACCTATAAAAGCATATGTGTGTGACGTGTATGTGATAAATCGTGTAGACTGCCATATATAAGACAAACAGCAAACAACATTTTCCTTTTCCTCCTTTAATTTGAACTTACTGTTTGAATAAAATGTATACATATGTGTTCTGTTATGTACATGTTGCGTGTAAAAAAATGTGTGTGTAAAACAGAAAGTGTAGTGTAGCATGTATGTGTGTTTTCATGAGAAATACTTCAACAACAGGGAACCAACATATGCAAATAAAACTATGTGTCGTGTGTTTGGGTGATGTGTTTAAAGGTTTGAATGTGAGTACGATAAACGAACCCCTTGAGTGTACTAGTGTACTGTCAAGCCCGTGTAGAGGATCATATGCATGAATTATTGTGAACTTGTATGACATATAGCAGTGTTGCGTATATGTGTAGACATCAGAAAAAAAACCTAAATAGAATGTGTGTATCTAAGACCTCCTGTATGCAAATGAAGTACATTTACTGTGTGTATGTGTTTCAAAATCTAGGACTAAGTATGAAGAATTCAAGTGGCATTGTGTGTGATTGCATGCATGTAAATCTTAGAAACACAAACCCACATGCCTTGATTAAATTGTATGCAAAGAATGTAAAAGAAAGCAACAAGTGTGCGTGCATGTGTGTATTGCTGCGTGAATGTAAAACAAAGAAGCATAGGGAAAAAGTAAACTAAATAAGTAAAATGTGTGTAGTGTGATGTAGGACCAAAGTAGTATATTTTCTCCTTGCCTGCATAAAGTGTGTGCTGCGTATGTGTCAAAGAAGCAGAAAACATGTAAATGATAAATGAGTAAGCACAAAAACCCCATTTGTTTTGCTATGGATGTAAATGAATGTATGGTGCATGAATAATACAATGTAAAATAAAAATAAGACCACCCCATTCCTTTGGAAGCCTGCGTAGACAGAGGACCAAAGCAACCAAAACCATTTTCCTTCCTTCTTAACATATGACATGCATGAATGATTAAGCAAATAAATATGTGTAATGTATGACAAATCACAGAAAGTAGAACTTAGTTCAAACAGTAACAAGAAACCTATCCTAAAATAAGAGTATAATAAGAAACAACCAAATTTTATATCACACAGGGTATGCGTATGTGCTTCAACTTGTTTGTATAAGGAATGAATGTGTGTATTTAAAAAGGTAAAAGCAAAGTGAGGTCCCCCTTATTTCTTTTAAGCTACGAATAGTGGCACACGAACAAAGAAGACTATGGCTATGTGTGTGGTGCATGTATGTATGTATGGTGAATGTAAAAGCTTAATTGTAGTCACTTTCATGTTGTTTGTTCCCTACATGTTTATTTTCATGTGTACATGGCTGCCAAAAAGAAACCAAGTGGGTGTGTGAACACAAAGTCACCACTTCCTTTTTATTACCAAAGTTGCTAAATTACCTATCTTTAACATAATAAAAACTTGACCATGTAGCTTACTTTGCGCGTAGATTTAGCCGACCTAAAGGTCATGCCCCGACCATCTAAAAGTACGCTAGTAATCTTGGCACGGCCTAGTTTTCATAACGACTTTCCGTTTGTTTTAAAGTTGAGTAACGAATCCTCAATTAATTTCCAAAAATACTTGTTTGACACTTAGAAATAATTGAAGCTTTACTCATTTACTTTGTTTGCAAGAACACTACTTTGGCTAATTATTTATCGCACTTAGAGGCTCCATAAAAATGCGATATTTATTAAATATCAAAGACCTCGCGGCTCAGTTTTTATAATAAGAACTCGTTTATTTTTAGGACTATTATTTACCGAGATATCGAGACCTAAGGTTGACCCCGTGACTAAAATGGACGAACATGAAAAATGTATGAAAATATTTTATAAATCTATAGCAAGTATAATTATCAACCAAGTGCATTGTATATTAATATTTCTTGTATTTAGCCTAAGTATGGATATTTTGCTTAGGTTACAAGTAGATCATTTACGCATCGTTTTGCGTGCCTTGATTTTTCGTGCTATCCTTGTTGATAATAATTACCTACTTCATCGAGGTGAGTTTCATAGACCCACTTTTAATTGTTTTAACTATTTTGGGGTGAGAACATTGCTTTTTTTAAACGGATGAATATAAGTGCTAAAACTTGATACGTTTGTGTTAGGACCATTGTAATAGTTACATGTAATAGGTAGACTAGGAGGTATGTAGTTCCTCCTGGTCCTAGTAGTAGTAGGAGCAAGTCGTGCTCCTAGTCCTAGTTGAAGTCAAACTTTATTATTTATTTATTATTCTGTTAGGATATGCATGAGATATGTTAGGAAAGGATATGCATATCAGTTTTACACGTTTTGTTTAATGTTGTATTAGGGTTTCCTTGTAGTATAAAAGGAACCTTAGGCAGAAGGGTTATAGACATCTCTTCACAAAACGTAGTTCTAGTCATTATCAATATTAAAAATCCTTAGAAAGGATCAAGTCTTTATATTTATTCTGTTCTTCTTTATTATATTTGTATTCTACATTCATATTGTGTATAGAGTCTCTCTGTGGATTGACTTGTGATTACAGAAGTCATTCACCGTTCCTGACAGGCTACAAGATCTACATCTAGTAGACCCAACAAGTGGTATCAGAGCCTGAGAGGGTCTCTATACAAGAAGAATCAAGTTTTCTTATTTCTGACATTATTGTTTTATCATGTCTGCCTCAACTTCTACTCAAACAGGAGAAGACAGCACTCCTAAAATCGTGCAACCTCAGCAGATCGTTGCTACGGTTTCCAACACGAACGGTAAATTCCCTCTTCTGAAAAAGGATGAATATGATAACTGGGCAATGAAGATGGAATGGTGAATCACCAATACTGATCAAGATCTTTGGAAGATTATTCTAAATGGGAACAGCAGGAAGCTAACTGGAAGAGACAAGAATGGTAATATTACTCTTCTTGACCCTAAATCTCATGAAGAAATCATAGCTATTCAGAAGGAGGTCAAAGCAAAGACGATTTTGCTTCAATCTCTTCCTGAAGATCACATGGGTGACTTCTACCATTTGGATGATGCCAGAGAGATCTGGAATGGTATAAAATCAAGGTTTGGTGGGAATGAGGAGTCAAAGAAAATGCGAAGATCCATGTTGAGAGATGAATTCACAGAATTCAAAATCTCAGAAACTGAAGGTTTACATCAAGGGTATGACAGGTTTCAGAAGATATTGAGCCAATTGAATCAACTTCGAGCAAATCCTGATGATGGTGATATTAATGCAAGGTTTCTTAAATCCTTACCCTACTCATGGAATCAGGTGGTGATCTCTCTCAAAGCCAAAGGTGGGCTTGACTATCTCAACTTTGATGATCTGTTTCATAAGCTCAGAACTTTTGAACCTCATGTGAGAGGATTTTCAAGTGACTCTTTTCCCACTCCTGCTAATTCTGCCTTTGTGAGTTCTATGGAATCCAGTCCCATGTCATATGCTAGTAGCCCAAGCAATACTGTCTCCTCTCAACATACTTTTCAGCATACTTATGCTCCTGATCCTACTACCAAGTCTGGTAGTAGTAGAAGTTGTTCTCCATTCTTTTGTGGCTGATGTTGATGCTCAACAACAACTTGCTTTTGATGACTTCAAACAGGTCGATAAACTTGACCTGGATGAAATGGATCTTAAATGGCAGATGGCCATGCTTACTCTCAGGTTCCACAAGTTTGAGAAGAAAGCAGGACGAAAATTCAATTACAACCCTCGGGAGCCAGCAAGATTCGACAAAAGCAAGGTTCGATGCTATAACTGCCAGCAACAAGGTCACTTTGCAAGGGAGTGCCCTAGCAAGAATGACCAGGAGAAGAGCAGGTACTCAGCCTTTAAGGTTCAGGAGATAAAAGATGACAAGAAGGCATTGGTATCTGTTGACTCTATGGTCAACTGGAATGATCATCA
Organism: Glebionis coronaria; assembly: GCA_025667525.1. Lineage (NCBI taxonomy): Eukaryota > Viridiplantae > Streptophyta > Magnoliopsida > Asterales > Asteraceae > Glebionis > Glebionis coronaria. The sequence goes on from CM046881.1 coordinate 300,287,312, forward strand.
GGATTCTACTCTGGAATCAGCTGAGTCCTCGACTGACGTGTTTGCAATGATTGCTGGGAATCTCTCTGATGCAAAAGAAGCAGACGAGTTTGCTCTTATGGGCATCTCACCTCAGGTACCACATTGTCCTCTTGGTTGTCATGATAAATACTCAGAATTGTTGTCCCAATTTAATGAAGTAAATGATCAAAATGATAAGTACTTTTTAGAGGTTCAAGCTTATAAGGCTTCGTTAAACACATTGGAACAACAAAAGAGGTGGCTACAAGATACTCAACGTGAGTATGAGGATAAAATACGGATACTAAGCATCGATTTAGAAAACACTACTAATATGCTTAAATATACAGAAAAAGTAAGAGATGCCAGTATCAAAGAAAAACAGGAGATGGCAGAAAAATTAGATGCTACAATGTTGAGATTTGACAAATGGCAAAAGGCACCTAAAAATCTTTCAAAATTAATTGATAGTAGCATGTCTGGTAGAACTAAAAGAGGCTTAGGATTTGAAAAATATATTGATTCAGAAGATGTGTTTGATTTATCTTTTTCGAGTGTCTTTGATGCCGACAAAGAGGACGAGGGAAAACCTAGTTACAATAGGTTTAAACCAGCAACAGAAATGCATGCTTTCCCTCCCCCTCTTACTGGAACTTTTATGCCCACTTCATGGCATAATGACTTGGATGGATCACAGATGCATGAGTCCCCAAAAAGTTCTACTAATTCTAATGACTTTGTCTCGTGTACTTTCAGTGACAAAGCCAGTGACTCTGCATCTAGTGGTTCAAGTGAAGAGTCAAGACCTACAAGTTCCAAGTTGAATGATCATGCTGCTACTGGTGCTAGGAAGTGTGAAGAAAGAGTTGCTGTTAAGTCAAGTGTGTCTGGTCCTAGCTTATTGAGTCCTAGGAAGAATGTTTCTCCTAGAATTGTGTGTAATAAAGTAGGCAGTATGAAACAATCTTATTCTAATAAAAGGTCTTTTAAAACATGTTTTGTTTGTGGAAGTGCATTTCATTTAATTAAAGATTGTGATTTTTATGACACACATGCTTCTGTTAATCATGCTTTTCCTGCTCCTGGTCCACCAGGAGCTGCCCCATATACTTCTAGAAGACTCAATCCTAGTGCTCAATCGTTTTCTTCTTCTAGAAGGTCCTCTTCTTTAGTTTCTGATCATTGGAGAAATATTGGATTACAAACCACTAGTAATTATTTTCAAAATTTTAATCCAGTTTATCCACATAATTTGGACCACACGTATTTTGGTTTGGGAAGTTTGGGAACTGCTGTTAAGCCCTCAACAGGTTGTTCTTGGTCAAATAATAATACCCATATGATGCATTGGCAACCAAGGAACAACGATGGATCTCATCAATCTTCTTGGCACTCTACTAAAGATCCACAAGGCAGGCTCAAACCTGAAAAGGTTTGGGTCCCCTTAAGACACTAACTTTTGCATTTTTATTATCTTGTTGTTGTAGGTTACTCCATACCAAGATCCTAGTCTAGGCATTGTTGATAGTGGTTGCTCCAGGAGCATGACAGGAAATAAAAGTCTTCTCTCTAACTTTGTACCATTTCATGGAGGCAAGGTCTATTTTGGTGGGGGTGAAGGCAGTATCACTGGCAAGGGAACAATTAAGACGCCAAATCTAAATTTTGAGCAGGTCTACTATGTGGAAGCACTTTAGCATTTCAACTTGATATCTGTCTCTCAGATTTGTGACAAGAAGCAGTTTGTTCTCTTCACCGATACTGATGCACTTGTGCTCTCCAAAGACTTTCAGCTTCTGGATGACTCACAAGTTTTGCTCAGAATCCCTAGAAGACACAATCTCTATAGCATCAAGCTGAATGAAGTCAATCCTACTGGTCAACTTGCATGTCTAGTCGCTAAAGCCTCAGAAGATGAAGCCACTCAATGGCACAGAAGGATGGGGCATGTGAACTTCAAGACCATTCACAAACTTGCAAATCTGAACCTGGTCTCTGGTTTACCTCCCAAGTCGTTTAGAAATGATATAAATTGTATTGCTTGCAGCAAAGGCAAACAGCACAAAGCATCCTTCAAGGCCATTACTGCTCTTAGTCTTATTACTGAACCATTGCAGCTACTACACATGGATTTATTTGGTCCTAATTCCATTAGGAGCATTGACCACAAACAATTCTGTCTGGTAGTAACTAATGGATATAGCAGGTTTTCGTGGGTGTTCTTCATGGCTGCCAAGAGTGAGACCTACTCTATTCTTAGAGATTTTCTTACCCTGATAGAGAACCAGTTGACCAAGAAGGTTAAAGGTATTTGTTGCGACAATGGAACCGAGTTTAAAAATAAAGACTTCATAGCACTTTGTAATGCTAAGGGCATCAAAAGGGATTATAGTGCAACAAGGACTCCTCAACAGAATGGCGTGGCAGAACGAAAGAACAGGACACTAATAGAAGCAGCAAGAACTATGCTTGCCGATTCCAAGCTTCCAACCATGTTCTGGACAGAAGCTGTTAATACTGCAAGTTACGTTTTGAATAGGGTTTCTATTACCAATCCTCACAAGAAGACTCCTTATGAGCTTCTAACGGGCAAAGTTCCAAATATTGCTCATTTGAAGCCTTTTGGGTGTCCAGACACCATTCTGAATACTAGTGACTATTTGGGGAAGTTTGATGGCAAGGCAGATGAAGGATACATTGTGGGATATTCCGCTCACTCTCGGGCTTATCGTGTCTACAATCTCCAAGCCAAGCGGATCATTGAAACTATAAATCTCAGGTATTTTGAAGAGAAGTCAAACATCCAAGGCAAGGGTCCTAAATGGTATTTTGATCTTGATTATCTTAGTGATTCGTTAGGATATTTTTGTTTCAAAACTAACCATGATGCAGGACCACAAGTGTTTGCAACTTCTAGTACTGGTGTTCCTTCTAGTCTTTCTGATTCAGATGATGAGGATGACATTTTTGTGGTTCCATCCTACTCCACCACAGTCTCTCCTACTCCTCCTAGTGATGCAACTCCATTGGATGTACCGGATTCCCAAGTAGCTCTTGACACTCTACTCAAACAACAACAAGAAGCTACTACAGCAGCTGCTCAAGGTGGTTTTGAGTTTCCCTTGGATAAGCCTACTGACAAAGCTGCTCCTGGTACCCCAGCTTCTGCTCCTAGTGCTAGCTTATCACCTACTAGTACTCCAGCTAGTGAGTCTGCTTCCACTACTCGTTTCTCCAGTCCTTCTGATTTGGGGAACCATCAAAAGAAGTCTTCTACCAAGCTGGATGACATTCATAAACAACCAGTAGATGGAATTTTCAACACTGCTTCATATGATGCTGACTTTGTTGGAGATCTCAATAACTTGGCACCAGAAGTGGAGGTCTCTTCCAATCCAGTCTTGCAATCACACAAAGATCATCCTACCACTCAAATCATTGGAGATCCTGGTTCTACTGTCAAGACACGCAGAATGCAGCAGAAGGCCTCGTCTGATCATCATGCTCTTGTGAGCTATATTGAAGATCAAAAGCGTAATAATCATACGGACTTTCAACACTGTTTGTTTGCTTGTTTTCTTTCACAGGTGGAACCTAGGTCAGTTTCTCATGCTCTTGAGGATCAAAGTTGGATGGAGGCTATGCAGGAGGAAATGCAGTAATTCTTGTTTCAGAATGTTTGGGTTCTGGTTGACTTACCAGATGGAAAGACAACAATCAACACCAAATGGATTCTCAAGAACAAGAAGGATGCACGGGGAATTGTCGTGAGGAATAAAGCTAGACTTGTCGCACAAGGCCACACTCAAATTGAGGGCATTGACTACACTGAAGTTTTTGCTCCGGTTGCAAGGATTGAGGCCATTCGTCTGTTTTTGGCTTTTGCTTCTTATGTGGGCTTTACGGAGTTTCAGATGGATGTCAAGAGTGCATTTCTCTATGGCAAAATTGATGAGGAGGTGTATGTCACTCAACCTAAGGTCTTTGTAGATGCACTTCATCCCAAGAAAGTTTACAAGGTGGTCAAGGCTCTTTATGGATTACATCAGGCTCCTAGAGCTTGGTATGAGCGTCTTTCCACTTTCTTGTTAAAGAATGGCTATAGAAGGGGTACTATTGACAAAACACTATTTCTTCGGAGGAATACCAAGGACATTATCCTTGTTCAGGTTTATGTGGACGACATTATCTTTGGTTTTACTAGGAAGGAATGGTGTGATGAGTTTGAACACTTGATGAAAGGAGAATTTCAGATGAGTGCGATGGGAGAACTTTCCTTCTTCCTTGGTCTTCAGGTCAAGCAACAATCGGATGGGATTTTCATCAGTCAAGATAAATATGTCCATGAAACCAGTATTTGCCTACATGATGTCTAAGTAGCGATATCCCTAGATACTTTAGCCCACTATCGTGAACCGTTAATTACTTTGCGTAAGCGCGAATGTTATGGATAGATCTATTGGGATTGACCTCCCTAGCTAATGTTGGTAGTGTGACCAAATTAGATACACTTACATTTGAATCATTACGAATGCTTTGGGATAGGCATTTGCTCGGGCTCTCATTACATCTTGTTGGTTGGTTAACGCTTCGATGTCATGAGCTTAGACGTAGGTTGTTGAAACGTATACTTTTGATTATAATCTTGTATTCGTTATAAGATTATATGTTGGTTGCCTTGAAAATATTATGGTTCATCACACTATTTAAACTTAAACCTATGAATTCATCAACCTTTGTGTTGACGCTTTAGCAATGTTTTTCTCAGGTATCAAGACGGAGGAGTGACGTAGTTATTGCTTGGGAGATTTTTAATAAAAATGGGCGTGACTAGTGTTTGGATATTTGGAACAATGTTGAAGTCTTTTGAAACAATGTTTTATTATGATCCTGTGTAATATTCGCTTCCGAATAAATTTTATGATTTTAGTTAAATTAAATGACTTTAAAATGGTCGTTCTTTGTATCTATATCTTGTGATAGTCATGACCGTCGCACCTCATTGTGTTTTCCTTACTCTGATAAATTAGGGGTGTGACATTAAAGAGAAAAGATAAGCTTTTTTAAGTCTCTCAATTAAAATTAATTAAAGGTTTTAAGTTTAAATTTTTCTCTAAACAAGTAAAAGTGATCATGGTTTAAAAATCGGAGCAAATCGGTTAAGATCGGATCGGATCAATACCTTAAGTTGTTCAAATTGTCGGACCGAAATGATACGGTGGGTCGGTTCAGTCTGATGTAGTCTTCAGTCCAATCCGATCTTACATGCATAATATTCGGATTTTTTATAAGACCGAATCGAACTGATCAAAAACTGAATTTAACGAAAAGTACAGACTGAGAATCAGACTAAAATATGTTCGATCCGAACCGGTTCAATCCGGTTTTACTCTCCAGTCCGATTATAAACAAGTATGATAGTAGTTATATGCATGGATAGAAGAGATCAAATAGGAACAAAAATATTTGCGAAGAATATAAATTTTTTAAAATAATTCAAATCTTCTAAAAAGTTTGAAAGATATAAGATGTTGAATAAATTTTTTTTGTAAAGAAAGTTCTGTTATAAAATATAAATGTGGATGATTCATCATTTACTTACCTCTTATAACTTGTAATTAACCATATAAATATTGGCATATGTCATCATTAATATTTATCTCTGAATAAGAATACCCTCTTCTCTTCTCTATTTATATGTTCTTGTTCTTTATATTTACAATACGTTATCAGCACGAGTCTCTAAAAACTAGATCGGGAAAACAATTCATCTCCACGACTGAATTTATTTTTCATCCATCATCAAGATACTTTGCTAGCAACAAGGTATATAATTACGAATCATTATATATATATATATATATATATATATATATATATATATATATATATATATATATATATATATATATATATATATATATATATATATATATATATATATATATATATATATATATATATATATATATATATATATATATATATATATATATATATATATATATATATATATATATATATATATATATATATATATATATATATAATATATAATATATATATATATATGGGGCTAAGTTTGACTAGGAAAATAAATAGGCGCCGTGTTATATCATTACCTAAGATATAATAACAATATCTATTATTTTATTTTATTTTCTTAAAATAAACCAAACAAAATTCGGATCCTACACTAATATTCGGATCCTGCACTAATATTGGGAAATCTATAGAAAAAATATCGAATTTCCCAAAATATCGAATTTGCGGATGATATCTATAGGAAAAATAGCAATCGATAATATTCAGAATCTATAGAAAAAATACTTCATTCAATTTTTTGTGTTTGTTGTAAACGCTAATATTCACTGATCATAGCCGAATATCATAAACCCTAATATTCACTTTTTTCGACTGATTTAGGCAGCTTAAATAGGAATAAAACGAAGATTTCGCCAGTGGTTTCTTCTTCATAACATACACATCTATTTTAGTTATTACAAACTTTAAAGGTGATGTGAGTATATAAGAGTGTAATCGAAATTTAGTTTTTTTTAACATTATGATTATAGTGATTTTCTTTTCTACAAGTGACCCTTGTAGTGAAAGATCATCCGTATAAGGTTTTGCAAAGAGAACCAACAGACGGTTAATTTATTTATGTTTGTATTATTCCGTTGCCCTTATGATAAATTTATTTATGTATTATAGGTCGATTACTATTATTTTACATATTTGATAAAAATGGAGAATGCTTATGTAGGATTACTTTTTTGATTATGCGGTTTTTTATGCTTATATATTAAAGTTGCTTTTAGGTGTTACCATTTTATTTGCTTATGTAAGTTTAGTTTTCGATAATGTGTTTTTTTAGTTACTTGCTTTGCTTTTAGGTTGTGCTCAATTGTCACGCCTGCTCAAAAATTTGATTTACTTTTAGGTTGTGCTCGGTTGTTATGCCTATGCTACATGTCATGGAATCACTTTTTACGTATACGACTTCTATAGTTCCTTTATAATGATCACATCATTCTGTACTTCGTCTTATATTTGAGGTGAACTAATGCCTATTGTTTAACAACTTACATAATTCAGTAGGGTTTGCTAATGGTGTTAATATTGAGCAGTAAGGCAGCTTGAAGATGGTTAAAGGACAAAAAAAAGAGGAAGAAAAATATAATCGAGTGCGCTTAATGTGTAATCTGTGGAAGCTGCAACAGATAAAGGGAATGGAGCACGGCTAATTGACCATTCCGTATGTCTCTTGACGAGCCTTTTATGTTTCTTTGACCCTTCAAGTTCCCAAGCAGGCATAGATGATATAAGTGACGTGTTGGCTCAAAGCAAATGCTGAGGTTATTAAACCACTGGATCCTGTATCGTTTGAACCTATTTGACATTACATAATGGTTTTATTTGTGTTTTACAGGATCAAACAGAAAATAAATGAAGTGTGGTCACTAGCAGCTCCTATAATCAGTAATCCATCACATCGAAACTCTTTAATATGGGTTCAACCACGTGAGATATTGATTGTAGTAAATTCACACTCGTTTAGGAAAACGAGGTAAAAGCGGTAAGTATTAAGCGTACGTTTAGGAAAACGTAAACACTTATGACCCAAAGTGGGGATCGTTCTCGAGGAGGCTAGTGTGTTGTGTAATGAATTGATTAATGTTTGTGATTATATTGAGAAGAAAAGAAAATAGAAATGGGGTGAGAAGAGAATGACGGTTACGACGACGGATCGAGCTAAGACGAAAAGGCGTTCACGTAAAACCGTAAAATCTACAAAATTAAAAATTTTAAAACCTAAAAATTAATTAAAAGCTAAAAGTAGTCTAAAATAATATAAATAAGAATAAAAATCCAATAAAAATATTTTAAAACCTTTTATTAATTAAATATTCAATTTTAAATGCTAATTAAAGCCCTAAAATTAAATATAATTAATCAAAATGTCCAAAACATTATTTTATTGAACAAATAACTTACTTATATTAATTAAAGACTAAAAAGTATTTTTCCTAATTTTTAAAAACTATTTTTCTATTTTTAAATCACTAAAAACTATTTTAAAACTAAAATAATTATAAAAAATAATAAAATAATGCTAAAATAATTTAACAATTTTAAAAATCCTAATTTACTCTAATAAACAGTAGAAATATGAAAAAATTTGAAAAGTATTAAATTTACCACTAAAAGACAAAAATAGTTTAGTATAAAACCCTAATTATACTAAATTAATTCTAAAAAATAATTCAAAGGTGAACAGTAAAATATTTTTAACTAAAAATCTTAAAATGTTTTTCTTAATAAAAGAAAAATGTTGAAACTGAAAAATATGTATTTTTGTCACTAAATGCCAAAAAACAGAAATAATAAAAGTATTTAAAATAGCTATTTAATCTAATAAATACTAAATGAACAGTAAATAAAAATTTAATTAAACTAAAAAATCAGAAATAAAATTAGAAAAATAATAAAACTGGTTTCAAGATCTAAATCAAATTTAAGACCACAAAAGACAAAATATTCAACTTTCTGAAACTGACACTTTGGGACTTTTGTCCTTTAGCTTGGCAGTGGAAACAAGTGTATAAGCAGGGGAAACCTTTTTCCCACTGCTAGTGCAAATATCAGATCTGGTGACGTTTAAGCTTAGGAAAGCTATTTGGATTTGGTTTCTTTGGACAGCAAGGCACCCCCACACCAATTGGGTTGTGGGGAGTCTGAGTAAACACAAAAAAAACACAATCACTTAGCAAAATCAATGCTCAAATAGCACACCAAGTTTCTGATAAAGCCTATATGTTTCTGATGAATGGTTATTGGTTTTCTAGGCACAAAAGTGAAATTCAAAGCTCAATAACTTGCACAATAATCAACCAAACAACATATAACCAATACTCAATCCTTAAATAACCTATTATCTAACATTCACCAAGATTTGAAGCAAAAATCACACAAAATCTGGCAGACAAAGCAGTTACTGAATTTAGCTAGTTTATGCCTTTTTTAAACATGCAAACTTGATTTAAATCCCTCTAAAATGAAACCTTAGACCAAAATAACTACTTATCAACAATAACCTAGTAAGTCTAAACTAGATTCAAGCCAAAAGTTTGGCAAAAACTTCCCTTAAAACACTAATCCAAACACCCCTTAATATTACTGAAGATGAAGATTACAAAGCAAATCAAATCAAATCTTAACCAAACTGATTTTAGGACTTCTAACATGCATCCTACACCTTATGTCAGCAATATCAAGCACTAAAACAAACATATAACCAATTTTCATGCAAAATCACATAAACCAAAATCTTAAGACTGAAAATGAGGGAACAAGATTGTTACCTAGAGGGACCTACATCCAGGTCCCTCAGTGACTGCCATGTCACCTCCAAACAGGTCCGGACCTGTGAAGAACCTTGGTCAAAACAAGTTCCAAGTGAAACCTGCTAAGAAAAATAGAACAAAAATACCAACTTTCTGAATTTTTTAAAACCTTTCAAATCTTTTTCACAAACTTTGAACCAATGAACAACTTCTGAAACAAGTTCAATATCAGAAATCCAATGATTCAATCCACTTTCACTTCATGAACCTTGGATTTCTGAAAACTAAAAAGACTTTTTGAAACCTTTGAAAACTGAAACTTCAAATTGTACACCAAATATTGAATGGAACTCAGATTACCTTTTAAAACAAGACCAACTTTTAACTAATAAAAAGGGATTACAAGTTTTAAAACAACACCAACTTTCATTAAACTTTAAAAAGGTATTACATGAATTTTTAAGGTAAAATCTGGAACAAGAATATATGTGACATGCCACATATATTTATACTGAATAGTGGAGGATTCTAGAATACAAAGACAAAGCTAAACCCTAATAACTAAATTCCAATAATGCCCTTGGTTTGAATTCGTGGTCTTTGGTCAAAATGTGGTTCATGTGATGTGCCAGCTGGATGAAGCAATCTTGGTCGTTTAATCTTGCTTGGAGAGGTGAGTAACCATCTTAGGACCCTTGGATATCTGTTCCCCCTTGTTTTTTAGCCAAAGTATATGTAGGGGATCATTGGGTGGGGCAGTATGGTGAGAGTGAAAGGTTTTGGGGAGTGTAGAAAGGATGTTGACACCTTCAATTGATGATCTGGAGGTTTGCAAAAGTTATCCCTTTGATTTGGATTAAGTAGAAATTAGGGTTCTTAATGGGGATTAAGGGGGAAGATGGTGAACAGAACTTGTTTGGCGCCATGGTTTAATATTAATAAACATGTTTAAAAATTTAGTTAATTAATATTAATATGGGTTAAGTGGATTGTTGAGGTGGTGAAGAGGGGATATCTGATTGGTGGAAGGGTAAATAATGGGTGACGTGTAAGGTTGTGAGTGGGGAATGGGAAGTTTATTGTCTGGTCACATATGCCCCCTTAACTTCCTTTTGTTCTTTACTTTGTAAAAACAGCCACATAACCAATTTCCCTTTGTAAATAAGTTTGGAGTACTTGTCAAATTTGGCACAAGGGTTTATTAAACTTTGTATAAGGACCATTAATGCATATTTTGGATTCTTCAAGGGCATAACTTGTATAATCTTCAAACATGGAGGTCTTCTTTTGCCAATGATGATTTCTTCAAGGTCTTATCTTGCCAAATCTTCAAAAATGAGGGACCAATGTTGCCAATCTTCAAAACTTCAAGGTCATATTTGGAAATTCCAGATTTGGGCCCGGTTCATTGTGCGGCTTCGTTTCCCGTGTTCGTTTTTGAATGATTCTTGTGATCTTTTTGTCATTTCCTCAATATCCGTACCTAAAATACACAAGCAACAAACACGAGCATATATTTGGCAGTTTTAATGATATTTTATGCATTTAAAGTCCGATTTGGACGATGAGACTATGTATAAAAGCAGTCTCATCACTCCCCCATACTAAACCATTGCCGTGCCCTCACACAATGCTAGAATAAAGTATCATAGCATCTCCAAAATTCATTTTTATTCACTTTATTAAAATGATAAACTAGCTACACTACTACTATTACTACTACTTGTGTTTTAGACATAATGTATGATTTTCATCGCAAAATGGGACGTTTAGGTTCATAGAATAAGAACACGTGAATGCTTCGTTAGAAATAATTTCATCGTCCTCGATTTTCACCCTAATTCCATGCCAAGCGTGCAACGAGATCATTGTCATTATAAGTTAGTAATGCTAACACTACTCATATGCCCTAATCACGTACTTATTCTCCCATTATTCCTAGGTTGTATCTCTTATATTTTATTTTGTCTTAATGATCACGAGGATACATCATTTGACTTATGCGATAATAGAGATTTAGGTCTAAAAATAGAGTCCTAACGGTGTAACTAAGACCATCAAATCAATAACCCCTCCTAATAGACAACGATGTCAAAAAGTTAAGTTGACAAGAAGAATCGATAAACACGGTTTTATACGGTTTTGAACATGAGACTTATTACCAAGACTTTTATACGCCCCCTAACGGAAGGGCCTTATTATCTTTGGTTTACCTCCATCTTTTATTCAACTTCGCCATGAAGCTTTTATTATGACTTTGGTCTTGCCTTGCCTTTTATTATCCGCCTCATCGGTGGTTTTATTAGCCAAAGACGTATATCCTCACGCTAAAGCAAATTTTTGATCTTTAAAGCTTCGAAGATTAAGGCTTGATTCACTTTCAATTTTGCATAGATTTTAGGCCTTGTGGGGCTTCAAATTGTTTGCTAGATTTAGGTGAGCACTTGAAATCTTATTATTAGGTGAAGCTTTTGATTATTCGGGTGCCAATACTTCAAAACCGTGACGCTGGCGATACCTTAATGTCTTCCCAATTTAATTACACGGAAGCTACTAGAAAAGACTAGAAACCCAAAAATCCTAACTAAACCGCTAAGTCAATATTTATTAAGCAAAAAAATATTTACATGCGAAGGGAGAATAAGCAAACAACGAGAACACATGAGTTTTTGAAAGAATACGAGTACTCTACGTTTAGCATAGTAACTTATAATTAACTCTATCATTTCTCGTCCTCATTTAAGAGACTTAGCCTAATGTGTAGTTAAGGAATCAAAGCTAAGTGCTCAACACGCACGGTCGAGTCAAAAATTACTCTTATTCTCGCCATCAGAAAACCTACATTCGTGTCTTCAAACACTTATAAAACATGAGAAAAATTTTAAAATTTGGCCATTTTTAGCCTTATTTTGTAACAAAAACGATAACAAAAAGATAAACTTTGGAAAGCGTGAAGGTTTGGCAAGGCAAGTATCTATTCACCCCCCCATACTAAAGTTAAACATTGTCCTCAATGTTTCGAGTCTAGGGGTGCAAACACCCCCATACTAGAGACGTAGTCGAATGCCTAATCTAGCATGGAAAGGGTGTAACCAATAAGTAATAGCCGTTTATGAAGTGTGCTAAAAACCTAAGGTTAGAACATCAAAAGGATATATCATTTGGATATTGAGAAATGTCTCCAAAGCAAATGATCGAGTGCTCCCATAAAACGAACACGAGAGGCTCTAATCGTGAAGATCATGATCTAAAAACCACAATGCACAAACAATCACGAAACAAAGGTTGGAAGGGCACATATCCCCTCACATTAACTAATTAGAAAGCAATAATATGTACATGGATAAGCATGGGTCTCCCCCATGAGGCACCTTGTTTTTGATAACCGAGTCAAAAGCTCGACTCGAATCCCCATAAATATGATCATTTAGGGATAATCATGGTGTGGTCAATTTTTGGTGGGGCTTACATGATAAACAAGGCCCAAAACAACCGGTATTAAGGACTAAGTCCTTTGATGGTGCAAAATACCGGGGTCAAAGATGGCGTTCTCATTTTCACTAGAAAAACAAATCAACGCCACTTCATCGTGAGTCAACAAAAACCCAAAGGGTTTCAAGAAAATAGGTGAGAAGAAATAGAAGGGTGAGACAATGGGTAAGTCATAAAAACCATGAGCTACTCGAGGTAGACTCGCACCAATCAAATGAAAAGATTTTCCATTTATTGCATCGATGGAAGACCGAGATTTCCCTTTATAAGAAATTCCAGGATCAAATATCTCGTCCTCGGTGGAGAAAGGGGAGGGAACATAAGGGGCTTCTCCCACACTAGGTCCACACAAAGCATCGTCAAAAGGAGAAGACGAGCTTGTAGTACTCAATACACGTGGTGATGACGGAGTTAGAATTGTAGAAAAATCTTTTAAATTCAATTCAAAATCTTTTCCTTTTTCATCTTTTAAACTCTCCTTGTGAAAACCCGATTTGATTATGTCAAAAATATTTGGTGTTTCTAAAGCAATGTTAGTCACACTAAAAATTCTCACATTTGAAAAACGTTTTGGCAAAGGTGGTGGCAAGTTTTCAAAACGTTTGTCAATAAAGAAAACTCCCCCATCGGGATCAACATATTCATCATCCGAAGAATCATTCGAGATTGGAATCGTAGGCTTAACACTCTTAACCTCCACCGGCGGAGGGGACGGAACTTCATTTTTCTCAACAACTCCTAAAACTCTATTTGAAATCCTTTTGCAAATGTTTTTGATGGGATTGACATTGTACAAAGACGTGATAGAATACACATGAGAAAGTGTGGAGTTTTGAGTTGCGTTAATGACGAGTTCTTCCTCATTGAAACGAAGAGTGATTTTCCTAGCGTGCACATCGATAAGTGCTCTCGAGGTATCCAAAAATGATCGACCTAAAATTAGCGGAACTTTAGGATCGATGGGAATGTCAACAACAATAAAGTCTACGGGATAATAGAACTTTCCAACTTTCACGAAGATGTCCTCGGCTACTCCACAAGCTAGAATCGTAGAATGATCGGCCATCTTGATTGACATTCTTGAAGGAGTGAGATTGGGAAGATTGAGCGATTTAAAAATCTCAAGAGGCATCAAATTAATACTAGCACCAAGATCGGCCAAGGCGTAGCATTCTTCCATGTCTTGTATAGCACATGGGATTAAAAACTTGCCGGGATCACCGACTTTTTGAGGTATGCGGCTTAGAAAAACCGATGAACAACTAGACGATTTTTGCAATTTCTCTTTGTTATTCAACATACTTTTGAAGTTCGCGGCAAATCGAGGCATCATGACTAAGGCGTCGGCAAAACTTATATTGAAATGCAAGTCACGAAACATTTTCATAAAAAGTTCAAATTGATAATTATTTCGTTCTTGTGCCTTTTCCTTGTCTCATCTTGAAGGGTAGGGTAAGGGTGGTGTGGGTTGGGGCATAGGCATAGGCATCGGCCTTGGAATCTCGGGTTCCATGATTGGTATTGGTTCAACCGTAGGTGTGGTTTGAGCGGTACTTCGTGGGCTTGGTATTTGCTCCTTTTCTACCACCACCTCGGGTTCTTTCTCCTTTTCCTTCTCCATAGAAGTACTTGGACGAGAAATGGGTTCTTTGAAAGTTTTACCACTTCGAGTAGTAATAACCTTCAATTCTCCTTTCGGGTTCACGATGGTATCACTAGGAAGACCACCCGAAGAAGAAGGTTTACACATGATAGCTTCAAACATTTTTCCCATACGGTCTTCAAAGTTAGATTGCCTAGCATCCGCTTTTAACAACTCTTGCTTAATCTCATGTTGACCTTGCTCCATTTTTTGTTGATTTTGTTGGAGTCTTTGAACATTTCCTTCCATTTTATTAGCATGAGTTTTAAGTTCATTAGCAAGTTCGTTTTTAAGCTCATTTTTCAACTCGGATCTTAAGCTAACCATTTCACGTTGCATATTGTCAAACTTAGCATCATTAGCCTTAGCATAATTCAAAAACTCTCCTTGAAGATTTTTGGTGTGATCATTTTGAAAACCTTGAGTAGAAGTTTGAAAATCACGGTTTTGGTTTTGGTTTGAAATTTGCCCATTTCCACTTTGATAATTACCCTTGTTGTAATTCCTTTGATTGCCTTGATAATTACCACCTTGGTTGTTGTTTCGATAGTTATTAGCATTTTGATTTGGTGGAGCTTGATTTTGGCGGGAACCTTAACCGTTTTGGTTATAAGTTCCCGTGGCTATATAAGCACTCGAAGTGTTACCGTCCGCGGTGATGCACTCGGAAAGATCATGAGCTCCACCACACGACAAACAACTCTTAGAAACCGCTTTAACCGAAGCGGAATTTGAAGCTTCTTGAGCTTTCCAATGGGACATAAGGTTAGCAAATCTATCAAAAAACCGATTTTCTTCATTTGCTTCATCATGTAAAGCATTAATGCTACGAGACGATGACGAGCCCAATTTGGCAACACTCAGTGTGTTACGAGGGCTATAAACCTTAGACCTATTCTCAATTATGACCAAAGCTTCCTCGACCGTTTTACACAAAAAATTACCACCCGCGGCGGCATTTAAATAATCTCTTTCATGATCATTAAGTCCATTGTAAAACGTGTCGATTTGATGCAAGTCAGAAAAACCGTGATGAGGACATTCATGCAACATCTCCTTAAACCTATTCCAAGCCGTTGAAAAACTTTCATTTGATTCTTGTGAAAACTTTGAAATCTCATTTTTCAAATGCGTAGTCTTAGAGGGCGGAAAAAATTGGTTCACAAATTTTGAAACGAGATCCTTCCACGTCAATATAGAATTGGGTGGCTCTTTCTCTAACCAAATTTTAGCGGGCCCCGCTAAGGAATACGGAAAAAGCATCATCTTAATCGAGTCATTCGAGACATCCTTAAATTTGCAAGTGGCGGTAAGACGATTGAATTGGCGGTTATGGTTGTGTGGATTGTCCTTCTCATCACCACGGAATTTGTTGTTTTGGATCATCGAAAACAAACCCGTTTTCACCTCAAAATTCTCCGCAAGGATAGCGGGAATCACAATAGCCTCTCCATAACCCTCGGTGGGTGCTTGAAGTAACTCCATCATAGTTCGATTCGCCATGGTTGGTGCTTCTCGTACAATGGGTTCGTCAATAGGAGACTCCTCACTAGAATGAGTTGGAGTGGGAGTTTTGTTCTTTCGTCTACGTGCACGTTTTGCTTGATTTCGAGTTAGCATAAACGTCACGTACAACGAGGGGCCGAGCAAAGAAGATTCTTTTTGGTGTTTTGTATTTTTCAATTTTTTTGTGGTTTTTGATGGTATTAACTTTTTTTGGAAATTGGTGAATGTATTAGGTAGACACAAATCTACAAATCTCCTCCTTAATCAAATCTCTCGATTAAAGAAGCCTCAAGGAATGAAAACGATCACGTGGAGTGAACGCCTTCGATGACTTTAGAACGATGGTGGAACACCAAATCGTTCAAGAGGGTTTAATCAATAGAAACCAAGAAAATATATATGATATGTAATAATACTTTGGGCGGCAAAACCCTCGATTCACTCTCAAAATCAAATACGCACAAGCAAGCGGAGGAAACGAGGCGGCGCGAAGCACTTAAGAGCCTTTTTCCTTTAGGTCGTGAAATACAACCGCCTTATACCCACCTTATAGTTTGTATTTTCAAAATCGAGCTTCACGAAAGTATTTATCTATTTTTGCCTTTTTTCTTTGGTTTGAGATTCGAATACAATGATTGGGTAATGACCTCCCAAGTCAAGGTTGTGATTTATCACGTATTTGGAGTACTTGTGAATTTATTGTTCTACGTATACAATATAGTAATAGTATTCACACAAAAATCGAAAAACGATAATACGTATTAGTAGAGTGCTACTAATACAAATACTAATTATGGTTAGTATAAAAAACAACAATTGTTCAATCAAAACACAACACGCCTCCCCGGCAGCGGCGCCAAAATGATTGTAGTAAATTCACACTCGTTTAGGAAAACGAGGTAAAAGCGGTAAGTATTAAGCGTACGTTTAGGAAAACGCAAACACTTATGACCCAAAGTGGGGATCGTTCTCGAGGAGGCTAGTGTGTTGTGTAATGAATTGATTAATGTTTGTGATTATATTGAGAAGAAAAGAAAATAGAAATGGGGTGAGAAGAGAATGACGGTTACGACGACGGATCGAGCTAAGACGAAAAGGCGTTCACGTAAAACCGTAAAATCTACAAAATTAAAAATTTTAAAAGCTAAAAATTAATTAAAAGCTAAAAGTAGTCTAAAATAATATAAATAAGAATAAAAATCCAATAAAAATATTTTAAAACCTTTTATTAATTAAATATTCAATTTTAAATGCTAATTAAAGCCCTAAAATTAAATATAATTAATCAAAATGTCCAAAATATTATTTTATTGAACAAATAACTTACTTATATTAATTAAAGACTAAAAATTATTTTTCCTAATTTTTAAAAACTATTTTTCTATTTTTAAATCACTAAAAACTATTTTAAAACTAAAATAATTATAAAAAAATAAAAATAATGCTAAAAATAATTTAACAATTTTAAAAATCCTAATTTAC
The DNA here is from genome assembly GCA_025667525.1 of Glebionis coronaria. Lineage (NCBI taxonomy): Eukaryota > Viridiplantae > Streptophyta > Magnoliopsida > Asterales > Asteraceae > Glebionis > Glebionis coronaria. The sequence goes on from CM046881.1 coordinate 300,304,781, forward strand.
TCTAGTGAACAGTAAAAAATTGAAAAAAATTGAAAAATATTAAATTTACCACTAAAAGACAAAAACAGTTTAGTATAAAACCCTAATTATACTAAATTAATTCTAAAAAATAATTAAAAGGTGAACAGTAAAATATTTTTTAACTAAAAATCTTAAAATGTTTTTCTTAATAAAAGAAAAATGTTGAAACTGAAAAATATGTATTTTTGTCACTAAATGCCAAAAAAGAGAAATAATAAAAGTATTTAAAATAGCTATTTAATCTAATAAATACTAAATGAACAGTAAATAAAAATTTAATTAAACTAAAAAATCAAAAATAAAATTAGAAAAATAATAAAACTGGTTTCAAGATCTAAATCGAATTTAAGACCACAAAAGACAAAATATTCAACTTTTTGAAAGTGACACTTTGGGACTTTTGTCCTTTAGCTTGGCAGTGGAAACAAGTGTATAAGTAGGGGAAACCTTTTTCCCACTGCTAGTGCAAATATCAGATCTGGTGACGTTTAAGCTTAGGAAAGCTATTTGGATTTGGTTTCTTTGGACAACAAGGCACCCCCACACCAATTGGGTTGTGGGGAGTCTGAGTAAACACAAAAAACACACAATCACTTAGCAAAATCAATGCTCAAATAGCACACCAAGTTTCTGATAAAGACTATATGTTTTTGATGAATGGTTACTGGTTTTCTAGGCACAAAAGTGAAATTCAAAGCTCAATAACTTGCACAATAATCAACCAAACAGCATATAACCAATACTCAATCCTTAAATAACCTATTATCTAACATTCACCAAGATTTGAAGCAAAAATCACACAAAATCTGGCAGACAAAGCAGTTACTGAATTTAGCTAGTTTATGCCTTTTTTAAACATGCAAACTTGATTTAAATCCCTCTAAAATGAAACCTTAGACCAAAATAACTACTTATCAACAATAACCTAGTAAGTCTAAACTGGATTCAAGCCAAAAGTTTGGCAAAAACTTCCCTTAAAACACTAATCCAAACACCCCTTAATATTACTGAAGATGAAGATTACAAAGCAAATCAAATCAAATCTTAACCAAACTGATTTTAGGACTTCTAGCATGCATCCTACACCTTATGTCAGCAATATCAAGCACTAAAACAAACATATAACCAGTTTTCATGCAAAATCACATAAACCAAAATCTTAAGACTGAAAATGAGGGAACAAGATTGTTACCTAGAGGGACCTACATCCAGGTCCCTCAGTGACTGCTATGTCACCTCCAAACAGGTCCGGACCTGTGCAGAACCTTGGTCAAAACAAGTTCCAAGTGAAACCTGCTAAGAAAAATAGAACAAAAATACCAACTTTCTAAATTTTTTAAAACCTTTCAAATCTTTTTCACAAAGTTTGAACCAATGAACAACTTCTGAAACAAGTTCAATATCAGAAATCCAATGATTCAATCCACTTTCACTTCATGAACCTTGGATTTCTGAAAACTAAAAAGACTTTTTGAAACCTTTGAAAACTGAAACTTCAAATTGTACACCAAATATTGAATGGAACTCAGATTACCTTTTAAAACAAGACCAACTTTTAACTAATAAAAAGGGATTACAAGTTTTAAAACAACACCAACTTTCATTAAACTTTAAAAAGGTATTACATGAATTTTTAAGGTAAAATCTGGAACAAGAATATATGTGACATGCCACATATATTTATACTGAATAGTGGAGGATTCTAGAATACAAAGACAAAGCTAAACCCTAACAACTAAATTCCAATAATGCCGTTGGTTTGAATTCGTGGTCTTTGGTCAAAATGTGGTTCATGTGATGTGCCAGCTGGATGAAGCAATCTTGGTCGTTTAATCTTGCTTGGAGAGGTGAGTAACCATCTTAGGACCCTTGGATATCTGTTCCCCCTTGTTTTTTTAGCCAAAGTATATGCAGGGGACCATTGGGTGGGGCAGTATGGTGAGAGTGAAAGGTTTTGGGGAGTGTAGAAAGGATGTTGACACCTTCAATTGATGATCTGGAGGTTTGCAAAAGTTATCCCTTTGATTTGGATTAAGTAGAAATTAGGGTTCTTAATGGGGATTAAGGGGGAAGATGGTGAACAGAACTTGTTTGGCGCCATGGTTTAATATTAATAAACCTGTTTAAAAATTTAGTTAATTAATATTAATATGGTTTAAGTGGATTGCTGAGGTGGTGAAGAGGGGATATCTGATTGGTGGAAGGGTAAATAGTGGGTGACGTGTAAGGTTGTGAGTGGGAGATGGGAAGTTTATTGTCTGGTCACATATGCCCCCTTAACTTTCTTTTGTTGTTCACTTTGTAAAAACAGCCACATAACCAATTTCCCTGTGTAAATAAGTTTGGAGTACTTGTCAAATTTGGCACAAGGGTTTATTAAATTTTGTATAAGGACCATTAATGCATATTTTGGATTCTTCAAGGGCATAACTTGTATAATCTTCAAACATGGAGGTCTTCTTTTGCCAATGATGATTTCTTCAAGGTCTTATCTTGCCAAATCTTCAAAAATGAGGGACCAATGTTGCCAATCTTCAAAATTTCAAGGTCATATTTGGAAATTCCAGATTTGGGCCCGGTTCATTGTGCGGCTTCGTTTCCCGTGTTCGTTTTTGAATGATTCTTGTGATCTTTTTGTCATTTCCTCAATATCCGTACCTAAAATACACAAGCAACAAACATGAGCATATATTTGGCAGTTTTAATGATATTTTATGCATTTAAAGCCCGATTTGGACGATGAGACTATGTATAAAAGCAGTCTCATCATATATCAAGATCTTCCCTTGGAGGTTCTGACCATTATAAGTCACATATGTTGGAAAATTTAACTTTAATCTTTCGGATGTTTATCATGATTTCCTTATGCCATGCACTCTTTTTGGTATTTTTATGGTATTATTGTAGGGAGAAGAATTAGTTCTTTGTGGTTACTTTAGTTTCATGAAGATTCAAAGCTCATCCGGAAACCAGATTTAGGAAAGAATATTACTCCTTTTCACTGCAACAGACTAAATATTCAAGTAAGCTTTTTTTATTAACAAAATTCATTAGCATATGTTATGATGTTGCAGAATTCTGGAGGACTTTTTATTTGACCCAATCTCACAAGTCTGAGAAAAAAACGAAAAATCAGAAGTACATTAAGAACTTGGTTTAATCAGCATGAGGTTTAATTTAACATATTCTAGACTAAAATATGAGTATACGGAAGGCAAACACCCATTATTTTTTCAAGAAAACTAAAATTAATTACTTAAAACTTTGGGAAAAATTCAAAAACTACTACACTTCTTGCATCAAAGTTGTGCTCCATCTTAACGATTTAAGTGTTTAATCTGTATGTAGGTTGGAGAGTATAGCAGACATCTTGAGAATAATCTCAAGGAAAGTGGGAATCCTCATGCCAAATAAAATTGTGTAAGTTTGAACCTCAAGTTTACAAAATGGTTGTATGCTTATGTAAATTTTTTTACTTTTAAACTGGGGTATAATTTAACTGAAGAGAGAATCACTTGTGGAACTGGAACACTCAAATAGACTGAGATTTTATCTATATGCTATACTTGATGCGTACACACCAGAACATGGAAAGCACATTGCATATAGAACAATTCATGGGAGTGAGGAGTTTGCAAGGTTAGTTAAGGCGATAACAGATCTTCTTGGGTTGTGGGGGTGTTTGGATATGCATTTAAGTTGATTATTGCAACCTGATGGTGCAGTATCTAAAACAATGCGCATCTATGGTATGTAGCTCAGGTTAAGTACTTCAAGAAATATATTTTAGAACTATTGATGGGATAGTACAATCAATCATTGTAGTGTATGGTGCCTCAGTTAACAATCATGTTTTGTTTTTTGGTCAAAGATGCCAATATGCTATACTTGATGCCAATATGTTTCGTTTTACGAATTTTAGTTGAGTGAAAGAGTGCATTTAGTTAGAACTGCATAAAAGCTAATGCTTCTTCCATTTTAGATTAATAAAATGAATTATTATTTTGGATTAATAAAGTTCTCTAGGTGAGTATTTGGATTAATAAAATAGATTAGTATTTTTTTTAGCTAAGCTATTTGTTTTTAATTTTTATTCACTTTAAAAAACCAGTATGCTACTGTAATATTTTATCTTATACAAATACTACAAAACGTTTATGGCAGGAGCAACTGACTGATGTAAGAGTTAATAAGCTATTCCAGAGATCACATGAAGCCGGGATAAAGATAGAGGTATGGGCTATGGACTTTCCACATGTTTTGCCTTAGTTCTCTATAATCTTAGTTACATTTATAATACCAGGTGTTGTTTCTGATTCTGCTTATGCACACGCATCTTTGTCTTCAGTTGACGGGGATTTTAATTTTTATGTTTACAGGGTCGTCATGTTTTAGTGTACGATTCTAATACACCCAATGAGACTTGGGAATGTGTTAACCTTAGAGAGGTCATTTGGTAAAAATTTTCCGATAGAGTAACAGATGCAAACATCTCAATGTTTTATATATATCTTTTCTCTTAGTCTAACCTGGTTCTTCATTTTCAATTGTGCTGATTAGATATTAGTTTAATTTTACTATATATAAAAGGAAAATATGATCTTTAATCGTAACTTTTTAGCTATAACCTCGCGTATATCTGCTATGTCCGTTGCTGGTCTTATATCCAATGAAAGAGGAGAAAATATTGTTGGAACTATTGGTTATCAGATATGTTTGGTGTACCTTTACCATTCAATGTATCTGATTATTATATGTTGGGTTGGTCATGCCTGCCACTGCACACAAGGCAGACATTTTTCACAAATGTACACGACCCGACAACCATGTAAAGTAAATTCTTATCCTATTGCCCTTCAAGAAAAAAAATTAATCTCTTTTTCTGACTGATGTATTAATTTGGTTATGTTACATTGGGAAAGGATCAAAAGATTCCCATTAGAGCTAACTAAATGTTGCTTCATGCTAAGATGGGAAATATTTGCTTTGTTGTTACAGACAACACATACCCCAAACAGTAAACGTTGCATTGGTGTGTGAAAGTGAAAACAAAACTTTGTTATTTGGTGCAAAGCATATGTTTTCTATATTAGGACTAATGATTGATTATGTAGTTTATAGAACGTAAATGTATATCTGTGATATACTGGAAGGAAGAAAACACCAGAACTCCGGTTATCTGATCTAGGAACCGGAAAGATGAATGCATAAAAGGAGTAATAAGAATACATCAACAAAACACCCCTCTACAACAGTCTACCTGAAGCATTAATTTGCAGTTTTACACACAAGATGGATATGTTTTGTACTTACTGATATTGGTTGCTTTTGTTGTTTGTACAGCTATGCAATTAGGAAGAAAGCTGAGATTGGGAAAGTTACCAAGGCTAATCGTTGAGGAATTGAAGTGTTATATAGCAGACACCACCACCTCTGCCACCACCGATATCAGCAACAACAATAGAAACACCACCACAGCCTAACCTCCAAATTGTTGACCAACCCTCAGACCTTTTCTTAACCTCATTCACCAGACACCCACATTCTACTAACCCGAGACCCGCCGACGCTACACCAATTAGACCACCAATCACTACTAACAGGCCACCAACTATAATCAACCCCATTACACATTCAGCACCAGCCTCCACCAACATACCTGTAGCTATCATCACCCCAATTACCCCCTCAACTACACCTTCCAAAATCATATTGCCACATGGCATGAACCATCCTACCCCACCACACCAATCATGACGACGATTATGTAAATGACTTAGAGCACGAGTTTGATTATGTTCAACGGGATGGAAAGTTCACACACTAATTGCAACGAGATGGTTATGAAATTTTACCTCTTCCGGACATGAACCGGTTCTGTGTTTCACTAATAAGCAACAAGTAAGTAACGATTTATATGGAAATGACCATTTGAAGAAAGATATGTCGACGCAAGTCTCTCCTTATTTTTTAGCTTCTTTATATCCTTTCTTCGACCGTGCAGCAATGTACCACAGATAAGGCAGCCATTGAACCTCATATTCGGTACTTTTAATGAGAAAAGTATGACGGATAGAAAATAAAAAATCTACTGACTCGATAGGTGCAGAAGATAGGATTCAATAGAGAAATAAAGGTGTATGTTAATGTTTTGTCAAGCTTTAAAGATATCAAATGAGGTGAACATGGAAAAGCAGAGAGTAAGTGAGACGAGTCGCTACGCCCTAGAATGTAAATATGGTACACGTTCAAGAAAAGGAGCTTTAGAGAGTTGTGGGCGGAGTTCTGCATTGTCAATGAATTTGCGGTATGCCCAGCTTTCATTATCCTGGTTCGACTTTGAGAGTCAGAAGCTAATTTTCAGTTTAGCCCTTGACTTAAATTTATTTGAATGTTTGTATAAAAGCCAAACCTTCTTAAAGCATCCAAGAAATTTAGTAAAGTAACAAAAAATGGGTTATTAAAAACTATAACCTTTTATATGAACTTTGAAGGTAGGTTAAATAATACTCAGTATACTTTAAAAATGAACAACTACCTCAATGTATATGTAAGCTATTCATGTTGGAGCATCCGTTCCCTAAACAAATTTTTCTTCTAATATGGGCACTGCATATTGACCAATGAGCCGCTTCAAAAATGAAAAAAAAAACTTGTCTTCCAAGTTTTAATGATGTTAAGAAAAAATCACATAATAGAAAATTTTTCGAATTACCACCTAAAGATGCAAGTCATGCTTTATTACTGTTCTGATATTCAGTTTCTTGATTCTTTTTTCATCTAACTTTTAGTTACTAATTTATATACACGTAAATGTTTTATGTTTTAGAAAGGTACATATCAAAGTTTCTTATATTTCCAGGATGTAAGGAGTGCCCTCCGATTAATTATTTTCTGTAACTTACTCAAAAATTAGTAAGCAACTTCACTATTGAAATTTATTTTACTTTCGAGCTGGAGATGTTGCAGGACGTAGTGGTGCGGGACCCAAGATCGAAGAGGTCGACTAAGTCCATAGTCGATATTTATCTGTATACTTTTTATGTTAGTTTATATTGAGTTGCACCTGGATTGTTATTATGGGCTCATTGTGGATCTCCAGCATTATAGCCATGAGGCTCTTCGAACCCTATGGGATTGTTGGTATATTGATGTTCCATTGTAGCCTGTTGGTACTACTGCTGTCGGGCATGTGATTTTCTTATGAGGATCTCGTCTCTACGATTGGTGTATCGGGCTCTCAGTGCAGCAAGTTGCTCCTTACATTTTAAATTGATTGATTTATTCTCTGCACATGTTGTCCATTGAACTATAAACCCAATACGCCAGACAACCTTAAATTGGCAACATATCTGTAATATAAGATGCAATACTTTGAGACAACATATCTGTACAACATGCAATACCTTGAGTTTAAAAACTTTAAGTTAAAAAAGTCAAGATAGTCGTTAACTGGAATATGATTACCGACCTATTTTTTTCTTTGTAAAACAAAACTTAAAGTTTGTACTTTTTGAAAAGACTTTTATTTACTTGAAAATGTTCTCTTAATTTATTTCCTTTTTTTATGTTTTTTTAAATCTAAAAGTTATCTTATTTGATAAAAGTTTTTAGAAAAACTGATGATGAAATGGAGAAAAAAAACACAAAACTATATGTGTCAAATTTATAGAAAAAAACTTTAAAAAAAGGAGGTCATACATAAAACTTTAGTGATTAAATTTTAAATAAGTTAGATAATATTAAGTGAAAATTATAAATTTTAATATTTTTTCAATAAATTTAATAAATTAACAAATAACTCTTACACTACTAACCTATAATATTAGAGTTACAAATATTAAATTAAATTTGATTTATTAGTAACCTCGTGCATGCACAAGAGTTATAACTTTTGTCGAGAAAAACAACTTATGAAGTGATTATCAATTTATCAATCAATGGAATGTCAACTTAAATTTTTTTTCAATGACTTTAACAATTTCAATGGTCAAACATTACTAGGCGTGAGATACTAACTTATAAGATCATCTCACTTATTTTTCAAATCAATTCAATCTTCTCTAAAGCAAAATTTCTGCAGCTAAATAAAGACACGAGTATTGGTTATTTATTCGCTTAAGAATACGTTTTAAGAAGTACGACATAAGATGACAAGCTTAATTTAGATGTTGTTAGAATAATTTTTTTCAAAATATCCTAGATAATACACACGTACATAGCAACACATAACTATAATTGTAAACTTTGGTTTTAGTTAACTTTTGATGCAAAATGTGTGTTGATTTGAAATATAAAGCGTATGGTTTTTAAAATTTAATATATTGTATGTCCTTAAAACTTGTCAAATTCAAATTGATTAAGTCTAAGTTGTATTAACAAAAGCATGGAGAAATCTATAAAACAAAGGTTTACGTTTAACCAACAAAATTTTTAAAAAAACGAAAATAAATATTTGTACAATCAAAGATTTACATGGGACAAAACACGTTCACTGGGTGAGTCAAGACCTAAAAATATCAAATATTAGTTTCTTTTTAATTTCCTTTTAACAAAAAACAAGCCCTACTGCCAATAGATATAACTAATATACAAGTAATAGATTCTTTTTTATTTTATTATTCGTTATTTTAAGATGTTAAACGTGTGGCTCTGGTAGTGATGGTGGTAGGGGTTGTGGTGACGATGATAAAATCTAAAACTTAACGAATGATCGTTAAATTTAACTAAAATACTCATATTGCCCAAAGAAATAAGTTGAGTGTCTTTTTTATGCAAGAAAAAAGTTTGATACCTTCAATAGAGATAAACCTTACGTTAAGTACCTTTGTATTATTATTCATATACTCACGTGAAGCATACCCGCCCGTTGGGCGGGTTATGAAGCTAGTATATATATATATATATATATATATATATATATATATATATATATATATATATATATATATATATATATATATATATATATATATATATATATATATATATATATATATATATATATATATATATATATATATATATATATATATATATATATATATATATATATATATATATATATATATATATATATATATATATATATATATATATATAAATATATATATAGAGTTAGGTTATTGTGGTGTAGTACCTTAAAGTTGTTAAAATAAAAAGTCATAATAACCATTGATTTTATCAATTAACATGTGATTTATTTAAGATTAGACACAAAATAATAAATATTATACATAAAAATTTGATATAAAACCACTAAAAATTTTATACGTTAAAATTTACAACTGATACATATGATACATAGTTTTGCTTCACAAAATATTATTAACATAAATAATCATTTATTCGAAAATTAAGTGATACATTATCAAAAATTACATTAGAGTTGACAATAAATTGTTAAACTATGAGACACAACTGATACACGAGAAACTAGTAATATTAAAAATCGTGAACCGACTACTCGTACACGAACTAAAAGTTCCAAGAATACTCGTACACGAACCAAGAACTCATAAACGAACCAAAACTAATCAATAATGTGACATTTAGCCATTTTTTATTGCTTCTTATTTTAACAACTTTAACTACCTACATCATTTTAACTAAATTCTCTCTCTCTCTCTCTCTCTCTCTATATATATATATATATAAATATATATATATATATATATATATATATATATATATATATATATATATATATATATATATATATATATATATATATATATCTATGTATATCTATATATATATATATATATATATATATATATATATATATATATATATATATATATATATATATATATATATATATATATATATATATATATATATATATATATATATATATATATATATATATATATATATATATATATATATATATATATATATATATATATATATATATATATATATATATATATATATATATATATATATATATATATATATATATATATATATATATATATATATATATATATATATATATATATATATATATATATATATATATATATATATATATATAGTGTAGTGCTATATGCAGAACCTGATATATATATATATATATATATATATATATATATATATATATATATATATATATATATATATATATATATATATATATATATATATATATATATATATATATATATATATATATATATATTGTAAAACCCGCATGCTTTTACCATGAATAGTGCCCTTAAGATCGTACGTTCTAGATTAAAACTTACCTCATGTAGTATTGATCACATTCATGTGCTAATAATCAAGCAAGTGCATACGTGTATGACATGACAAGTATCGATTACGTACGAACTCATGATAAACAGTTAATAATATATCACGTGAACATAATTAAATCATGAACACCATTTAAAATACTAATTATAATAATTACGTAAATACTCAGAATATATTCACGAGCGTGGAGTTTACGATAAACGACACGTTAAAAGAAACAGAAACACGTTAAACACGAGCACGTTTAACCACGAACGAACACGAAACATCGGGACACGAGAAAGGTACGGGTACCCCATGTGGGGCCCCCATACCCACGGCACAAACCAAGAAATGGGCTTAGCCCATGGACTTTACAAGTTAAGGGGGGGTAAAAGTAAAAACATGTTTTCATTTTCATTTTCAAGAAATAAACATAAAAACCCTAAAAAGAGTTTTCTCCTCTCCTTTTTCTCCTCCTTGTGCCGCCACCTAAACACCACCACTAGAGGGTGTTTGTTTGATTTTGATCTTAAAAACAAGTGTTAGAATACGTGTTTGTTCATCCTTTTTCCAAGCTACATAGTGGTATACCTTTCTAACCCTTCTTTTTAATTCTTTTTAATTCTTTTAATCTTTGATTATTTTCATGAACATGTTATGATTTTTCTTATGAAAACAAGGTAATTAATCATTGATCTAACATGTTTTGGTATAAATTAAAATCAAAGAATGGTTTATAAGGGTGTTTGTTTTTGGCCGCCTAGCAAACAAACCCGAGGGGGGGTTTGGTTTGCTATTGCCGCCACCACCAAGACCACAATTGGTCTTGGTTGGCTCATGTGGGACCCACGGCAGCAAGGGGACACGTGTGCCCCGGGTTTGGCCCGGGGTACGGTGTCGAATTCATACCCGATTCATGGTTCGTTGGTTAAAATCATGATCTATGTTACATGTAATTTTTATGAATCATGAACTTAGGATATAATTAATTAATAACATGAAATATTAATTAAATCATGACTTAGGTTATTTTAATTATTAGTTTATCATGACATTAATTTAACCTAAGTATTTTATGTTATAAGTTATAATTAATTAATTATTAAAACATGCCTATAATTAATTAATTTAGACATGACTTAGGTTATATTATTATTAATAATAATACACATTTTAACCTAAGTATTTTCATTTCATTTTAATTATACATGTTATACTTTAATTAAAATGCTTAACCTATAGTTTAATTAAAATACATGACATAATAATTAAACTATACACTATATCGTATGACTTAAGAATAAGCTTATAACACTTAGACTTATATGTTAGCTTATGAAATCAGCTTAATTCTAATTATGGAAACTTCTATTTATAGAAACTTAATTAAATAAGGCAACTAATCTAATTATGGAAACCTTCTATATATGGAAATCAATCTATTTCAGGCAGCTAATCTAATTATGGAAACCTTCTATATATGGAAACTTATTTAATTAAGGCAGCTGATCTATTTTTGGAAACTTTCTATTTTTAGAAACTAATCTATTTTAAGCAGTAAATTCTATTTCAGGAAACTTTCTATTTTTGGAAACTTTCTATTTTTGGAAACTTTCTATTTTTGGAAACTTTCTATTTTTGGAAACTTTCTATTTTTGGTAACTTTCTATTTTTGGAAACTTTCTATTTTTGGAAACTTTCTATTTTTGGAAACCTGCTATTTTTGGAAAGTTACTTATTATTATACCGTAAGTATATTAATACATGAAACACCAGTTATACTTAATCAGATTAACCAGAATACAAGATAAACACAATTTAAGGCTTTAAACAGTGAACCATGACCTAAAACATACCAAATCAGCTATAATAAGACACAAAACCCAGTACGTAATCAGTGAATCGATACTTATACACGTGTGTATTCATGTAGCGTTAGTGATCCAGAAGTAGGAGTCTTTCTTCCGTTCATTCACTGGACTTGAGGTACGGATTCCCGTCCTTTCAGTATGGACATTCTTTCCTTATTAGGATTTCCCCGTATGCAGCCAACTGTTTTCCCCAGCATTTGTTTTATTGTTTTGAACTGCTTATGTTAATTTAGCATAAACTATAGCCATATACAAGCATGACCAGTTTCACCTAGTTATGGAGGTACCATAACCATAGCATTGGAGGCACCGATGTTATGACTTCCCCACGGCGGAGTGATTGCTCGTGGCGTCCCTTTTCAGTTTGACCATATTATTATATCAGGTGGGGCGTATGGGTGCATCCTAGTTACATGTTTTATTCAGTTTATCATGGTGAATGTGGTGTGTGCCTTGCACCCTTCACAAGGAGCTGATCCCTCCTACCCAAATCAGTATATTGATTAGAGGCATCCCCTCTAATCAGCATGATGAGGTCACCCCTCCAAGTATTCATGCACGTGACCTTTTCATGACCTATATGGGCTATGGTATATATATGTTAAAACAGTTTTCACAGGTTAAACATAAGGCTTTTCAAACTATAAAACCAGTTTTCATGATACTTAACCAGTTTACTCAGTACTTAGTCTTCCGCTGTTATATGTTACATGCTTATCCTATATCATGCTTTATTGTACATCCGTGCACTGAGCGTCTTGCTCAGCCGTTTTCCTTTTTATGTTCCCAAAACGGCAGGTACTCAGGGACGCTCGTAGATCTCAAACGTAGGTGCATATGGACTGGAAGCTTTACTGTCTTTCTTTACTTTATGCATTTCCTTTACTTTGATACAGTTGCTTTGGACATTGTTTCGTCCTTCCTTTTACAGTATTTATGTTTGTGTGTGATGAGCTTTACTTTGGGATACCGATGTTTGATTCCGGTATTTCCTTTTATGGTTGAATAATGCTTAGACATTTATCCTTGTATGCTTTGATGACACGCCATGATATGCGTAATATTCCATTTCCAAAATGGGGTGTTACAATTATGGTATCAGAGCCAAGGCTTCGACCTGTAGGCTCTCAAATATGACCTGTGATTAGTGGGTAGTCACTACGGTCTTCCTAGAACTGACAGTTGTTTTCATGCATTCATCATTTTTAAGCATACATATACATGTCATTGTTACAGGGTTTTTGACTAAGTAATGGTTGGTACAGGACTGGCCCTATTTAGTCGCATGTGTTTTATCGAAACTTTTAGATTTGGGACCGACCCATAGGCGTCCCCTCGATATGTCTTTTATTTTGAGTGAACTGACCGAAGGCGTTCACTCTCGAGCATCAAAAGTTTTCATAAAACTGCATCATGCATTCACACAAAGATTTTCTTGCATAAAATTTTTCTCGTGAAATTTTGGCATAAATTTTTTTTTTATATTTTATGTTTGAACTGTTAATCATATGTTTTATGTTATACTGTCAGATGGTTCTCACACGCGAGCAAGAGCAGCTCAATGCTGCAATTCAGGCTGCCATGCAAGCCTTACTTCCTCAACTGAGGAATGACATTCGTGCTGAAGTCCAAGCTGCCAATAATCAGCAGCCGCAGAATCAGGCACCTCCTCCTCCTCCTCCCCCAGTGACTCTAGCGGTATGGTTGGAAAGATTTAACAAGCTCCGTCCTAGAGCTTTTGAAAAGACTGATAGCCCCAGCGATGCTGAAAGCTGGCTGACTCACATTGAGAAAATCTTCAATGCTATGGGATGTGACCCCGCCTTCAAGGCAAGATTGGCGTGCTACAGGTTTGAAGGCGATGTACTCAACTGGTGGCTAGCTTTGACGCAGTCAGAAGGAGGTGATGAATGGGTCGCTGGTTTGACATGGGCCCAATTCAAGGAGAGAGTGATGGAACAGTTCTTTCCTAAGGCAGAGCAGGACAAACTCAAGCGTGAATACCACGGGATACGTCAGAGACAGGGCGAGAATAGCAACGAATTCATGCAGCGCTTTCTTCGCCTTGCTGGTTTTCTAGGAGCAGCGGCTGGTACTCCTGAGGAGCAGGCACACCATTTTAGGTGGGCACTTCGCACCTCGGTTGCGAACAATCTAGTATGTGCTACGTTCAATACGGTATCACAAGTGGCTGACGCAGCAAGAAAGCTTGAGATGTTGCAGGAACGTGATGAGTTCGGGGAAGCAGAAAGACCCGACAAGAGGTGAAACATTTCATGTTCTAGCGTTAACCAGACCGCATCCTATCGTTATATGTTCTATAATCATCTCTTAAACTGTATCTTCCAGGCAGAAAACTGGGGACCGGTCTCAGCCGGCTACTCAGCAGCAGCCCAATCAGCCCAAAGGAAACGGTCACTCTAACGACCGTTCTGTTGTGGAAAGGCGCAGCGGTAATGACAATTACCGTAACAATGCGGGACAGTCCAACAACAGCAGGTCCTACTATTTACGCATCTTCTTATGATTTCATGTTATATTTCCCATGCTGACACTATGTTAATCTCTTCCAGGAACCACGGTAACGGAAGGGACCAGAACCACAGGGGTTCTCAGCCCAACCGTTCAGCTAACACTGGTAAGCATCTTTCGACGTTTACGTCTTATACTCGTGCATATACCTTATTCTTAACACGTTCTGTCATCAGCAGGCCCTCAGCAAGCAAGGACTCCTGCTGGAGGATTCACTCATCCTCTTTGCAGCACCTGCCATCGCAGACACCCTGGCCCATGTCGTCGTGACTCCGACGCATGCTACAAGTGCGGCCTCCCTGGCCATCGTATGAGAGATTGCCGTAAGGGTGAAATGGAGGGTACTTCGGGTCATGCTGATACTAAACCGCCTCCTACCACTGGGCGTGTCTACACGACATCGCGCGATCAGGCAAACAAATCTACAGGTACCATTACTGGAATTTTGTATATGTACGGCCAGGCTGCATGTGTTCTTTTCGACACGGGTGCCACTCATTCAGTTGTTTCCACTACTTATGCTAAGAACATCAGGACACTTCCCTCGCCACTAGAAAATAAGCTTACCATTTCCACGCCTCTGAGGGACTCTGTATTAATAACTCATGTATACAAGAGTCTTCCTCTAGAGTTTGACGATAAAGTTCGTGCAGTAGATGCACTTCCTCTAGACATGATGGAGTTCGATATGATTCTCGGCATGGATTGGCTATCCAAGCACCATGCTACCATAGACTGCCACTCTTATCGAGTGATCTTCCGCGACATTAATGCACCAGAGTACATCCATAACAGGTTCATACCCGGACGGTCTGTACAAGTCATATCTACCTTGCAAGCACGTGCATTACTGTCACATGGCTGCGAAGGTTATCTCGCTACGGTTCATGACATGGATGCTGAATCCCCATCGATTCAGGATCAACCAGTAGTTTCAGAATTTCAAGACGTCTTCCCAGATGAACTTCCAGGCATACCACCTGCAAGAGAAGTGGAGTTCAACATCGACCTTGTTCCAGGAGCTGAGCCAATCTCTAAGGCTCCGTATCGTATGGCTCCCATAGAGCTAAAAGAACTGAAGGACCAATTGCAGGAACTTCTTGAACGAGGGTTCATTAGACCGAGCGCATCTCCATGGGGCGCACCGGTCTTGTTCGTTAAGAAGAAGGACGGCAGCATGCGACTTTGCATTGACTACCGTGAACTTAATAAGATTACCATCCGCAACAGATATCCACTGCCACGTATAGACGATCTGTTTGACCAACTTCAAGGAGCCAAACACTTCTCAAAGATCGATCTAAGGTCAGGCTACCATCAGCTAAGGGTTAAAGAGCAGGATATTGCCAAGACTGCTTTTCGTACCCGCTATGGCCATTATGAGTTTGTAGTCATGCCATTCGGCCTGACTAACGCTCCAGCAATATTCATGGATCTGATGAACAGAATCTTCCATGAATTCCTTGATAAATTTGTCATTGTATTCATCGATGACATCTTGATATTCTCAAAGTCCACGGAGGAACACGAAGATCATCTCCGTACTGTACTACAGATTCTTCGTCAGAAGCAGCTGTATGCGAAATTCTCCAAGTGTGAGTTCTGGTTAAACAAGGTGGCATTCTTAGGTCACATTGTATCAGCAGAAGGGATCACTATGGACCCAGCGAAGGTTGAGGCTATCACTAAATGGCCAAGACCAACATCAGCGACAGAAGTCCGCAGTTTCTTAGGCTTAGCTGGATATTATCGAAGATTCGTGGAGAACTTTTCTCGGCTGGCATTGCCTCTCACCAAACTGATGCGAAAAGGAGAGAAATTCGTCTGGACGGAAGATCGAGAGAAGAGCTTCGAAGACCTAAAGCAGAAGCTAGTATCTGCACCTATTCTTACTCTCCCATCTGGTACAGGTGGATTTCAGATCTATAGCGATGCATCGGGGAAGGGACTGGGCTGTGTTCTCATGCAACATGGGAAAGTGATCGCGTATGCTTCACGGCAGCTTAAGCCCTATGAAGAAAACTACCCTACATATGACCTGGAACTTGCTGCAGTGGTGTTCGCATTGAAGATATGGAGGCATTACTTATACGGAGAATCATGCGACATTTTCACGGATCACAAGAGCTTGAAGTATATCTTCACACAGCGAGAATTGAACATGAGACAAAGGAGATGGTTGGAACTGTTGAAGGATTATGATATTAACCTACAGTATCATCCCGGGAAAGCTAATGTAGTAGCAGATGCACTCAGCAGAAAGTCCGGAATGATAAACGGCATTGAGATCAAGGAACAAAACATAAGAGACTTGGAGCGGCTAGACATCGAAATCATGGTACGTGGGCAGCACGGATACTGGGCGAATCTTAGTGTAGAACCTGAGTTACTGACTAGGATCAAGGAAGCGCAGAAGGATGATGGAGAGATTTGGGCGATAATTCAGAATTTGGAGAAGCAGACAGAATTCAGAATGGACGCAGACGGTATCATTTGGCAGGGCACGAGACTTTGTGTTCCTGACAATCCAGAACTCCGGGAAGCATTGTTAGCTGAAGCTCACAGCTCCCCATTTTCTATACATCCTGGGTCGACAAAAATGTACCATGACATCAGACAGCACTTTTGGTGGAGTGGTATGAAACAGGATGTAGCCACGTATGTCTCCAAATGTCTTACCTGTCAGCAGGTTAAGATTGAACATCAGCGATCTGGCGGTCTCCTTCAACCGTTGGATATTCCAGAGTGGAAGTGGGACAAAATCACCATGGATTTTGTTACCGGTCTTCCGCCTACCAAGAAGAAGCACGATGCTATTTGGGTCATTGTTGATCGACTCACCAAATCAGCTCATTTCTTACCGATACGCAAGGAAGATCCGGTAAGTAAACTCGCAGATACGTACAGAAGGGAGATCATGAGACTCCACGGCACTCCCTCCAGCATCGTCTCAGACAGAGATCCTCGTTTCACGTCGCGATTCTGGAAAGGTCTGCAAAAAGCTTGGGGTACACAACTTAAGCTGAGCACATCCTTTCATCCTCAAACGGACGGACAATCGGAGCGAACAATTCAGACATTGGAAGATATGTTAAGGTCGTGTGCGTTGGAATGGACAGGTGATTGGGACGATTACATCTGTTTAGTCGAGTTTGCATACAACAACAGCTGGCACGCAAGTATCAAATGTGCTCCTTTCGAAATGTTGTATGGCATAAAGTGTCGCGCTCCAACTTGCTGGGATCAAGTGGGAGAGCGAACACTCGAAGGACCAGAGATTATAGAAATGACCAATGAGAAGATTGAGGTAGCTAAACAGAAGCTGCAGGAAGCGCGTTCACGTCAAAAGAGTTACGCCGATAAGCATCGTAGGGACATACATTTTAATGTGGGAGATCACGTCTTCCTCAAGGTTTCGCCGGCACGTGGTGTTAAACGCTTCGGGATCAAGGGAAAACTCAGTCCTCGGTTCATCGGACCATTTGATATCGTTGAACGAATCGGCGAAGTATCTTACCGATTGGCGTTACCTCCTCAGCTTTCGCACGTGCATAACGTGTTCCATGTGTCCTTACTCAGAGGGTACAATTATCATCCCCTTCACATGGTTCAGTATCCACTGGAACAGATACGTGAAGATCTCACGTTTATAGAAGAACCCGAACGAGTACTCGACAGGCAAGAACGAGTCATGAGAAGGAAGACGATTCCATTCGTCAAAATTCTTTGGAGGGACCATACCGAGCAGGAAGCCACTTGGGAAACAGAGGAGTCTATCCGGGATTCTTACCCTCACTTCATATTTTGAGTTCGGGTATGTCACTTCTATTCAGCTTACTTTATCTATAATTCGGGGACGAATTATTCTTTTTAGGGGGGAAGAATTGTAAAACCCGCATGCTTTTACCATGAATAGTGCCCTTAAGATCGTACGTTCTAGATTAAAACTTACCTCATGTAGTATTGATCACATTCATGTGCTAATAATCAAGCAAGTGCATACGTGTATGACATGACAAGTATCGATTACGTACGAACTCATGATAAACAGTTAATAATATATCACGTGAACATAATTAAATCATGAACACCATTTAAAATACTAATTATAATAATTACGTAAATACTCAGAATATATTCACGAGCGTGGAGTTTACGATAAACGACACGTTAAAAGAAACAGAAACACGTTAAACACGAGCACGTTTAACCACGAACGAACACGAAACATCGGGACACGAGAAAGGTACGGGTACCCCATGTGGGGCCCCCATACCCACGGCACAAACCAAGAAATGGGCTTAGCCCATGGACTTTACAAGTTAAGGGGGGGTAAAAGTAAAAACATGTTTTCATTTTCATTTTCAAGAAATAAACATAAAAACCCTAAAAAGAGTTTTCTCCTCTCCTTTTTCTCCTCCTTGTGCCGCCACCTAAACACCACCACTAGAGGGTGTTTGTTTGATTTTGATCATAAAAACAAGTGTTAGAATACGTGTTTGTTCATCCTTTTTCCAAGCTACATAGTGGTATACCTTTCTAACCCTTCTTTTTAATTCTTTTTAATTCTTTTAATCTTTGATTATTTTCATGAACATGTTATGATTTTTCTTATAAACAAGGTAATTAATCATTGATCTAACATGTTTTGGTATAAATTAAAATCAAAGAATGGTTTATAAGGGTGTTTGTTTTTGGCCGCCTAGCAAACAAACCCGAGGGGGGGTTTGGTTTGCTATTGCCGCCACCACCAAGACCACAATTGGTCTTGGTTGGCTCATGTGGGACCCACGGCAGCAAGGGGACACGTGTGCCCCGGGTTTGGCCCGGGGTACGGTGTCGAATTCATACCCGATTCATGGTTCGTTGGTTAAAATCATGATCTATGTTACATGTAATTTTTATGAATCATGAACTTAGGATATAATTAATTAATAACATGAAATATTAATTAAATCATGACTTAGGTTATTTTAATTATTAGTTTATCATGACATTAATTTAACCTAAGTATTTTATGTTATAAGTTATAATTAATTAATTATTAAAACATGCCTATAATTAATTAATTTAGACATGACTTAGGTTATATTATTATTAATAATAATACACATTTTAACCTAAGTATTTTCATTTCATTTTAATTATACATGTTATACTTTAATTAAAATGCTTAACCTATAGTTTAATTAAAATACATGAAATAATAATTAAACTATACACTATATCGTATGACTTAAGAATAAGCTTATAACACTTAGACTTATATGTTAGCTTATGAAATCAGCTTAATTCTAATTATGGAAACTTCTATTTATAGAAACTTAATTAAATAAGGCAACTAATCTAATTATGGAAACCTTCTATATATGGAAATCAATCTATTTCAGGCAGCTAATCTAATTATGGAAACCTTCTATATATGGAAACTTATTTAATTAAGGCAGCTGATCTATTTTTGGAAACTTTCTATTTTTAGAAACTAATCTATTTTAAGCAGTAAATTCTATTTCAGGAAACTTTCTATTTTTGGAAACTTTCTATTTTTGGAAACTTTCTATTTTTGGAAACTTTCTATTTTTGGAAACTTTCTATTTTTGGTAACTTTCTATTTTTGGAAACTTTCTATTTTTGGAAACTTTCTATTTTTGGAAACCTGCTATTTTTGGAAAGTTACTTATTATTATACCGTAAGTATATTAATACATGAAACACCAGTTATACTTAATCAGATTAACCAGAATACAAGATAAACACAGTTTAAGGCTTTAAACAGTGAACCATGACCTAAAACATACCAAATCAGCTATAATAAGACACAAAACCCAGTACGTAATCAGTGAATCGATACTTATACACGTGTGTATTCATGTAGCGTTAGTGATCCAGAAGTAGGAGTTTTTCTTCCGTTCATTCACTGGACTTGAGGTACGGATTCCCGTCCTTTCAGTATGGACATTCTTTCCTTATTAGGATTTCCCCGTATGCAGCCAACTGTTTTCCCCAGCATTTGTTTTATTGTTTTGAACTGCTTATGTTAATTTAGCATAAACTATAGCCATATACAAGCATGACCAGTTTCACCTAGTTATGGAGGTACCATAACCATAGCATTGGAGGCACCGATGTTATGACTTCCCCACGGCGGAGTGATTGCTCGTGGCGTCCCTTTTCAGTTTGGCCATATTATTATATCAGGTGGGGCGTATGGGTGCATCCTAGTTACATGTTTTATTCAGTTTATCATGGTGAATGTGGTGTGTGCCTTGCACCCTTCACAAGGAGCTGATCCCTCCTACCCAAATCAGTATATTGATTAGAGGCATCCCCTCTAATCAGCATGATGAGGTCACCCCTCCAAGTATTCATGCACGTGACCTTTTCATGACCTATATGGGCTATGGTATATATATGTTAAAACAGTTTTCACAGGTTAAACATAAGGCTTTTCAAACTATAAAACCAGTTTTCATGATACTTAACCAGTTTACTCAGTACTTAGTCTTCCGCTGTTATATGTTACATGCTTATCCTATATCATGCTTTATTGTACATCCGTGCACTGAGCGTCTTGCTCAGCCGTTTTCCTTTTTATGTTCCCAAAACGGCAGGTACTCAGGGACGCTCGTAGATCTCAAACGTAGGTGCATATGGACTGGAAGCTTTACTGTCTTTCTTTACTTTATGCATTTCCTTTACTTTGATACAGTTGCTTTGGACATTGTTTCGTCCTTCCTTTTACAGTATTTATGTTTGTGTGTGATGAGCTTTACTTTGGGATACCGATGTTTGATTCCGGTATTTCCTTTTATGGTTGAATAATGCTTAGACATTTATCCTTGTATGCTTTGATGACACGCCATGATATGCGTAATATTCCATTTCCAAAATGGGGTGTTACATATATATATATATATATATATATATATATATATATATATATATATATATATATATATATATATATATATATATATATATATATATATATATATATATATATATATATATATATATATATATATAGTGTAGTGCTATATGCAGAACCTGATTTTTGGTACAGAACTTACAGAACTAGCTATGTACTCCTAATTATGCATAATATACATTATATTAAAGCAAGATGGCAGACTTGTAAATATCAACTCTTCAATTACAAATATAAAAATAAATAAAGGGCAAATAAGGAATTTTAACTCCCCATAAAAATAACATCCCAATAATAATCACTTACTAATAGATTTTAGAATAACTGATCACCTCATTCCTCCATATCTAAATCACTGTTCTTATCTTCCATCACAAAACACCAACAACTCCTTTTAGATCTGAAAATTTTCATCTCCATGTACTTTCGATCCGAATAAAAAAAATACCTCATCTCCTTGTATAGAACCGATCTAACGTGTTCGACGGTCACCGCGAGTACCCTTCGTCTCTGGCGGCCACCATATTTTGTCGTTTCTGGCGTTGACCACGAGTGCCTCGTTTGGTAATAACGGTGTTTGTTATATAATGACGACAATAAATAAAGGAGGTTACTGATTTTGGAAGTTGTTCAAGAATGGGTCCGACATTCGTTGTTCAAGTTTCGTTGTTCAAGTTTGGTAATAGCGTTGTTCAAGTTTCAGTTGATTTACGGTAAGTGTTAAAAATCTTAATATTTGGTATGAAAATTGCATACCTTAAATTTATAATTGTATATTTGAATACTTCTTGTTATGATATGCGTTATTTGATTTGTTGTCCCTGGTTTGAACTCTATAGCTTTTAATGCTATTGTTCTTTTTCCAACATTTGTAGATAATTTTGTAAAAAATAGTGTTACTCATCTAAGCCTCGTCGGAACTATTTACGAAACTTATAGTAAAAGTTGTGTATTTAGATTATGCAATCTACTAACTTTATCCCTTTATTTTTTCCGTGTGTATTATAGGCAACATCTCGAGTCAAGATATTTGATTAACGGATGATGTGCGTACATGTTTTTGAATCTGTACATACATGTTTTCGAAGCCGTGCATACATGTTTTTGAAGCCAGATATACATGTTTTCGATGTTTTCGAAGCCGGACATACATGTTTTCGAAGCGGTACATATATGTTCTCGAAGCAAAGCCGTACATATATGTTCTCGAAGCCATGCACATCTATATTTAACAATGTACATTTGTTGTTTGTATTTGGATTGTACTTCAATTGATAACAAATTTTGTGTCATGTATCTATGTTTTTGCTACTCTTATAAATTCAGAGGTCACTGTATGTCTTTGTTTTTTTATTTAATTTTTAAATATAATATACTAAAAACATATATGTAGTTGTCAATTTAAGAAAAACAAATTAATGTTCGACAAAAGAATTGTACTAAAAAATGGTACGTAAAACTAATCTTTTAAGGAACACATATGCACTTTTTCAAAAAGAATTTCGTAACATGGATTAAATGAAAAGTGAAAATTAAAAAAAAAATCAAAAATTTAAAAATTAATATTTTTTTGAAATGTATCATTAAAAAGTCAAATTAAACTAAAATACCTAATTTGCCCTTAATTTAATTTCTTTTTCCTATATGACTAGTAAATATTTTCAAAATTACCATTTTGCATTAATGTCATATACATCATGCATTATTAAAAGTACAAAATTACTTCTGTACCAAAAAAGAGGTTCTGCAAATAGCGCGCCCGTATATATATATATATATATATATATATATATATATATATATATATATATATATATATATATATATATATATATATATATATATATATATATATATATATATATATATATATATATATATTTGAGCTTCTCTCTCATATTGAGTGTGTATAAGAGTCTATGCTAGCTATTACATCAAGATTGATTTATGTTACCAGTTTAGTTTATTCCTACCAAGATTGTTAATCTATACTATTATATAAAGGGTGTATGCCCAATTCTTGAAAGTGAAAAAAGTGATAATTAAGGAAATAGTGAAAAACTTTAATTCCTTATATAGATTAGAATGCAATAATTATAAAGTCAAACATTTAATACATGGTCACGGGTTGAACCACCGGGTTAATCCGGTTGTTATATCGGGTCATAAGTTCGACCATCGGGTCAACCTGGTCAAGTCATCGGGTCAGGGTTCGACCATCGGGTCACGGGTTCGACCATCGGTTCAATCCGGTCGAGTCATCGGCCCACGGGTCAATCCGGTTGAGTCATCGAGTTACGGTTTCGACCACCGGGTCAATCCGGTTGAGTCACGGGTTCGACCACTGGGTCAACCCGGTCGAGTCACCGGGCACGGGCTCGACCACCGACTCAATCCGGCCGAATCACCGATTTACCGATTTGACCACCTGATCAATTAGAATATCGTTAATTATAAGTCGCTAGGCAATTCCGCTGTTGTGCGCGGGTAATCGTCTAGTGTTATTAAATAGATATATTGTTGATACATCAATATTGCTTTTGTGAATAAAAGTAGTTTATGTTATTATATACAGTCGTAAATCACTAATCTCTTTATGATTTTATTACTTATAATAACGGTTAACATAAGTTTTTGTTATAACATCAAAATTGTGTTGGAGTTTTAGTTTTTATAAATTAGATATTTGATATAGTCTTTGGTTGATCGATCCATTAGCTTTTCATATCCTACGATTATATATAAAACTTACTATTACTATGATTCATCAGTTGTATATTACATGATATTAATTGTTTCAATTCAATTATCTTATTATGAAACGTGGCATGAAATTTTTAAATATTCTTGTCTTAAATCTGTGAATAAATCTATGAATTGTTTCTTCACGTATTGATTACATTTATGATTTATGATTTATGCGCATGTAACTTATTTTGTTATTTGCAACAACATTAAAAAATGTTTAGTGCGATTATATAAAAGAATCAAATGATACAACTTTGCATCATATGTTACATAAGATTTTCAAGGTATGCAGGGGCGGAGCCAGAATTTTTAGTTAAGGGAGGCTGATCATACGTAAAACAAATTGTCATTGCGATAGGAGAGGCTCAATATACAAGTTAGTAGAAAAACGTCTTGTCATATAAGTAAATAATGAAGAAAATAGGTTGATTGGGGGAGGCTAAGCACCCACTAGTCCCCTTACTAGCTCCGCCCCTGAAGGTATATTATGTAACTTCAAGAGGATCATGGTAACACAATTTGATATGTTAAAAAAAATATATAATTATAGCCTCAAGTTCTTATAGAATCTTTTCATAAAGATTAATTTCATAACTTTATGTTATGCGTTATTAAAAAATTTTTAGAACTTTAGAGTTCTAATGTAATATTTTTATAAGGCTGGTGGGAGTGGGGTTATACCCACTCGTAACTTTAAGAAAGCAGTTCGTCACTTCCATTCCCACCCTTATAACTCGCGCGCGAGTATGTGCTTCAGAGCAAAAAAAACATGATCAGACTCACCCTGTGTGAGTTTATTTTTGTGGGTCCGAGTGATTTTATTTTTTTGTTAGGTTTATTATTGTGTGTTTTTTGTGAGTGAGAAATTTTAAATAATAAAAAATAGGTATAAAAAGTGAGTGTGAGTGAGTTTGGGTGAGTGTCATTACCTCTTGTGGGGAGTTTTTATGAGTTTGTTAAAAGCTGACGTGACGATAAGTGGATTTCTTACCACTCTCACCAGCCTAAGAATCAAATCATAACTTTATGTTATGCATTGAAGAAAATAGAACTAAGTTCTATTTTGATTCCATTAATAAAACCAATAACATAAAATCATGTTATCTCAGTAAAAAAAGAAAAAAAAGAAACACACATAGCCTCCAAGTTGTGTTTTCCAGTAAAAAAAATAAGGATTCAAGTTCTAATATGATTTTTTATTGTAAAAATAAAATATCATAACTTCATGTTATGTTGAGAAAAATAATAGTACTTTAAGTTCGAATAATAATTCTTTAAAAAAATTAGTATCATAATCTCAAATTATGATGTAAAAGGAAAATGAGAATCGTTATCATAACCTTAAGTTATGATAATATCAAAAAAAAAAAACTTAATTTATTGTAATATAAAAAAATGAAATTTGTTTTTTAAAAAGTTTTATCATGATTTTCTTAATGAGTAAAAAGTCATAAACTTGAGTTATGATTATAATGTATATGATGATTCTCTCAAGAGAATTAAACAACATAATCTTGTGTTATGTTAAACAAAAAAAATAATAATTAGGACCTCAAATTCTAACATGATTGTATCATTTGAATCAATATCATAACCTTGTGTTATGTTAAAGAAAATGAAAAACATTCGTATATCAAATCTCATGTTTAATTGTGATTTATTTTAAAGAACAATATAGCACAATTTCGTGTAATGTATTTATCAAACTTCAAGTTTTTTTATTGTTACTCGTACAATTAATTGCTTGTTTATATATACTAATTATTAACAATTTGACTTTCATACGAATGTCAGAAACATGAATCACTTAACTAATAATATTGATATATATTTTTGTTTTATTCTGTTTACAAAATAAAATGAAATGTAAAATTCAATTTTTGTTTTTAATAAATTATTTATAAAGATGTAAAATGGATGAGAACTCGAATGCATTTGCACATAGTTTTTGAAAAATATAATTATATTTTTGTAAATAAAACTTAATGATTGTAAACCAACTATCAATAAATTTGAAATATACATGCATGCTAATGAGTTTTGTGTGTTTCAAGATATTTGAATATATTTGAATATATGTGCTTAATGTAACTTGATGAATATTGTGATCATGAGTAGTGTAACTGCCTCACTTATTCATATGATTTTTTTTCTTCCATTTGGTAATTTTTGTATCGTGGGTATCGTGAGGATGTTAAAAAAAGTAGTAATTCTCCAATATATGCATCGCGTGTTGCATAAAAAAAATATAAGCGAGTCGGTTTCACGAGTTCCATGTTAAAACATGAAATAAAAATTCCTATGTCATCATCTTTGTGATGACCTCAAAAGGAAACAATTAACGGTGAAACACCCGTTGAGATAAAATCTGAAAGAAAGATGTGACCATTAAAAGAATGTAAATCTCTCAGTGACTCACTATTGTTAGATGCATCTCATGTTGCAAACTTATCTTTTTAAAATGATAAACGATTAGAATGTCGCAATATTAATTATTACATCTGAATGATAAAAAAAAAATATGCGGTGAGATGATTAACGCCTCTATATACTTTTATATCGAGAACGGCGCTTTGTTTAAAGGTTTAACAAAGCTAGTGTTTAACCAAACGATAAACTCGTTTACTAAATTTGCTTAATTCACTCAACTGAATGTGACAACAAACGATAATGATGTAAACATCATTATGGACGTGGTGAATTCAAAGAAACTGGTTGGCAACCTCAAGTTGCAAGGTAAAAGAGGAAATAATCAACACAATGATCTCCATTCCCTCAAGATAATGTGACGAATAGATCAACACATCTTCATTCCTATAAGTGAATGAGATAAAATGATCAATATAAATTTCTAAATTTCATATATCATAAACGATATAGTCGAGGAAATATGACAATGACAAACCACAAGTAGTAAAAAATAAGAAAGGAGCAAACACAAATGTGATTTATGCAAAAATGCAATGTGCTACTTGTGAAATGTACACTATATTCATAGATTTAAGAATCTGTGCCAATACATTTTGCTCTGAGATGAAAAAATATATATATAAAATTGTCATGAAGAACGAAGTTCAATAATAAGGATGCATCATATGATTTTTCATCTTCCTCGAGATAAATTGTACATATATTAGTGCAAGATAATCACTAGCCATAACGTAAGTTTATGAGCAAAAATGATAATATTTTTTTGGCATGACCGATTACACCATCCTCAAGCAATGTAGACTAATCGATTCCAAATAAAATCCTCGATGAAAAATACGGAGCATGAAAACAAGATGGTTGGTCGAGGTATAAAAGTCCCAAGGATAGTCTCACAAAGAGACAATAGACATAAAGGTTCTAAAAAAACCTATGATAGCTAATGAGATCTTAATAAATTATATCTTGTCTAGAATCATATTGAATCGAAATAAAACGACGTCGATATAATTGGTCTACATACAACGGTTCCTTTTCCCCCCAGATCAATGAAGAAGGGAAAAGTCACTTGATTCTTCCGAAGAACCGGAAGCGAAACGCGAGGTGCAGGATACCAGACCGAGAAAGCCGGGCAACCACTCCCCTATGTGCCAATCGCTAGTGCAGCCAGGGCCCCGACGCCCAGCTCTGATGTTTTGCTTGCTATTATGCATAACGAGGATGATAAATAAATTATTATCCAAAGGTGTGTTGAATGAAATGATTGGCCAACATGAAAGATATAAACTCTTGCAAATACGAAAAATATTGAAACGTGAAGTTTATACACATCAACGTGTAATACCTATTGGATATTCATCGGTTTAGTGCGAAACCGAAATAATAGCTCTAAAGTTATGTGCTTTAAGACATGAATTTTGATATATATAATTTCAAGAAAATATGAAATTGATTATTAAGAGACATATTGTATCGAGGTGGATCTAAATATCTTATTGATATTTTATGAGATATATAATATATAAGTCATTAATTTGACCTAGACGAGTTTATTAAAACTTCTGTATTTTCATGAATGGTATATAAGTGCTCTAAACATGTCTAACCACTTCAACTTCTGGAAGCACTTGATAAAGTTCTAAATAACTTTAATTTGATTAAAGTGTGTTGGAAATACGTTTTTACGTATTTAGAAAGGATCGGTCACTCCAATGATATACTCAAGTATTGGGCTCGTGATCCAATATGTAATCAATATAGCCCATATAGCCCACATGTAGGGTGGGTTATATATACCCCCTCCTAGCATGTTAGGAGGGTTTGGTCATTCTCATTTTCACACACTTAATCTAATCTTTCATTTTCTCTCCAACCTCTCTCTACTTTCTCTCTCTAGTTCTTCATCTATCTCTCTATCTCTTTAGATCATTCCAACACAAGGATAATCCAAGGATTACGAGGACCTACAAATGGTATCAAGAACAATGGGATGATTGTTTGGTTTTTGTGTTTGTGTTCTTGATTCTCTCGCCTATTTCCGAAATCACACGAACTAATTTTTTTTTGTGTTTTTATGATTTAATCTTGATATAGCTCATCTAGTTACTTGTTATAGTGATTTGGTATTGGTATTTTGGTTAAAAACACAAAATTTTTAGGTGTCTGATTCGTTTCTAGGCTTAAAATTCCGAATTTGTTCTGTACTATCCGAGAAAGGTGGTACTTTTGTCTCCATCGCAAAGTTGGTATCCATCGCAAAGTAAGCAGGGTTCTACATTGCGATCGCAAAAACCCTAGGGTTTCTACATTGCTATAGAAGAGTATTCCGATACCCCTTATTCCGACGTACATTGCGATCGTTCATTGTGATCGTGGATTGCGACGGAATTAAGGCAATATTGCGACGTTACTCTGTCCAAATTTCGTCCATATTGCGATAGGTATTGCGATCAAGCATTACGACAGGTATTGCGGTCAAGCATTGCGATAGGTATTGCGATCAAGCATTGAGACAGGTATTGTGATCAAGCATTGCAACAAGTATTGTGATCAAGCATTGTGACAGATATTGCGATCAAGCATTGCGATAGTTATTCAGATAGACACTGCGACATAACTTGTTTTGTGCATTCCGATAGGTATTGCGATCAATTATTGCGATAGGTATTCAGACAAGTATTGCGACAGAACTTGTTTTGTGCATTCCGATAGAGTGACAAGATTTCCAAGATTTTTCAAAAACGTGTTTTTGAAATTTTTTAACAAACGTGTGTAATTTTGTCTTGGAATTTTTGGTTTATCGAGAACATAATTTAGGGGATTTCAACATTATTTCTCGGCTTTAACACACAACAACAAACACAATAACTTTCTTTCATTGATCGATCGACAAGTAATCTTTACCTTCATATATCATCGATTTTCAATGGAATCGTTTTGTTCAACATTTCAAGAGGGAGACTTGCATCTCATGCAAAACACAGCTAGAGAAAGTGGTATAATGTTCTTTCGAATACTCCAGTCTTATCTAGTGACCATTTCTTGGTTTCAAGGAGGAAGCGAATTTCTGACACTCTTCGGTCAAGATCGTTATATATTCATCGATTCAATATTCCTCAACTTGAACCAACTAGCTGAGCAAATTCACAAAGAAGACTTTAATCACTCTACATCAGCATCTGCATATCAAGCTCTAGTGCTACAACTTACGCACTTCTTCAAATTCAACATTCTTAAGTCTGGCAATTCAGGGATATGTCAATCATTTCTTCAGTACACACAAACGGAAATTAAAGAGTTCCGTGGTACATTGTTGAAATTAATGACATCGGTCTCATCTTCGATTTATGAAAGATCTCGACTTCAGCAAGCGTATGATAATGGAGTGAAAGAATCTACGATGCAGATGCAAGAGGAGAATGATCATATGGTTGACAACTTGGAGCCTAAAGATTGCAAGAGCAAGGATTCGGGAGGAAAGCATGATTCAAGCAACATGTCAGGGATTGATGACACCATACCCGTATATGACGAAGAGTATACAAATACGGTACAAAGGAATGTGGTATATGATGTCTATGCCGATGAACTACCGCATGTTGCGTATTCCGAACCTAATTATGACAAACATGGGATGGAAAAGGGTGATAGTTTTACCACTTCAGATTCATCCAATGTGAGTCAAAATGAGAGAGAAATTGTTCAAGATGCTATAGTACATCATGATAAATGCTTTATGACTGCTTCACTAACCGATTCTGATTCCAAGATTAAATTGCTTGAAACGATTTTAGCTCAGCAATCTAAAGCTCTTGAGGATGCCAAAATTGAATTTTCGAAGAAAACGAATAAATTTGAAAAGTATTTTGAAAAACATGAAAATTCAAACGTTGTTCTTGAAAGAAAATTAAATCAAAAAATTCAAGATTATAAAGCAGAAAAAGATAATTTTGTGAGACAAATTAAGTTGCTTGAATCTAAGTTGGCATCCCAAGATGAATTGCTCAAAGAGAATGAGACTTTAAAGGCTCAAGTACAGGAAAAGGTCTTTGCTATAGCTGCGTTGAAAAACGAATTGAGAAAAACTAAATGATCTAGTGTGGATACTAAGCTTGAAAAACCATAAATCTTGGAGAAACCGCCTCAAACTCAGTCTGTTAGACAACCGACTGCATTTAGATCCGAGCGACCAAAATCCTAGAGACCGCGGTTTGCCTCCCAAGTTGATATGGTTCATCTTTCTAGACCAGTCACTCCACTATCTAGGCCCAATGTGACTAAAACAGCTTTTGCAAGACCTAATCACATGATTGCATCTAGCCTCCCTAGACATAGTCTAAAGAACACGTCTCGAACTAGTTCAAATGATGTTCGCCATTAATTTGGTCTAAGGGAAGCTATTCAGAAGACACAATTAAGAGATAGGAATTTTAAACCTAGTCAGATGCCTTCTAGATTACCCAACACTGCTAATCGTAGCGTGTCATATCCTAGGAGCATCAATCAATCATCTAGGAATTCTAGATCTTACTCGGACATTAAATATGCTACTTGTAAAACATGTAGGAAATTTGTCTTTAAAGCCAATAATGATTCTTGTGTCAAGAAATTATTTAATGAGGTGAACTCCCGTGCTAGACTTAAATCCAGTGGGTAGCTAAAATCAAACCCATGGGTAAAATGTGGCGCCCTTTAACTAGGATAGTCTCTGATTCTACTAAGATTGCTAGGGAGGAAATTGAAAAGGATGATACATCACTTAAGCCTGAACTAAAGGTTTTCTATAAAAGGAAACGTTTGCCAGCTAACAAAGTGAATCATCTACTCAGGTCACCTCTGACACAAGTAAAGCCAACTGTGAACCCCCACGTGCTTCTAAAATTGATATCGCTAACCCATGTCAAAGCATGCAAATTCCTAATGAGAATACAGGTACCAAAGTTGATGTTCCAAAAGAACGAAACGGTCCAATCATTGTATACCGTTCAACTAAGGAAACTCTTAGAGTTTAGCTACTGAAGAAGCAGATATCGGAGAAACAAGTGTCTAAGGGGATTCACGGTTAAGCTCGTGTAAAAGGACTTATAGTCACATCACAAACTGTAACTCGTTCATCAAAGAAAGGAAAGTTTATCGCCGATGATAAACTTATCCTAACAACGAGAAATTAAGTTTTCTCTGGCATGAGCTTATATTAAAAACATTCGAAGTTTTTTAAGCTCATGCACAAAGGCTCATCG
Source organism: Glebionis coronaria (assembly GCA_025667525.1). Classification (NCBI taxonomy): domain Eukaryota; kingdom Viridiplantae; phylum Streptophyta; class Magnoliopsida; order Asterales; family Asteraceae; genus Glebionis; species Glebionis coronaria. The sequence goes on from CM046881.1 coordinate 300,336,793, forward strand.
TTAAATGTCAGACGATGACCCGATCTTCACATAAAGGAAAGTTTATGGCCGATGATAAACTTATGCTCAAAAACGGGAAATTAATTTTTCTCGGTCATGAGCTTGTATTAAAACATTCCAAGTTTTAAGCTCATAAAGTAAAGTGTATCTTTTAAATAAGAGAACTTTTCTTCTCAACGAGAAATTCATCTTTCTCCGTCATGATCTTTACGTTAAAACATTCAAAGTTTTTCAAGCTCATGAAAACGACTTCTAAGTAAATGTCAACTTAGGACTCGTTCTTCAGTTAAAAGGAAACTTTATCGCCGATGATAAACTTATCCTCACAACGGGAAGTTTACAACTTCTCGGACTTGAGCTCGTTAAGTAAGATATTTAACATCTTAAGCTCAAGTAATTGGTTTTCAAAATTTTGAACACAAATTTTTTCGAGAATTTCTCAAAAGGTTTGTTTTCTAAATCTTTCAAAATTGTGTGTTCAAAAATGTTTTGATAAAAAGAGCATGTCTTCTAGAATCGATAATATTTACGATACTAGAAATGTCATTCAATAATAACACGGGGTTGTAAATAAAGTTCGAGCAGAAGTTCAAATGTTTTAAAACATGCTCAAAATGGCTTGCTATTATTTCAGATAGTAACCCACTTTTCATATTAAAGTCAAGCATTTCACCGGAAAGCTTTGACTCAACAACGGGAATTAATTCCTCGGGCATGGTTTACTTTATAACCATGTAAGGGATTGTGTTTACGTAATAACACAATCTAACACGAATATATGTATGTGTCAGTGCATTTATTTGTTAAAACAAGAGAAATATTGTTTTTATGAAGTTATCATCTCCACCAACCGTAGCAATTTACAATTGATATCTACATACTCGACGATGCGACTACTCAACCGGCGACTACAACTCTTTCAATAGAACACGGGTCAACAATTGGAGCAATTGTCCAGCATTCAGAATCTTTGACGCCGAATGTGCCAAGTTCACATATTGGTGTCAAGACAACGATATCAATCGTACACATGGAGTCAAGAGATAACTTCAGACATGATGAGGCGACCAACATTCGTGAACAAGAACCATGTGCTTCTTTCATATGATGTTCTCCATCATTCAGGTCCAACCTCATAAATCGCTAATCTTGTGAATACATTATCATATATGATCTTTGCATGTGATAAGTACCTTACACTTGTGTTTAAAAGGTACTTCATTCACATTTCAAGTACACCCTCATTAATTTGAGGGGGAGCTTGTGTAAAGCATGAAGATAATTGGATTTGCATTTTTCTTCCCAAATTTTCTTAAAACTTTATTAAATCAATTGATATTAAAAACATCGATTGGGTTAATATTTTTAATATGGGGGAGAAAATGTGATTTAATAATGAGATCAATCAATTCAATGGTTTGACTTAATGTGCTGGCTCATCCCGACATGTGCGAAATGTTTTCGAATATCGTGGCATATGTTAAGGGGGAGCAAAATGGATTTGGATATCAAAATGGATTTCATGGTGACATACACTTACCCAAAACATATCTATTCACGACGGTGACGATTGTGGTGACATAAGTATGGTCGGATAGGTTAAAGTCCAATGATTCTTCTAGAACCGGAGGAATCTTTCCTAGGACATTCCATAGCTAGAAACAGTAGTCCTTAGGAAAGATGGAGAAAGATTGTGAACGTAGCTGAATGCCGACCAAGTACTTAAGCTAGCACTGGAACAATCACAACAAGGTGCTAGTTATGACGCATTGGTAAGCATTGAAGGGGTTGAAGAATGAAAAAGAATTGTAAAGATAAAGGGTGTAAAGAAAGAAGCCCTCCTTACAACCTTAGGCAGAAACCGGGTCAATACATATGCTATTGAGATCAGTTTTAATGATTCTTGATATTGAAGACACACATCATGGACCCAATAATGCAATGCACAACCCATCCCAGCTAACTCAGATATCTCTCAAAAGATATTTGTTTTAATCACACGGAGACAACACATTATCTATTGATTTATTCACTCCGAATAAATTGGTATTAAAATGGTGGCACTCCTCTCTAGCCTCCGATCACTAAAATCCAAAATACACGATCGAGTCTAGAGCCATTTGAGATCATCAAATATCTCATTAGGACACACTTTCATAATACCTTGCTTCTTCACACACTGTGAAAAGTAAGAAAGATTTTAAGAGTCCTACGCAAAATCTTCATGATCTTGACTGAACATCCGAGTAATACGAAAGTATTTACAATGAAGATGGAAATCCTTCTTGAGCGAATATCAAAAAGCTCATGGTAGGTGACTTGTGCGATTCTTTATGAATCAAGCTTGTGATAACTAGAAAGCAACAATGGTTTAATTCTTAACTGAATTTAAACACGTTCCAGGCCTCTACGCAATATCTTAGTGGTCTTGCCAGAACACTTAGAGTGATACCTTAGTGTTCACAGTGATGAGTGGAAATCTTTCTAGTGTTAACCTCAAACAGCACTTGGTAGGTAACTTGCAAGATTCTATATGAATCAAGCTCGTGACAACTGGAAAGCAACGATGGTGCGGTTCTTAATTAAATTTCACTTGTCCAGGAACATGAATTGACGGCTTCAAATCATGCGGATAATATTATCCAAATGATTCACTCTTTATGTTCGCAGTCAGCTTAGGACGATCGAATAAAGAGAACGGGTTTACCCGCGAAATCTTGTCAAGGAGGTTCTTAATTGAAACTACCTGTCACAAGTACGATATTTTATGTGGTACAATGGTCTTCACCGACCGGAGGTAAATTGCTACCGAATTAGAATGAAATGTTCAAGGCCATTTCATCCGTGTATATGTTTTGTTGCTAACTGTCTTATGCAGCGTAACAAGAAGGTGGCATTGCGGTGTACAATCCAGAAGAAGTTGTCACCACATGCTTATACTGTATGCACTTAATACTTCAACAAATTCAAGAAAGTCTAAAAATCAAGTCTTCCGCTGTATCAAACTCTGAAGCTTTCAAGAATCTATAAAAGTATAAGTATGTAGAACATGAAATCACGAGGAGGCAAATATCACAAGTGATGAATGCACAAGGTCAAGGCAAGGAAACATGCTCAAGACTAAAGTCAAAGATCTCATCAGCATATTCACAAGAATAAGATCGAAGACTCAAGTATAGCACGCTAGGTTTAAGATTTTTTAAAAATGGTGTGACCTCCCTTAGGGGGAGATTGTTGGAAATACGTTTTTCCAAAGAAAGTCTCGGTCACATCATTGTTAGCATTGATCACGAGCTATAGACTATTTAGGACATTGTAACTTGGAGTGACCTCCTTAGGGGGAGATTGTTGGAAATACGTTTTTACGTATTTAGAAAGGATCGGTCACTCCAATGATATATTCAAGTATTGGGCTCGTGATCCAATATGTAATCAATATAGCCCATATAGCCCACATGTAGGGTGGGCTATATATACCCCCTACTAGCATGTTAGGAGGGGTTGGTCATTCTCATTTTCACACACTTAATCTAATCTTTCATTTTCTCTCCAACCTCTCTCTACTTTCTCTCTCTAGTTCTTCATCTATCTCTCTATCTCTTTAGATCATTCCAACACAAGGATAATCCAAGGATTACGAGGACCTACAAAGTAGATTAATCCTTATATGGTTTGAAAGTCATTTGAATACATTTATATTGATTTTGCACATGATTGGTCAACAAGTAGAAAAACAAAAGTGCAACTAAGAGGTTGATGTCTATTTCGCAATTAATATGTGTAATGAACATATATATATATTTATTTGTATTAGTGATAATTGGTAATGATATTTCTATTCCACCATTTCTTCCGCCGATGGAAGTTATGAGTGTTGAGCAAAAATCTTCAATCGAGGAACCGCCTATCCTTGAATTGAAAGATCTTCCATCTCACCTTGAATACGCATTCTTGGAAGGTGATGACAAGTTGCCGGTTATTATTGCAAAAGGTCTTGCTAATGATGAAAAACTGCGCTCTTGAAAGTTCTTAAAGCTCATAAAGGGGCAATTGCGTGGAAATTTATGACATTAAGGGTATTGACCCAAAATTTTGTACTCACAATATTTTAATGGAGGAGGACAACAAACCCGCAATTCAAAGTCAAGGAAGGGTAAACCCCAAAATTCACGATGTCATCAAAAAGGAAGTCTTAAAACTCTTTGACGCGGGAATGATTTATCCTATCTCCGATAGCCCATGGGTGAGCCCAATGCATTGTGTCCCTAAAAATGGAGGAATGACCGTTGTTCCCAAGGAAAACAAAGAGTTAATTACCACTCGTGTTGTGACCGGTTGGAGGGTGTGTATTGACTACCAAAAGTTAAATGCCGCCACTCGTAAAGACCACTTTCCTTTGCCCTTCATGGATAAATTGTTGGAGCGACTCATGGGAAATGAATTCTATTTCTTTTTAGATGGTTTTACCGGTTACTTTCAAATCCCTATCGACCCTCGTGATCAAGGGAAAACTACGTTCACGTGTCCTTTTGGAACGCTTGCTTATCGTAGAATGCCTTTCGGACTTTGTAATGCACCGGGTACGTTTCAACGGTGTATGATGGCTATTTTTCATGATATGATCGAGAATTCGATGGAAGTGTTTATGAATGACTTTTCGGTGTTTAGCAATTCGTTCACGTCGTGTTTATCTAATCTTGAGCAAATGTTAAAACGTTGTGAATAAACCAACCTTGTGCTTAATTGGTAAAAATTTCATTTTATGTGTAAACAAGGAATCGTCTTAGGGCACAAGGTCTTGAAAGCGGGGATTAAGGTCGATAAAGCTAAGGTAGACGTCATCGCCAAGTTACCTCATCCCAAAACCGTCAAGGGAGTTAGGAGTTTCCTAGGCCACGCGGGCTTTAATCGTCGTTTCATCAAAGACTTTTCAAAAATCTCTCGACCTATGACACACCTTATCGAGAAGGATGCTCCTTTTAATTTCAATTAGGATTGTGTTAGAGCTTTCGAAACTCTTAAAAGGAAACTTACCGAAGCTCCCATTCTTGTTACTCCTAATTGGGAATTACCCTTTGAAATCATGTGCGATGCAAGTTCTTATGCTATAGGGGCCGTTTTAGGGCAACATTATGAAAAGCATTTCCGTCCTATCCATTATGCTAGTAAGACGATGACCGAGGCTCAATTAATATACACCACAACGGAAAAGGAATTCCTTGCCGTGGTCTATGCTTTTGAGAAATTCCGAACTTATCTCGTCTTGACTTAAAGCATCGTGTATACCGACCATTCGGATATCAAGTATATTTTAGCTAATCAAGATGCTAAGCCGATATTGCTTCGTTGGATGCTCCTCCTCCAAGAATTTGATGTCACCGTGCTTGACAAAAAAAGAGCCGAGAATCTAGCGGCCGATCATCTCTCTCGTCTAGAAGATCCTCACAAAGATGTTTTCGAGAACAAGGAAATCATCGAAACATTTTCTCTCGAGACTCTCGGTGTAGTAAATTCTAAAGACACCACCCCATGGTTTGCCGACATTGCAAATTACCATGCGGGGAACTTCATAATCAAGGGTATGATGACACAACAAAAGAGAAAATTTTTTTGTGACGTCAAGTTCTATTTTTGGGACGACCCTTATCTCTTTCGGGTTTGTGCGGATCAACTCATTCGACGTTGTGTCTTTGGTACCGAAGCTTCTAACATCCTTAGAGCTTGTCACGCGGGACCCACGGGTGGTCACCATTGTGCTAATTTCATGGCTAAGAAAGTGTTCGATGCCGGATTCTTTTGGCTTACGATCTATCGTGATGCACACACACTTGTGAAGTCGTGTGATTCGTGCCAACGTCAAGGAAAATCGTCTCAACGTGATGAAATGCCGCAAAACATAATTCAAGTGTATGAGATTTTCGACATTTGGGGTATAGACTTTATGGGGCCCTTCCCATCGTCTCATGGTAACAAGTATATCCTCGTCGCCGTCGACTACCTATGAAAGTGGGTGGAAGCTAAGGCTTTACCTACTAATGATGCTCGTGTGGTAGTGAAGTTTTTGAAGCAACTATTCTCTCGGTTTGGAACCCCTCGTGCTATTATAAGCGATCGTGGAACCCATTTTTGTAATGACCAATTCGAGAAGGTCTTAAAGAAATATGGAGTTACTCATCGTCTTTCTACGGCTTATCACCCGCAAACAAGTGAGCAAGTCGAGGTTTGAAACTGAGCTTTGAAGAGGATTTTAGAGAGGTCGATTGGAGAAAACCGTGCTTCATGGTCCGATAAACTCGATACGCTTTATGGGCCTTTAGGACCGTTTATAAGACACCTATGGGTTGTACTCCATATAAGTTGGTTTATGGAAAGAATTATCATTTGCCCATTGAATTGGAGCATAAGGCATATTGGGCCCTTAAGCATGCAAATTATGATTTAAAGACCGCGGGAGATCACCAAAAAATAAAATTAAATGAATTGGATGAACTAAGAGACAATGCTTATGAAAATTCATTGATTTTTAAAGAAAAGACTAAAAATTTTCATGATGCAAAGATTAAAAACCGGGTTTTTAATGTTGGTGATCAAGTGTTACTTTTTAACTCTCGATTAAAGATATTTTCCGGAAAATTGAAATCTCGTTGGTCGGGTCCTTTCACCATAACACAAGTGTTTCCTTATGGTACCATCGAGCTAGCTCAAAATGATGGTCCTAACATCAAGGTGAATAGACATAGGCTTAATCACTACTTTAGTGGGGAAGTCCCTTCATTGGATGACCTCGACCAAGTCACCTTCCCCAATGATAATTAGCATTAAGGGGATCGAGTCGAGCTCATGACTCGGTAATAAAAAACGAGGTGCCTCGTGGGGGAGATCCCATACTTATCCTTTTTATGCTTTCTAATAAAATAATGAATGGGGATTTGTCTCGTGGTTGTTTATGAATGTGTTATCTAGATCATCATCATCACTACGATTGAAGACTCTCGTGTACGTTTACGTGAGCCTCGATCGTTCGCTTGAAGAGTTTTTTCACGAATCCATGACATATCCTTTATTATTCTAACAATTATCTTTTAGCATAATTCATAAACGACTTTAGATATTTTGTTGATCACCCTTTCCATGCTAGATCTTAAGCATTCGACTCTTTGTCTCTATGGGGGTGCTCCACCTTTAGACTTGAAACATTGAGGAAAATGTTTAATTTTAGTATAGGGGGGTGAATAGGTACTTGCCTTGCTACGCCCTCACGTTTTCCAACTTTTAACGGTTTGTTTTGTTTTGTTGCTAATAAGGCTAAAAATGGCCCAATTTTCAAAAAATTTCTTAGTTTTCATAAGTGTTTTTAAGACACGAATGTATATTTTCCGATGGGTAGAAAAAGAGCTAATTTTCGACTTGATGGGCATTTGAAGCCCTTTACATTCCTTAACCCGCTCGAATCAAGTTTTGCTAGACTTTTATATAGGGAACTTTAAAACGCGAAAGTCTTAGCTCATTCGGGTTAAGAACAAGAACTTTTCACAAGTTCCTATAATTGATCCTAGAAAGTCACTTATCAAGGGAACTATAAAATGCATTCTCTAAACTTGAAAAAGTCCAAGAAAGTGCAAGATCCTATAGGTGACTTGAAAACCCAAAACTTCGATTTGATATAGTCTTAATGAAAGCTAATCCAAATTTGGCTTAATTTTGACTTGTATGGATAAGTATTCACGAGTCTCTTTAATTAGAGGTCTTTAAATAGTGAAGAACGAGAAATGATAGAGTTAGACAAGTGATCATGCTAAACGTAGAACATGAAAATGTTCTTTCAAAAACTCATATGTTTTTAATTGTGGCTATTTCTCCCATAAGATCAATGCATTAGGAATAAAAATAATTGCAATAAGTAAGGTCGTACGATTTGAAAGGTTACTTAGCTACTAGCACAAGATCATTTAAGCGTTGCTCGGGGTTGAATATAGTTCATAGCCAAGACATAACTTATTGAAGCGGGACGCGAAGATTGGTAAAGATCCAAAAAGGCCCTAACAAGGCATGAGGAGCTCTATTTTGTTGCTAAAGATCCAAGATGATGTGAAGTATCATTATTTCAAAATCAATATGAAGGATCGAGACACACGACGAAAAGCAATTACTCCCCTAAAGATCATGGAGAAATTCTATCCAAAAAGACCCTAACAAGGTATGAGGATAAATATATCCAAGTCCGAAAAGGAGGCGGATCGTTGTATATCAAAATCCAAAATGAAGATTGAAGAAAAATGATGAAGTCGTGGTCCAAATATGAAGAATCTCTAAAAAAACATCAAGTGAAGAAATTCCAAAATATGAAGAGAAGACCATAATTTCAAGAACGTCTTCCCAAGATTTGAAGTATGAAGTACATGCCAAATATCGGTCCGAGAAAGGTCTCAAATCGTGAAACTAGTTATGTCAAGATATGAACTTAAGGAGATACTCGAGAAGCCGTTTTAAAAGATTTTGTCCTTCGGCTAACTATCAATTAAATCGCGCTACTTTACTTTTGGACTAATAAATACTCATATAAGTCAATATGAATCACTTGTGATCCATGACAAATAGTTAAAAAAAATCTAGAAACCCATTTCTTTTCATAATAACTAGGATTGTGGGGAGAAAAAGTATTACACAATTTGGACGTATGAGTAGTGTTAGCATTGTGACTTGTACCAACAATGATCTCGTTTTTGCACTTAGCATGGAACGTATGACAATCAAGGATGACGAACTTTACTCTATGGGACATTCATTTGTTTCTATTCATTGACCCTAAAAGTCACACACGTGATGAAAATCATACATTATGTCTTTATACATCTTCGTAGTAGTGTTGCAAGTTTTTACTTTTCAATAAAGGGTAATACAAATGAATTTTGGAGATTCTTAGATACTTTATTCTAGCATTGCGTGAGGGCACGACAATGGCTTAGTATGGGGGAGTGATGAGATGACATTTATACATGATCTCATCGTTCTTTTTGAGCTTTAAATGCATAAAATGTCATAAAAATACCATATATATGCTTGTGTTTGTTTACTTATGTATTTTAGGTATGGATATCGTGAAAAAGACAAAATATCACAAGAAACAAGGAAAAACGAACACGAGAAACGAAGCCGTACAATGAACCGGGCCCTAGTTATGGATTTATCAAAGAAAAACCCTTGAAGATTTGAAGATGTACAAGATTGAGCCCTCATTTATGAAGAAATGACACTTAACACCCTTGTATATTCATAATTACAAGTATGGTCCCTTAAGTTTGTCAAAATTACAAAAGGTCCTTCAACTTTGAAGATTTGGCAAGTTTAGTCCCTCAACAATTCTAAATTGTCAACTTTGGTCCCTCATGAAGTCAAACATCCAATAAAGACCTTCAATGATGAGAAATATCCAAGATCAGTCCTTGAATTATGGAAAAATGGCAAAACAAACCCTTAAAACCCTTGTCATAAAGTTTTGTGGCCAAACTATGAAATTTTAAACTTCATTAACAAAGAAAAATGAGTTTCATGGCTGAAAAACAAGTTGTATAAGTTTTCCCAAAACACAAGGGCTACTTTTGCCATTCTGAAAGTTTAAAAACAAAAACACGCGCCAAACAAACATAACCCACCTTTTTCGGATCAAACGTGGCACTATTCATGTTCATCCCACCCATAATTACTTTTTACAAAATAAATGGTTAATCTCAATTACACACACCCAAAAGTAATTAACCCTCCCACGCTTCACCTCACACAATCAACTCACCAATCCCATCACCCAAAGGACCCCACCATTCAAACTCGTCCGCCAATCATGTGACTACTTCCTCTCCACGTGGCCAAATCAACGACTCACACTCATTACTTGGCCCCAAAGCATGAATGAACACCCATGATCATTTTGGACAGCTCAACAACAACAAACGTCTCGAAGGATTCAACGGCATTTTAGGGACTTCTTAGCTAGGGTTTTCATTATAATCTCAGCCCTTGTGGCCTATATAAGGACTCCTCAACATGTGAGAGAGCCTTGTTCTAGTTTTTCTCTTAAACATTGTAATTCCTTTTTAAAATTTATATAAGTTTGGTATTTTGAAAAAAATTGTAATTCCTTTTTATGTTTTTGAAAGTTGGTGTTGTTTAAGAGTGAAGTTGAGTTCCATTTTATGTTATAAAGGTGTTTTGATCTTTGGATTGAAGCACGTTTTGATTTGAACAAGTTTTCAAGTTTGAAAAAAGTTGAAAACCTTGTTCCTGTTTGGTTGAATTTTGACTTTACTAACCCCTACCATTTGCCTAAAGCTCTTACAAGCTTGTGAAGGAATTTAAGCCCTTGGTTGGTCTGTTTGCTCTTTGTGTTGAAGAAATCAAGTCCTTGAGGTTCTGCTTTGAATCCATCAGTCAAGGCCTCATATCATCTCCTTTGTTCAAGGACCTTGGTCACTCTCTAGCTGTTGAGAGTGGTCCAAGGAGCATAGTTGATCTCCCTAGGAAGTTGTGGGGGATAGGTATAAGCTCTATTTCAGTTTCCTCTAAAAAAAATATCATGTTCATGTCTGTTATGAGTTTTGCCATGTGATTTGATGTTCTTGTTTTTGTGCTTTGTGTTTTATTGTTGTTTTTTGTTAGTTGTCACCTAAGTAAGGTATTTGAACCATAAAATCAGTAGGTTGTGTGTTGAAATCAAAAGTTAGTTTGAAAAGGGGCTAAAACAAGGTTGTTTGGTTTTTGGGATCATAAGGTCTTGTGGCCTTGTGCCCTTGGTACTTAGGGTTTGGATAGTCTAAAAAAGTCATTTGTTACTGTTTGTGGTCCTTGGTTAAGTCTCAAGTGGTTTGGTAAAGGATTCAAAGTTTTGGAAAAATCTGAAAATATTGGTTTGAAATTGGTCAAATACATCAGATCCAATAAAATCTTTGTTTTTTAGATCTAGGGTCAAAAATTTGGTTTGGAAAGAGCTTAGGTGATAAGCTATATGTGCAATATCTGTTTGTTGATTTTGGTGGCTTATTGTGGGTGCTAGAGCTTATCAAAGTTGGCTGAAGTGGTCATTTGCATCAGCTTAATATCATATTTGAGAAATTACAAGTCTTTTGGTCAGGCTTTTGCTAGGAAACTAGCTTATTTTGCTTTTTCAGCCAGCTTATTGGCTCCCACAGCTTATTCTTGTTAGCTTTTTGTGATTTTTCTTTTTGATTATTCTTAGTTAAGCTATTTGTGAGCTTTTGAAAAAAGAATCAACTTTTGAAACCCTCTAGAACTCAAATCCGACTATTTTGTCGTTCAGTGAAAAAGTTCTTTTCAAAGTTCTGGCTTATTACTTGAGCTTTTTCAAAATTTCTTTTTGCAGATTGGTTTAGAATCTCAATAAGATGTTGTGTGTTCAATTAGAGCTTATGGCATTGGCTTATAGGTTAATGCGCCAAAAAGCCCATTAAGAATAAGCTGTTGACTTATTAAGCTGTGATAAGCACATTTTCAGATTTTGGGCCTTTAAAATTTTGTACTTAAAATCAAATTTTTAGTCAGAGTGGTGATTTTCAGCTTATTTGGTTGAGTTTGATTTTATTGGGCCAAAAAGCCCATTTAAGTGCACTGTTTTTGTTTTTAGCCCATTTGGGGGCCTAATAGGGGTATTTTGATAATTTACTTTCATTTTCTTTTTATTTAGGTTAAAATACACTAGTTTGCAAGTTTTTAGAATATTTTATAATTTTTGGATTTTTAATAATATTTAATATTATTTTATTACTAAATTTCATTTTTCACATTTTTGCATCTTTTATATTTTTCTTAGGTGAAATACATTAAAATAGGATTTTTAAAACTCTTAGATTAATTTTAGCATCATTTTCTTAATTTTTAGAAATATTTTAATATTTTATTAGTTTTTAATCATTTAAAAATAGTTTTCCTTAGTTTAAAAATTTATAAAAATAGTTTTTAGTCTTTTTAAGTCAATTTAGAGGTTTACAAAGTGAAAAATCTTTATTTGGGCTTTTTAATAATTATTTCATTTTTAGCGCTTTAATTAACATTTAAAAATTAATATTTAATTAATTAAAAGGTTTGAAAAAGTTTTGATCATTTGTAAACTCTTAGTTTATTTAATTTGATTTTTGGTAATATTTTGGTAATTTTTAGAATTAATTTTTATTTTAGCACTTTTTACGGTTTTTAATTTAGTCGTCGTAGTAATAAGTTTAATGTATCCGTCATTCTAATTTCTCATCCCCTTCTTTCTCAAATATTAATCCAAAATATTTACATCATAATCATACACATATACCTCCTTGGGAAACGAACTTTCACCTTTGGGTCATTAACACTTGATTTTCCTAAGTCATTTGTTTAATACTTACCGCTTTTACGCCTTTTTCCTAAAAGGTCGTATTTTTCCTACAACCATTTTGAACCTCATCTTCATTGTCGATTTCATTTGAAGTAAAATCGCCTCCTTGGAATGGAGTGAGATTTGGTGTAGAATTAGCAAGAATCGGATCCAAAATAGTGGGATTGCCACTTGACGAGCTATCGGAAAAACCTAACACTTCTTGTGAAAACTCATCGCAAACCACATCAACTAACTCGATGTGATTGATGGTAGCGATTTCATAAACATGACAAGGTGTCGAGTTTTGAGTAGCGTTTATAACAAGTTTCTCTTCGTTGAATCTCAATAGTTCTTGCATGAACGTCGATAAGCGATCTCGAGGTGTCTAAAACTGGATGACCTAAAATTAGAGGAACTTGAGGATCCGCGGGGATGTCAACTACTATAAAATCAACGGGATATTAGAACTTCCCCACTTTCACGAAAACATCCTTGGCTACTCCACATGCTAAAAACGTAGAATGATCGGCCATCTCGATAGACATGTTCGAAGGAGTAAGAGCCGGAAGCGAAAGCGATTTCCAAATGGAAAATGGCATCAAATTAATGCTCGCACCAAGATCGGCCATGGCGAGGAATTATTTCATATCTTGTATATCACAAGGAATGAGAAACTTCCCGGGGTCACCAACTTTTTCCGGTATGCGGTTAAGATAAACCGAAGAACAATTAGCAAGCTTTGAAAGCTTTTCCTTATCGTTCATCATACTTTTAAAAGTGGAAGCGAAACGAGGCATATATAACAACGCGTCGGCTAAACTTACATCAAAATGAACTTGTTGAAACATTTTTATAAAAAGCTCAATTTGTTGTTTGTTACGTTCTTGCAATTTCTCTTTGTTTCGTCTCGAAGAGTAAGGTAAGGGTGGTGTGGGTTGGACATTAGGCGACGGCCTTGGAATCTCGGGTTCCATAATTGGTATTGGTTCAACCGTAGGTGTGGTATGAGTGGTACTTCGTGGGCTTGTGATATGCTCCTTTTCGACCATCACCTCGGGCTCTTTCTCGATTTCCTTCTCCGTAGAAGTACTTGGACGAGAGATTGGGTCCTTGAAAGTTTTACCACTACGTGTAGTAATAACCTTCATTTCTCCCTTCGGGTTTGCAATGGTATCACTAGGAAGACCACCCGAGGAAGAGGGTTTACACATGATTGCTTCAAACATTTTTGCCATTCGGACTTCAAATTTTGATTGCCTAGCATCCGCTTTTAACAATTCTTGCTTAATCTCATGTTGTCCTTGTTCCATCTTTTGTTGATTTTGTTGAAGACGTTGAGCTTTTCATTCCATTTTGTTAGCATGAGTCTTAAGTTCATTAGCAAGTTCGTTTTAAAGCTCGTTTTTCAACTCGGATCTTAAGCTAATCATCTCACGTTGCATATTATCAAACTTAGCATCGTTTGCTTTTGCATAATCCAAAAATTCTCCATTAAGATTTTTAGTGTGAGCATTTTGAAAACCTTGTGTAGTGTTTTGAAAATCACGGTTTTGGTTTTGATTTGAAACTTGTCCATTCCCACTTCGATAATTCCCTTTGTTGTAATTACGTGAATTGCCTTGATAACCACCATTTTGATTGTTGTTTCGATAGTTGTTAGCATTTTGATTTGATGGAGCTTGATTTGGGCGGGAACCTTGGCCGTTTTGGTTGTAAGTTCCCGTTGCTACGTAAGCACTCGAAGTGTTACCACCGGCGGTAATGCACTCGGAAAGATCATGAGCTCCACCACAAGATAAACAACTCTTTTCAACCGCTTTAACCGATGCGAAATTTAAAGCAACTTGTGCTTTCCAATGTGTCATAAGCGTCGAAAACCTATCGAAAAACCGATTTTCCTCATTAGCTTCATTATGTAAGGCATTAATGTTACGAGACGATGATGACGATGACGAACCCATATTGGCAACACTCGGTGTGTTACGAGGGTTATAAACCTCAGATCTATTCCTGATAATCTTTAAAGCCTCATCGGTCGTTTTGCACAAAAAATTACCACCCGCGGCGGCATTCAAATAATCTCGTTCATGATCATTAAGCCCATTGTAAAAAGTATCTATTTGATGCAATTTCGAAAAATCATGGTGTGGACATTCATGTAACATTTCCTTAAATCGTTCTCATACCATTGAAAAGCTTTCATTATTACGTTGTGTAAACCTTGAAATCTCATTTTTCAAATGTGTTGTTTTAGATGGTGGAAAAAATTGGTTCACAAACTTAGAAACGAGATCACCCCATGTCAAAACTGAATTTGGCGGTTCTTTCTCGAGCCAAATTTTAGCGGGTCCATCTAACGAGTATGGAAACAACATCATCTTAATGACGTCATGTGGAAAATCCTTAAACTTGCTTGTTGCGGTGAGACGATTAAAATTCCTTATGTGGTAATGCGGGTTGTCTTTCTCATGACCTCTAAACTTGTTTGCTTGCAACATCGACATTAAACCCGTCTTAATCTCGAAATTCTCCGCAAGGATGGCAGGAATCACACTAGCTTCTCCAAAACCCTCGGTGGGTGCTTGAAGCAACTCCATCATAGTACGATTAGCCATGGCGACTATTGGTTCTACAACGGGTTCGACAGTTGGAGTTTGTTGTTCAATCAAAGGCTCTTAATTTCCTTGACTTTGACGACGTTTACGAGCTCGTTTTGCTTGATTACGAGTTAGCATAAACTTGACGAAGAATGGGAGGTGAGCAAAGAAGATTCTTTTTGGGTGTTTTGTGAATTTTCAATTTTTTTGTGTTTTTGATTGTTTTTAATTTTTTTGGATTTTGTGTGTATTCGTAGACAACAATCTACCAAATCTCTCCTAGAATCAAACTCTTGATTAAATAAGTCTCAAAAGAATGAAAACGATCCCGTGGAGTGAACGCCTTCGAATGACTTTAGAACTTTGGTGAAAACCAAATTTTTCAAGAGGGTTTAATCACAAAGAAACCAAGCAAATATATATGATACGTAATAATACTTTGGGCGGCAAAACCCTCGATTAGCTTTCAATCTCAAAATACTCACAAGCAAGCGGAGAAACGAGGCGGCGCAAAGCACTTAAGAGCCTTTTTCTTTAGGGTATATTTTATAATACCCGCCTTATACCCACCTTATAGTTTGTATTTTTCAAAATCGAGCTGCACGAAAGTATTTATCTATTTTTGCCTTTTTCTTTTTGTTTGATATTCGAATACAATAATTAGGAGATCAAATCCCAATTAAGGCTGTGTTTGCACACTTTTGGAGATATTTTGATTTTGTTGTGATACTTAATACAATATAGTAATAATAATTTCACAAGAAAAACGAAAAAAACCGATAATACGTATTAGTAGAGTTCTACTAATACAAATACTATTTATGGCTAATATTAAAAACAAAATGACAAATTAATCACGACACACCTCCCCGGCAGCGGCGCCAAAATGGTTGTAGGAAAAATACGAACTTTTAGGAAAAAGGCGTAAAAGCGGTAAGTATTAAACAAATGACTTAGGAAAATCAAGTGTTAATGACCCAAAGGTGAAAGTTCGTTTCCCAAGGAGGTATATGTGTGTGATTAAGATGTAAATAATATGGATTAATATTTGAGAAAGAAGGGGATGAGAAATTAGAATGACGAATACGTGAAAATTATTACTACGACGACTAAATTAAAAACCGTAAAAAGTGCTAAAATAAAAATTAATTCTAAAAATTCCCAAAAAATTACCAAAAATCAAATTAAATAAACTAAGAGTTTACAAATGATCAAAACTTTTTCAAACCTTTTAATTAATTAAATATTAATTTTTATATACTAATTAAAGCCCTAAAAATCAAAATAATTATTAAAAAGCCCAAATAAAGATTTTCACTTTGTAAACCTCTAAATTGACTTAAAAAGACTAAAAAATATTTTTATAAAATTTTAAACTAAGGAAAACGATTTTTAAATGATTAAAAACTAATAAAATATTAAAATATTTCTAAAAATTAAGAAAATGATGCAAAAATTAATCTAAGAGTTTTAAAAATCCTATTTTAATGTATTTGACCTAAGAAAAATATAAAAGTTGCAAAAATGTGAAAAATGAAATTTAATAATAAAATAATATTAAAATATTATTAAAAATCCAAAAATTATAAAAAATTTTAAAAAATTGCAAACTAGTTTATTTTAACCTAAGTAAACAGAAAGTGAAAGTGAAATTACCAAAATACCCCTATTGGGCCCCCAAATGGGCTAAAAACAAAAATAGTGCACTTAAATGGGCTTTTTGGCCCAATAAAATCAAACTCAACCAAATAAGCTGAAAATCACTAGTATGACTCAAAATTTGATTTTAAGCACAAAAGTCTAAGGCCCAAAAGCTGAAAATGTGCTTATCACACCTTAATAAGTCAACAGCTTATTCTTAATGGGCTTTTTGGCCTATTAAGCTATAAGCCAATGCCATAAGCTCTAATTGAACACACAACATCTTATTGAGATTCTAAACCAATCTGCCAAAAGAAATTTTGAATAAGCTCAAGTAATAAGCCAGAACTTTGAAAAGAGCTTTTTCACTAAACGACAAAATAGTCGGGTTTGAGTTCTAGAGGGTTTCAAAAGCTGATTCTTTTTGCAAAAGCTCACAAATAGCTTAACTAAGAGTAATCAATAAGAAAAATCACAAAAAGCCAAGTAGAATAAGCTGTGGGAGCCAATAAGCTGGCTAAAAAAGAAAAATAAGCTAGTTTCCTATCAAAAGCTTAACCAAAAGACTTGTAACTTCTCAAATATGATATTAAGCTGAGAAAAATGACACCTATCACAAAAACCAACTTGTTGCATGTACCAATAAGCAGTTCTGAAAAATAAGCCAAATTGTGCTTATTTGACCAAAAGTCAAAGTCCACCAAATTTTACCAAATGAGCAGGGATTGATTATAAGCTTGTTTTAAGAAACTTTTGTAAAGAACTCAAGGTTGAGCCCTTGTGAATCAAGTGGTCAATTGACCAATACCTTGACAGATTTTGGCAAAATCAAGCCAATAAGCCAGTTAGCTTATAAGCCAGCAAATAAGCAAACCAAATAGAAAGAAGCACTCACAAGCAGCACAATAACAAGATTCAAGCAGTTAAACAACAAGGCATACACTAGAATAGCAAATGCAAGCCTAAAATGAGGTGGTCACTTTGTTGATGCAAATGACCACTTCAACCAACTTTGATAAGCTCTAGCACCCACAATAAGCCACCAAAATCAACAAACAGATATTGCACATATAGCTTATCACCTAAACTCTTACCAAACCAAATTTCAGACCCTAGATCCAACAAACAAAGATTTTATTGGATCTGATGTGTTTGACCAATTTCAAACCAATATTTTCAGATTTTTCCAAAACTTTGAAATCCTTTACCAAACCACTTGAGACTTAACCAAGGACCAAAACCAGTAACAAATGACTTTTTTAGACTATCCAAACCCTAAGTACCAAGGGCACAAGGCCACAAGACCTTATGATCCCCAAAACCAAACAACCTTGTTTTAGCCCCTTTTCAAACTAACTTTTGATTTCAACACACAACCTACTGATTTTATGGTTCAAATACCTTACCTAGGTGACAACTAACAGAAGGAAACAATAAAACACAAAGCACAAACACAAGAATACCAAATCACATGGCAAAACTCATAACAGACATGAACATGATATTTTTTTTAGAGGAAACTGAAATAGAGCTTATACCTATCCCCCCACAACTTCCTAGGGAGATCAGCTATGCTCCTTGGACCACTCACAATAGCTAGAGAGTGACCAAGGTCCTTGAATAAATGAGATGATATGAGGTCTTGACTGATGGATTCAAAGCAGAACCTCAAGGACTTGATTTCTTCAACACAAAGAGCAAACAGACCAACCAAGGGCTTAAATCCCTTCACAAGCTTGGTGTCAACAAGCTTGCAAGAGCTTTAGGCAAATGGTAGGGGTTAGTACAGTCAAATTCAACCAAAAAGGAACAAGGTTTTCAACTTTTTTCAAACTTAAAAACTTGTTCAAATCAAAACGTGCTTCAATCCAAAGATCAAAACACCTTTATAACATAAAATGAAACTCAGCTTCACTCTTAAACAACACCAACTTTCAAAAACATAAAAAAGGAATTACAATTTTTTTCAAAATACCAAACTTTTATAAATTTTAAAAAGGAATTACAATGAGAAAAACTAGAACAAGGCTCTCTCACATGTTGAGGAGTCCTTATATAGGCTACAAGGGCTGAGATTACAATGAAAACCCTAGCTAAGAAGTCCCTAAAATGCCCTTGAATCCTTCTAGACGTTTGTTGTTGTTGAGCTGTCCAAAATGATCCTGAGTGTTCATTTATGCTTTGGGACCAAGTAATGAGTGTGAGTCGTTGATTTGGCCACGTGGCATTCTTTGGAGCGGAAGTAGTCACATGATTGGTGGCCCAATTTGAATGGTGGGGTCCTTTGGGTGATGGGATTGGTGAGTTGAGTGTGTGAGGTGAAGCGTGGGAGGGTTATTACTTTTGGGTGTGGGTAATTGAGATTAACCCTTTCTTTTGTAAAAAGTAATTCTGGGTGGGATGAACATGAATAGTGCCACGTTTGATCCGAAAAAGGTGGGTTATGTTTGTTTGGCGCGTGTTTTTGTTTTTAAACTTTCAGAATGGCAAAAGTAGCCCTTGTGTTTTGGGAAAACTTGTACAACTTGTTTTTCAGCCATGAAACTCATTTTCCTTTGTTAATGCAGTTTCAGATTTCATAGTTTGGCCACAAAACTTTATGTCAAAGGTTTTAAGGGTTTGTTTTGCCATTTTTGCATAATTCAAGGACTGATCTTGGACATTTTACATCTTTGAAGGTCTTTATTGGATGTTTGACTTCATGAGGGACCATAGTTGACAATTTAGAATTGTTGAGGGACTAAATTTGCCAAATCTTCAATGTTGAAGGACCTTTTTGTAATTTTGACAAACTTAAGGGACCAAACTTGTAATTATGAATATGCAAGGGTGTTAAGTGTCATTTCTTCATAAATGAGGGCTCAATCTTGTACATCTTCAAATCTTCAAGGGTTTTTCTTTGATAAATCCATAACTAGGGCCCGGTTTATTGTACGGCTTCGTTTCTCGTGTTCGTTTTTCCTTGTTTCTTGTGATCTTTTGTCTTTTTCACGATATACATACCTAAAATACACAAATAAACAAACACAAGCATATATATGGTATTTTTATGACATTTTATGCATTTAAAGCCCGAAAAGAACGATGAGATCATGTATAAATGCCATCTCATCAATTAGCAATATTACTTACAATCAATTTGTTAATATTAGGTTGGAAGATATACAACTATTTTGTCTTCTTTGCAGGATTTATTCATATCACCAATAATTTGGTGAACTTGATTGAAAATCATTGGCAACAAAATTTTGTGCAACTCATTCACAAGATGAACGCTTGAAGAATATATATTCACTAAATTGAGAGGGAGTATTTTGAACATTGCACTCTTTTCCCTTTTTTCAAGTTTTTATCTCAATGGGTTTTCTTGATAAGGTTTTTAATGAGGCAGTCTATATACAACAATGGTTCTTAAGCGCCATATCGATAGCTTGTAGTACATGGCGAATATCCAAGAGGGATTGTTATAAAATATAAATGTGGATGATTCACCATTATTTACTTATCTTTTATAACTTGTAATTAACCCTATAAATACTGGCATATGTCATCATTAATATTTACCTCTGAATAAGAATTCTCTCTTCTCCTCTCTATTTATATGTTCTTGTTCTTTATATTTACAATAAGTTCTTATAATTTAGATTTTTGATATAGTTTTAATTATAATATAATGATAAAGAAAAGACAAAAATTTCAACTTGTTATATTTAGTAACGCAAAAGTTTTGTGTTCTTTTAGCATATGCTCAATCAAACAATCACAATCACTTATTTTTTCATTTATCTCACAAACCGTTAATCGTTACGGAAAACAAAACATACCATTGCGACGAAAATTAAATCATTTTTTATATCGAGAGGTAAATGTATGTATTTTCGATTAACTTTCTTTTCAGTTACCTCTGAGAAAATCATGTATGATTCGTATCACAAATCATATATTATTCGTATCACGAATCATATATGATTTTAGAAATCATATTACCCCTTAATATAATAAGGGAATGTGAATGCCTCATTAAAAAACAATATAAATATTGTGAGGGGAGATACTTTTGACATCATATCTGTCGTTAGATATTCTAAATCCCTGTTCACCGGTATGA
The DNA here is from genome assembly GCA_025667525.1 of Glebionis coronaria. Lineage (NCBI taxonomy): Eukaryota > Viridiplantae > Streptophyta > Magnoliopsida > Asterales > Asteraceae > Glebionis > Glebionis coronaria. The sequence goes on from CM046881.1 coordinate 300,357,497, forward strand.
CTTGCTCAACCAAATTCACATCTCAACCGTGTGTTGGTTTGAAAACCTGTTCACTGGTATGCGCATGGGGTTCTTATGCCCTCACTCACTTTATCCCACCTACCTTTCTCTCTATTTCTCTCGATGTTTCTTGATAATATGCTCTCTATTATTGATGATCTTTGGATCATATGCTTTGGATAATTTGCTCTCTGTTATTGATGATATTTGGACCATATGCCTTGGATCATCTACTCTCTATTATTAAGTTTATAATGATCTTTGGGATGATGTTTGGATCATCTGGTCTCTTATGGATGATCTTTGATGTTTCTTGATCTGCTCTATTTGGGACGATCTGTCGGATAATTTTTTTATCATAATTACCTATAATAGAGCAGATCTTTCGATTTTGGAGGATTTGATATTATCACATGTGATGTTGATTAGTTTTCAGTTTCTGGGATTTATTTTGGGCTTTGATTTTGAGTTTTTTTGTAGTTGATCAGGATGGAGAAAAAAAAATGTGATTTTCGACAAGTTCTACAATAAAAATCAAGGTATGCTTTTTTCATCTAGTTTAATTTGATACTAATATTCATATTCTTATTATTAAGCAGTATAATAAATTGAATTTATTGAGTAAAAAATGTTCTCTCACAACAACTTTTGTTTAGGTTAGTTTGTTCAGAAAAAAAAGAAAAATACCGCTTTGTTTTAAAATTACAAAAGTTGGTTCCATTTTATGGTTTAAGATTGCTTATATATTGTGCTTATATCATTTACCGATGCCCTTATCTTAGTTGGCCAACTTTGATGTCACATGCTTGGTGAGCTTGTTGCCATTGGTGCGATATCTTTAAACGGCTATGTGTATTCACGCATTCTTTTTAATGTAGGCCATTTATTGCTCCTATATACCTTTTTATACGCCTTTACCTTTTATGTAATATGCGCACCATGTTTGTTTTTTGGCTGATATATACAGCGAGCAATGGGAAATTATTTGATCATTCCTGCCTTCTAGCATGTGTCTTTCGTAATTGAGGTAAAATACATGACGCAGTTAAACCCGTATGATGTAATGTCACCAATTTCTCTTTTAAATTGATTTCCCCCTTATTTTTAGGGGCGGTTCATGTATCGGTTGTCACACCCCACCATGGCGGAACATGGGGCGCGACGTATGGATATCATCACAACATGGCGTGTCTATAGAGATAACTATATGAAATAAGAAATGTCGTAAAAATGGTGACACGAAGGTCATGACAATATCTCAACAAATGCAAGGGGTCTAGGTAAGTAAGTAACAGTCCTACTTCTTACCCAAGACAACAAATAACATACCAAAACAATCATATGTGCGCCACAGTAACACTTATTAAAATGAACAAACAAATAAAACTAAGGAAACGAGGATTCTCCTTCTATATGGATTCCTAAGCTTCTCCAATCCTAGCCACTTATGTTCTCATGCTTAACCATAGTATCACCTAAAAGAGACACTAAAACACGTCAACATAAAGTTGGTGAGAGTCATAGGTTTAGACTCCAACGCTAAAACAGTTATAAGCTGTGAATATCAAACATCAACACAATAACATATGGACCATGTGCTACAATAATGTATTAACAACTATCATTCAAGTTCAATTAATCAATACAATTCCAAGGCATCACGCCTTACCAACAACCACAATTACCAAGGCATCACGCCTTACCAAACACTATAATTTCCAAGGCATCACGCCTTACCAAACACTATGGTACCATAGGCGCCCATACACCTATGTACCCTTCCGATCCAAACCATACACAAACAAGAACCACATAGCAGTTAAACACATACTGTACACACAAGTCCAATCTCAAACCTTAAAAACATACACAGCTTCAATTTATAAATAACTCCACACAGTGTCTCTTCCATCCCATCTGGAAGTCAAAAACAATAATAAACATGGGACTATGAACACTCACCTGATAGCTCCTTCACAAGTCCTTGCACTAGCAACAAGCTAACAAACCAAAAACACACAATCAATACACGAACCAATCACTAAGATGGCTCATTAACCTATGATGGACATCTAGCCTATTCCCACATATTTACCTCATTGATAAGCTCTAATCACCCCATTACCCTTCCTTAACAAGTCCTTAACTTGGTTAAGTTTAATAACTAACCCGTTCATATTTTACCCAAAACAGTCCCAGTTTTTAGGTCTCAAAACTTTAAGTCAAACGTCCCCTTAACATACCCATGGTTTCTGTAAAAGGAATATTCATACCCTCACATATGTTGGCTAACACCTCCCACTTGCCCTAACCTTAAAGCTACTGTTAAGGCCCCGATATACATATATCTACTTTTGTCATTCCAGATTTCCTGATTTTAAACGTACTAAAAGTTTGTTACCATTAAGGGGTCTTACCCTAAACCACAACCTTAGCCCAAGTGCAGATACTTACTACAATATATAAACCATATCTCACGTTCGTGAGAAGATCCCAATGTAAACCTAAGTACCCCAAACAACCCAAAACTTAAAAAGAAAACAGGCTGAATTAAAAACTGTTTTGAACTCCGACTGTTGTAACCTATTTTTGACCCACTTCCCCACCTCCAATTTAGTTCTCGTTTCTTGCATTGGAAAGCCACTTCAAATATCTTTCCAGGGGTACTTGGATCGTAAAATAAGAGTTTATAGAACTCCCGAGATGATCAAAACAGTTGACTCAAAATCTGTCCAGTTTTTAAAAACGGGTTTAAACAAATTGAACTAATTAATTACCCATAACCCCATCTAATACAAGCCCTAGATTATATGATCATCATATTATGATTATAACATCATTAATTTACTGATTTTATATAAACCCTAACCCTAATCCATCATAAGAATGATTAATTTAAACATAAAAACAATTCAATCACAAAGGTTTAAGAAGGTTTACCTTTAATTAAATGGAGAATGAAAACAAAATACAGAAAACCTTAAAACCACTCTCTGGCCGTCGACTTAATGTTTCCAGGAGAAAAAATGCGTTTGATTTGTTGTAAGGGTTCCTTATATAGCAAAAGTCCTAGCCCAACCCAACCACTACTTACCATAAACCCTTTTTCCTTTTTTTTTTCTTGTTTAGTCGGCCTTTAACCGCCCCTATATACATATTTTATTTTATTTTCTTTTTTTATTGTTAAATAATATGCTACTAATATTACCCTAATTTGTCTTAATTTATTACAGCTCCTAAAGCTTCCAAAACCCCAAAACCGTAAAACTAGTCAATTTTACGCGTTTTATCGTAAAAGACGCAAAATATACACTTTAAAAAAAATCTCAAATTTTTAAATAAAATTTATAACTAAGTCCTAAATGACTTAAAACCATCCCGAAAAATATTCATATGACTAATTACCTTATCCGAGACCTCTAAATGCTAAACCGTAAATCCCTAAAAAAATACACTATTACTATAATACTTATACGTATACGTAACCACCAAAATATCACCATTTCATTTCATAGTCACTAATTGTGATCTCATGAACATGAATTAACCGTTCCTTGATTTACTTATGAGTACTCTATACTCATAAACGATAATCACACCAACCTCGTTCACACAAAATAAACACGTAAGCACAAAAATCAAGTAGTCACACATAAAATATCCTAAAAGTAAGACCAAGTGACGAACCTCAAAACCACGGTTGTCACATCACTCCCTCCTAATAGAAATCTCGTCCCGAGATTTACTCCTTAGGATCGTCATTAACAAACAGCTGAGGATACTTATTCCTCATAAACTCTTCCCGTTCCCACGTGAACTCTGGCCCACGTTTAGAATTCCACCTAACCTTAACTAACGGTATCTTACTTCTTTTCAAGGTTTTAACTTCACGGTCCATAATCTCTATCGGCTCTTCAATAAAACGAAGGCTCGCATCTATACTAATATCGTCCATCGACACTTGCAAGTCAGTTCTTGCTAAGCATTTCCTCAAGTTTGAGACATGAAACACATCATGTACACTACTTAACTCTTCCGGTAATCTCAACTTGTATGCCACTAGCCCAATCCTTTCAAGGATTTCAAATGGACCCACAAATCTAGGCGCTAACTTCCCTTTCTTCCCGAACCGCATCACCCCTTTCCATGGTGAAACCTTTAGCATAACCTTGTCCCCAACCCCAAATTCCAACGGCTTACGCCTCTTGTCCGCATAGCTCTTTTGTCGATCTCTAGCCGCCTTTAATTTTTCCTTAAGCACGGTAATCGCATCCGTAGTCTCCTGTACCATCTCCGGTCCAATTAGTTGACTACTTCCTACTTCAGCCCATAACAACGGTGACCTACACTTCCTACCATAAAGTGCCTCAAATGGTGCACACTCTATACTAGCATGGTAGATATTATTGTACGAGAATTCTGCCAACGCCAGATGATTCTCCCAACTTCCTCCAAAGTCTATCACACACGCTCTTAACATGTCCTCAAGTGTTTGTATAGTCCTCTCACTCTGTCCATCCGTCTGCGGATGATAAGCTGTGCTCATATCCAGCCTCGTACCCAAGGCGTTCTGCAATAGCCCCCAAAACCTAGACGTAAACCTGCTATCTCTATCTGATATGATCGACACCGGTACTCCATGTTTTGCCACCACATGTTCCAAGTATTTCTTGGTAAACCTTTCCATCTTATCATCCTCCTTCATTGCCACAAAATGGGCAGACTTAGTCAGTCTGTCCACTATTACCCAAATCATATCATTTCCACTGTTAGACCTTGGCAGTTTTGTAATGAAGTCCGTGGCAATATTCTCCCACTTCCATTTAGGAACCTCTGGTTGTTGCAGTAACCCTGACGGTCTTTGATGTTCAACCTTCACCTTGGAGCAAGTCAAACATTCACTAACGTACAAAGCTACATCCTTCTTCATTCCTGGCCACCAATACATATCTCTCATGTTCCGATACATCTTATCAGCTCCTGGGTGTATCGAATACCTCGACGTATGAGCTTCATCCAATATCACCTTCCTTGTATCGCCAAACAACGGAACCCAGATTCTATCCAAGTAATACTTGCAACCATCTCCTCTTTCTTCCATGTACTGATCCATAGTATGTAGATTTTCTTCAACCAGCCTTTCTTCCTTTACGGCCTCTATTTGTGCTGCCCGAATTCTGTCCTTAAGAGTTGTCTGAATTGCTATGCTCATTGCCCTTACTCTCTTTGGTTTTAGCCTCTCCTTCCTACTTAGCGCATCTGCCACCACATTGGCCTTTCCAGGGTGATACTTAATCTCACAGTCATAATCACAAAATAACTCCAACCATCGTCTCTGCCTCATGTTTAAATCTTTCTGATCAAAGATGTGCTGCAAACTTTTGTGGTCCGTAAAGATCACACTTTTCGTCCCATACAAGTAATGTCTCCATATCTTGAGTGCAAACACTACAGCTCCTAGTTCCAAGTCGTGTGTGGTGTAATTCTTCTCATGGTTTTTCAATAGTCGTGATGCATAAGCTATGACCTTGTCTCACTGCATAAGAACACATCCTAAACCCTGGTTGGACGCATCACAGTAAACCACAAAATCTTCTACCCCTTCTGGTAAAGACAAGATAGGTGCATTACACAACCTATCCTTTAGTGTCTGAAACGCATGTTCTTGCTCTTCTCCCCATTCATACTTCTGATTCTTTTGGGTCAACAATGTCAAAGGCTTTGATACTCTAGAGAAATTCTCTATAAATCTCCTGTAATATCCTGCCAAGCCTAAGAATGACCTTATTTCTGACGGTGTAGTATGTGCCTTCCAATCCTTCACTGCTTCAATCTTCTTTGGGTCTACATGTATGCCATCATTATCGATTACATGCCCCAGAAATTGTACTTCTTGCAGCCAAAATTCACACTTGGAGAACTTCCCATAAAGTTTCTCCTTCCTGAGCAGCTCCAATACCGATCTCAAATGTTGGTTATGCTCCTCCTCCGTCTTAGAGTAGATAAGTATGCCATCAATGAAAACTATGACAAATTTGTCTAGATATGGCTTGCACACTCGGTTCATTAGATCCATGAACACCGCTGGCGCGTTTGTCAATCCAAATGGCATAACGGTGAATTCAAAGTGTCCATACCTTGTTCTGAACGCGGTCTTTTGTATGTCCTCCTCACAGACCCTTAGTTGGTGATAACCGGACCTAAGGTCAAATTTTGAGAAGTACCTTGCTCCTTGCAGCTGATCAAATAAATCGTCAATTCTTGGGAGAGGATAACGGTTCTTAATGGTCAGCTTGTTCAACTCCCGATAATCAATACACATCCGGAATGATCCATCCTTCTTCTTAACAAATAGCACCGACGCTCCCCATGGAGAAGAACTTGGTCGAATGAAACCCTTATCTTGCAATTCCTTGAGTTGCTCGGCTAATTCTTGCATCTCTGACGGTGCTAGACGATACGGTGACTTCGCTACGGGTGTTGCCCCGGGTACTAAGTCAATCTTAAACTCTACTTGTCTCACCGGTGGTAACCCCATCAAGTCATCCCGGAATACATCGACGAACTCTCTTACTACTCGAATCTTATTGTTTGTGGCTCATCATCCTTGGCATTCATAAGGGACCTGGTCTTCTTCTCATTCCTTTTTCCGTACACGTATAACACCTTCTTATCACCTATGGGTATCTTAACAATCTTTTCATGACACATTAGCTCAGCCCTATGCTTCGATAACCAATCCATCCCAATGATTACATCAAAGCTCCCATGTCCTAGAGGGATTAAATCTATGGTGAACTTAAATTCTCCCAACTCTAATTTGCAGTTTAAAAATATCTCATCTACTTCTTCTTGCTTACCATTAGCTATTTCAATCACATATCCTGGTTTCGCTACACTAGGGTTCATATCTAACAAAGGCACGAATTGAGAAGACACAAAACTAAAATCTGCCCCAGAGTTAAAAAGAATCGTAGCGAGGTGATTGTTAACAGAAAACGTACCCGTCACCACATTTGGGTCCTGAACCGCTTCTACTGCATTTGCATGGTAAACCCTGCCTCCATTCTGATTTCCCCTACTCCGATTTCCCTCATTCCGGTTCCAGTTTCGATTCCCAGTGTTTCCATTGTTGCGGTTAGCACTGTTCCAGTTTCCACCGCCTTGGTTTCCTCGATTTCCTTCCAAAGCTAGCTGGCCTCTGCCCTGGTTGGTTGCTCCAACCAATCTAGGACACTCCATCTGGAAATGGCCGGGTTGTCCACACTCAAAACAATTTCCCCCGGTGACATTCATCCTCACAGACTGGATTGAGGTTGCGTTCCTGGTAAGTGCGTCACAGTTTCTAGCAATGTGTCCCGGTTTCTGGCAATTGTAGCATGTCTGGCATGGTGTACCTCTTGGATGGAACCTAGAGCAGGTTCGGCAGGTAGCATTGATGTTGTTCGGATTTTCAGAACCTTGGGGTACTCTCATGGCAAAATTTCTTCCATCCTTCGCATTCTTAGCATTCTTCCAGTTGGTGTCAGGCGACTTCGCGGCTTCTGGCTCCTTTCTTTTATCTCCCGCCTTGACCAAAGTTCCACTAGATACCGCCTCCTCAGTAAGTATTCCTGCCGTTAGTATGGCCTGTTGTATCGTGTTAGGCTGAGTAGCCTTAATCATTCCCCTGATCTGAGGAGGTAATCCAGCAATGTACCGCTTAATCTTGTTCGCCTCAGGGGTAACCAAATGGGGAACCAACTTTGCCAATTCATGGAAGCGATCTGTGTAATCTTCATGAGCCGCTCCAACCATAGCATGTCCCCAAAACTCATTTTCCAGCTTCTCCATCTCATTGCTTGGGCAAAACTCCGTAGTCATAAGAGCTTTAAAATCGGCCCAAGCCATAGCATTTGCAGCAACTCTTCCCCTTGCTTGAACTTGAGTATTCCACCAAGTTAAAGCCTTCCCTACCAGTGAACCAGTTACGTACATGACCATTTGATTTGGTAAGCATCCACTCATCTGAATTACATTCTCCGTCTCCTCAATCCATTGGGTAAGTACTACCGCGCCGCCCTTCCCATCATACTCTCTTGCACCACAAGAAGTGAATGCCTTATAGCTACAACCATTGTTTCCACCTCCTGCTGGACCATTGTTGTTGTTATTGTTGTTCAGGTTGTTAGTCACCTGCTGGACAATGGTTGGTATTATGTTGGCCATTTGAGCAGCAATCAAAGTAGCCAAATCAGGATTTCCATCACCACCACTTCCACCAGCACCATTTCGCGTGTTCACCATGCTATAGTAAAAACATGACACCCGTTAACAACTACCAAAATACTTCGTATAGTATACTTACCACCCTACACACGTCTAACATAACCATACATACTACCAACATATACTATACAAGCATGTATCAACTCTCTTTCATGCAATCATACTTGAAAGTCCAGTGGTGTTGTGGCACATATATAATTATGTAGGCCTCCATAATTATACGTGTTCCCTTTCACCAATGTACTCCCTCCTATGATGACACTTATAAGAAATTAATACTACATATAACACATAATCCATCAACTCACAAGCACATAACCACACAAAATAAGGTCCAAAACTCCATTTATTAAAATAACATAGTCAAAACTTGAAACATCACAAATCCATGGTCTAGCTAAACTAGCGTAGACATAATCCAAACGAAAACATAAATAATTTTAAGGCATGCCGTCCATAAGAGTCGGAAAATTTAAAACAAATAACTATACATTTTCTAGCAAAGTACAAAGATGACTAGCGTGGACGATGGTAGTTAAACCCGCACTAGTCAAAACCCGAAAGGAAAATATTATGTGGTCAAGTATGAACCATATTAGTTCCTAACTTAACAACATCGCAAAATAACATCCAAACACATCAATTATTATAAAATGTACACATACTCCTATGACGCCTATATGCAGGGACCCTTAAGCTATAGACTAGGCTACGCGACTAGGCAACCTAATTCTCTATAACCTTTGTCTCTGATACCATTCTGTCACACCCCACCATGGCGGAATATGGGGCGCGACGTATGGATATCATCACAACATGGCGTGTCTATAGAGATAACTATATGAAATAAGAAATGTCGTAAAAATGGTGACACGAAGGTCATGACAATATCTCAACAAATGCAAGGGGTCTAGGTAAGTAAGTAACAGTCCTACTTCTTACCCAAGACAACAAATAACATACCAAAACAATCATATGTGCGCCACAGTAACACTTATTAAAATGAACAAACAAATAAAACTAAGAAGGAAACGGGGATTCTCCTTCTATATGCATTCCTAAGCTTCTCCAATCCTAGCCACTTATGTTCTCATGCTTAACCATAGTATCACCTGAAAGAGACACTAAAACACGTCAACATAAAGTTGGTGAGAGTCATAGGTTTAGACTCCAACGCTAAAACAGTTATAAGCTGTGAATATCAAACATCAACACAATAACATATAGACCATGTGCTACAATAATGTATTAACAACTAGCATTCAAGTTCAATTAATCAATACAATTCCAGGGCATCACGCCTTACCAACAACCACAATTACCAAGGCATCACGCCTTACCAAACACTATAATTTCCAAGGCATCACGCCTTACCAAACACTATGGTACCATAGGCACCCATACACCTATGTACCCTTCCGATCCAAACCATACACAAACAAGAACCACATAGCAGTTAAACACATACTGTACACACAAGTCCAATCTCAAACCTTAAAAACATACACAGCTTCAATTTATAAATAACTCCACACAGTGTCTCTTCCATCCCATCTGGAAGTCAAAAACAATAATAAACATGGGACTATGAACACTCACCTGATAGCTCCTTCACAAGTCCTTGCACTAGCAACAAGCTTACAAACCAAAAACACACAATCAATACACGAACCAATCACTAAGATGGCTCATTAACCTATGAAGGACATCTAGCCTATTCCCACATATTTAACTCATTGATAAGCTCTAATCACCCCATTACCATTCCTTAACAAGTCCTTAACTTGGTTAAGTTTAATAACTAACTCGTTCATATTTTACCCAAAACAGTCCCAGTTTTTAGGTCTCAAAACTTTAAGTCAATCGTCCACTTAAACATACCCATGGTTTCTATAAAAGGAATATTCATACCCTCACATATGTTGGCTAACACCTCCCACTTGCCCTAACCTTAAAGCTACTGTTAAGGCCCCGATATACATATATCTACGTTTGTCATTCCAGATTTCCGGATTTTAAACGTACTAAAGGTTTGTTACCATTAATGGGTCTTACCCTAAACCACAACCTTAGCCCAAGTGCAGATACTTACTAAAATATATAAACCATCTCTCGCGTTCGTGAGAAGATCCCAATGCAACCCTAAGTACCCCAAACAACCCAAAACTTAAAAGAAAACAGGCTGAATTCAAAACTGTTTTGACCTCCGACTGTTGTAACCTGTTTTTGACCCACTTCCCGACCTCCAATTTAGTTCTAGTTTCTTGAATTGGAAAGCCACTTCAAATATCTTTCCAGGGGTACTTTGGATCGTAAAATAAGAGTTTATAGAACTCCCGATATGATCAAAACAATTGACTCAAAATCTGCCCAGTTTTTAAAAACGGGTTTAAACAAATTGAACTAATTAATTACCCATAACCCCATCTAATACAAGCCCTAGATTATATGATCATCATATTATGATTATAACATCATTAATTTACTGATTTTATATAAACCCTAACCCTAATCTATCATAAGAATGATTAATTTAAACATAAAAACAATTCAATCAAAAAGGTTTAAGAAGGTTTACCTTTAATTAAATGGAGAATGAAAAAAAATACAGAAAACCCTAAAACCACTCTCTGGCCGTCGACTTAATGTTTCCAGGAGAAAAAATGCGTTTGATTTGGTGTAAGGGTTCCTTATATAGCAAAAGTCCTAGCCTAAACCAACCACTACTTACCATAAACCCTTTTTCTTTTTTTTTTCTTGTTTAGTCGGCCTTTAACCGCCCCTATATACATATTTTATTTTTTTTCTTTTATTATTGTTAAATAATATGCTACTAATATTACCTTAATTTGTCTTAATTTATTACAACTCCTAAAGCTTCCAAAACCCCAAAGCCGTAAAACTAGTCAATTTTACGCGTTTTATCGTAAAAGACGCAAAATATACACTTTAAAAAAAATCTCAAATTTTTAAATAAACTTTATAACTAAGTCCTAAATGACTTAAAACCATCCCGAAAAATATTCATATGACTAATTACCTTATCCGAGACCTCTAAATGCTAAACCGTAAATCCCTAAAAAAATACACTATTACTATAATACTTATACGTATACGTAACCACCAAAATATCACCATTTCATTTCATAGTCACTAATTGTGATCTCATGAACATGAATTAACCGTTCCTCGATTTACTTATGAGTACTCTATACTCATAAACGATAATCACACCAACCTCGTTCACACAAAATAAACACGTAAGCACAAAAATCAAGTAGTCACACATAAAATATCCTAAAAGTAAGACCAAGTGACGAACCTCAAAACCACGGTTGTCACATCGGTATCATCTACACTTGCAGCATATCATATATTACAAGGTGACTTTTTATTTTTAAGTTTGGCGGTTATGTTATGAATGGTATATATCCAAGTTATTTTTTCTGCTTCCAGGTTGTGATACATTATTTGGTGACTCTAGATGCCAAGGATTGCTTGAGTCCACATCAATTGCGGAAACCTAAAAAGAATGACAATAGTAGAAGGTACTGAAAGCTGAATTATATAAAAGAAGGAAAAGACTTTCTGAATTATTAAGAATTAATGTTCCGATTTAGGAACTTAGGGGTTTATGAATATTTTTTTTTGGAAATTGGCTTTGGGTGGGAAAGAAGCTATTTGAACAGAGCTATATGCATATGGCATCCGATAAGACGTGTTACGGTTTTGTCAATGATCACTCTACCTGTTGCATAACCTATAAAAGGTATAGCTAAAATTTAGGAAACGTAGATTTATTACAGAACCGGGTATGACATTTTTTTTATAAAAAATGCCTATTATGCCAAAAAAATAAGTGGTTTCGTAGAAGTAGATTGGGTGAACCAAAACACTTCAAACTGATTTTTTGCATACATAATAAGTAGATTATCATAAATAATAAGCAAATTATCAGAAATAATAAGCAGATTATAATAAATAATAAGCAGGTTATCACAAATAATAAGTGATTTTAAACATCTGCGGGATATATGTATTTATTCGTTATTAACAAATCCTAAATTATAATCAGATTATGACATCAAATTTCATGTAACTGGTCATGAAATTGAAATGACTTTAACAAGCTGTTACGTATTAGTCAACATTCGATATCTAAAATATATTTTTTCGTGTTATTTCACATGGTTTGCTTTTGTTAGCTGTTAACATGATGATCAACATACATATATGAGTATTTAGATGAGGCAAAACAACTTATGTTTATCAACTTACAAGTTGTTGGGGTAAGGTGGGTTACAACTTTGTACGTAAATTTGACTTGCGTTTGCTCCAAATACTTCACTATGGTCATCTTTGACGCCAATAACCTGTGGATATGCTCTTTTCTCCAAATACCCGTAGTAGCGTCGTTTACTTCTAAACAGTTTATCTGTAGTAGCACCGTTTAGTGTGTCGCAATATTTAAAATATTTGCAAAACATATTGTTATTTGATTTATGCTAAAGGGAAGCCTAATTAGTGGTCGGTCAGATGTAAAAAACGTTATGGACTTTTCGTTACTGTAAAGGGAAGCCTAATTAGTGGTCAGTTGGATGAAAATAGTGGAATGCTATAATACGGTTGACTAGGTGTTCTGATAAGTGTGTGTTATGAATAATTGAACTTAATACATCGTTTGAGGTTGCTTAAATGTGCTTATCCTCTTTTGTCTTGAATATAGAGGCAAAACAGGCTGTAGTTGGTCGATTCGAGACCCAGTATCGGGGGAGTATAGAGTGCAACCCCTGTTTATGGCTCACCTTAACCAGCCTTGCCAGTCTGCAATTTGATAGACTGAGTAAAAGTCTACAATCTGATATAATGAGTAACAGTATGCTTGCAAGCTTAAGCATCTAGACGAATGCCCAAATTTATCCATATGGTTCTTTGACATATTTTACATTACATTAATGTTATATTAACCTGTGAATACGGCACCGTCGTAGCTGAAACACTAAGAAACTACACCTTAGAACTCATTGGCCATTATATAGCGAGACACAATAGCATCTAAGTTAGAGATGTCTTTTTAGGTGTATGAATTGATAAAGCGATAATGCACACTGCCAAACAACCCCTATATACAACTAATAAATAAAATTTATTACATTTTTTATGATGTATATAAAATTAAGCATTAGAATTTGTAAGAACCAAGTGATTTTATGTATTGGTTATAGATAAGCTACACTGACCGGAGATGAACGCATATTGAACCAACATGGCATGTTTTGACCCGTACAAAATATCCATTTTGATTAGAACAAAGCCATAGTATTTATTCGTTAATTATTGTATCATTGGTGGTTTAACAGGTTTTGGTCATTTCTTAGACTAGGTGATGAAGTGGTGGATGTGCGCATTTGAGGTTCTCTTTTTTTGACCAAACATGTTGTGCCTGTGCAGATATCCATGTCACTACAACCTAGATTATCATTTTCAGCTTCATTTTCAGGGGATCTTGATGAAGAAGTAGAATTGGGGGCTGGAAAGTGTTGAGGATCTTTTAGTGTACATGAAGCTCTTTTTTAAAAGTTGCTCTTTTGTAAACTAATGGCATGTAACGCCTTCACTAACTGTGCTACAAAAACAGGTCCAAACTAGCATATAATATCTGTTCTATATGCACAGTGGGCATCCGGTTTGTAAAACTTATGTCACTTTCTGCGCTCTTAACGCGTTTTCAGTATATATCGCTTATTAGCTTCTACAAGTTCTTTTTATGTAAACACATTCTGTATCTACCCTGCGGCAGAGCGCGGGCATTAATCCTAGTATGATTCATGATATGAATCATTATTGATTTTCTCATACATGATTTAAGAAGAAAAAAAAATCATCGAAAGTATATGCGCGTGACACTCGATAGAAAGATGATTTAATTCTCGCTGTAATAATGTATTTTTTGGCGTTTGACGATTTAACTTTTGTGAAATATATATATATAGTTAAGATCTATATAGACCCTTAAATTAGCATTGACCTATTCAACCAATCATGATCACCCATTTAGAAAAAAACCCACTTCCCACAACTTTTTAAAAATTAAATATCTCACAAACGGTAATCGTCAAACGAAAAAAATACACCATTGCAACGAGAATTAAATATCTTTCTATCGAGGGGCACATGTATATATTTTTGACGAACTTTTTTTCGACTTTTTTTCTTAAGTCACGTATGAGAGAATTATATATGATTCGTCACGAATCATATATGTGTTGGGTCAGTATTTACTGACCCTGAAGCAACTCTAGGATTTGAATATAAAATCCTCCAAAGTGTTTCATGTTCAGCAGCAAAGTAAGTCTGCTGAAGCATGACCAGAGGAACAAAGTTCCTACTGAAGACTATGGTGCTGAAGGATGTTCAGCTTTCCTCTTCCAGTAAACTTAGAAGACAAAGGAGTCTTTGCTTCATATACTAGGCGGTCTAGTTGCTGAAGAACAAGTACTGAAGAAGAGCTTTAAGTTCAGTTTGGTTTGACAATACTAAACTGAATGATGTCGATCTCCTCTAGAATGCTGAAGACACTTCAATATTCTGATGGTTTGCATTAGGCGGGAAAAGATAACTTTAAGTCAAAGTAGGTTGCTTGTATAGTTAGCTATAAGTACAACCTTTATCTTTTCTAGAATAGTTTATTATGTACTTTGTACTATTTATCCAGCATGGGCATCAACCACCCACTGGATAAACCCATGTATAAGAACATGCAAAATGTAAACCCTAGTTTCGCATTGCCTATATAAGGAGTGCGCATTGACATGGAAAAGGTTAACCATTTACAAGAGTAGAAACTCTGGAAAAACCTTACCTCTCAATACCAACTAAACCATATAGCCAAGAAGCATATGAACATTTAGATTGGAGCTTAGACTAATAACTTTGGTTAGAAGTTTAAGTAGAGGAGATCACGATACATTGTCATTCAACCACTTTGTTATTCCGCAAACAAAGTGGGTTATAGATTCTTTATTGAATTTTAATAAAAGTCTATACATTGAAAGTTTAATGGTATTGTTGTTTTAAATTGTTCTTAGTTCTTATCAATTGTTAAAACAACACACTTGAGTCTTGGTAAAGAGTTATTACTTAAGGTTGATAAGTAATAACGATTTACAAGGGACCAACAAGTGGTATCAGAGCTATTTGATTAGCAAAACTTTTATTTTTTATTAAACTGCTCATATAAAGTTTTCAAATCAAGATCCAAAAATGGCTTAAGTAATACTACAAACCCTCTATTGTATAGGGGTGGCCAACTCAATGTTGCTCCTGTCCTAGAGGTAGCTAATTTTACAAATTTGAAGAAGAGGTTCCTTGACCACATGGTTGGGAATGAACCTCAATTCCTTGAAATCATTGAAAATGGTCCATTTGTTCCCATGGTTTGGGATAATAGAAAACCTGAAATACAAAGGACCGTTGACGAGAGAAAAGCTGCTAACCTAGACCAGCGTCTCAAAAGTCTTATCATGTATGTACTTGATGAGACTGCTTTTATACATAGTCTCATCGTCCAAAACGGACTTAAAATGGTTAAAATATCATAAAATGTGCCAAATATATGCTTGTGTTTGTTCAATGTGTATTTTAGGTACGGATATTGAGAAAATGGCAAAAGATAACAAGAAATAAGCAAAAACAAACACGAGAAATGAAGCCGCACAATGAACCAAGCCCTAGTGTTGATTTCCCAAGTGAAATCCTTGAAGAATTGAAGATTGTACAAGAAGGGTCCTGCATTATTGAAGAATTGACACTTTAAACCCTTGTATATTCATAACTACAAGTTTGGTCCTTAAAGTTTGTCAAAATTACAAAAAGGACCCTCAACTTTGAAGAATTGGCAAGAATGGCCCCTCAAATTTGAAGACTTGTCACTTTTAGTCCTCCATGAAGACAAAGAAACGAGTAAAGACCTTGAAGAATGAAGATATGTCCAAAAGATCCCTTGAAGAATCATCAAATTACAAGAAATACCCTTGAAAATACTTTGCAAACTTTTTGTGGCCAAAGTATAAAAACTGAAACTTGTTTATAAAGGGAAATCTAATTTTGGCTTAATAAACTTGAAATGAAAGGAAGAAAAGAAATGAAGGGCCAAACCTGGCAAACATCCTAAGACACCTAGACCAACCAGTGATGGACACGTGCCCCACTATCTCTTTTCCACCAATCACCACTCACCAAACCTCCACACCACCATCCACTCACACCGGTAATTAACTAACTTGTTAATTATTTAATTAACTCGCGCCTAAACACGTTTTTAAACCCCAAAACAGATCAAACCAGTGTTCTTCATGTTCATAACAAGATTTGGGTTTTTCTTAACCATGATGAATTAAACCTCAATTAGCTCCAGATTAGTGATTAAGGGTCTTATTATCATAACCCAACCCTTAAACCCCCATCACCATCAACTCACATGTCTCTACCACCTCCCCTGCCCCACTATTCACTCCCAAACAAAATACTTGTAATGAATCAACGTGCCAAGTTTGTGCTTGCATCCAACACACAAAATAAACGTCTAGGATCTTTGTTTCACCACTGGCACCTTCACAAGACTCCAAGATTATCACATGGCATGAAAATTCAAAAATTCAACAAGGGGCATTTCAGGAACTTCATAACTAGGGTTTTATGCTTTTTATCAGCTTCTTAGTTCACATGTAGCCTATATAAAGGCATTAGGACTTAGCATTAGAACTTGCTCTTGGTTTTTCATTTTGATCACAAATTTGTAAACCCTTGTTTCTAGTGAATGAAAAAGTGTATGATTTATTGACGAATTCCAGGTGCCATTCTTATTTACTTGTTATTGATGTTATAAGTTTGTGTTTACAAAGTTTCAAGGATTGGTTTTAAGTATTGTGCAAGTGTTTGCAAAAGTTTTCAAAAATCTTATTTTTTTCTAAGTCTTAGTTTAAACACTTGAACTTTTAGATTATAAGTGATCATAACACCCTGATAAGGATATTATCAAGGTGTAGTGAGCTTGTGGTTTGGGAGGATTCAAGGAGTGGGGAACAAGCTTGAATCAAATCTTGTTCATTTTCATTATTTTTTATATAATCTATTTGTTTCTAACCTTTTTGTTCTTAGTAGCTTGTTGGAAGCTTGTGCCTTGTTAAGCTAGGCACATAAGCTATAAATTCGTGAGTGTGGATGTACATTCATGAGGTTTGAGCCCTTTTTACCAAAAATCTGTCAAAATACTTGCTTTAAGTGATTTTGTGGATTGCTGTTATATGTTGTGTTCTTGTGGCTTGAATCTTGTTCTTACTGCATGATATTGTTGGTATGATGCTTGATTAGGCTTGGGTAAACCTGAAAATCACATTTGCTTTGTTAAATTTTGATTTAAAAAGTTAAAAGGGTGTTTTGGTCTACTGTTTCATGTGTTGAATGTTAGTTTGAGTAGATGCTAAGTGTTTATCTGAGTTTGTATCTGATATTGAGTTGGTTGAGTGCTGATATTTGCCATACTTGAGCTTTAAACATCAAATCTGAATCTGTGCTATATCTTGCTTGTTTTTGCATATTTTGACTTAAAAATTTGGGAGCACTTAGAATGTATGCTTATTTAGGGTTAACAAGTGCTTAAAAAAGTTTGTGTAGCCTGTTTTAAAGATTTGAGGGTTTCAAATTGGATCTGTGGTCAAGTATATCAGCAAAGTCATTTTTGTGTTCATCATTTGTTCATCAGTAAGAAACATAAGCTTTAATCTAAGTCTAATATTTGATTCAGTGCATGAAACAAGTTTATTTATGCTTATTTAAGTTTATTATAGCTTGTTTATGCTTTTGGTTCAAATTGGTTGGCTTAATCTTCCTTAAACTGCTTATTTGTTCAAAACTGCTTATTTTTCATGTCTGTGCAATGTCTGGTAACTGTTTGAATTAACTGTACTAATTGGCTAAGTCTTATTGTGATTTCTTTCTTGTTATTGACTCCTTATAACCCACTGGTTATAAGGGTGCCCTTGTTGTTCACTGAATCCAAGTAAATCTCACTAAAATCAAAGGTCAATTAAGTCAACCAGTGGGAATCCTTTCCCACTGCTACTAGCCACTGCTAGTGTTAATTTGTGAACAGCTTATCAATAAGCTATAATAGCTTATTTAGACTTGCAACAACTTTGTTTTTGTAATCAATCTTCCTTATTTGACCCATTTGACTATTCTGGAGCATTTGAGCCTTTGACTTTTAAGTTTGACTAGAAAACGAATTGACTTTTCTTTTTCAAAACAACTTATTGCTTATTCCAGCTTATTCAGTGTGCTTATTTGAAATCTTTTTATTATTAAGCTTAGTTAAGTGATTTGAAACATTTTGCAAAAAGAATCAGCCCTTGAAGTGGTCTTGAACTCGAAAACGACTATTTTGTCGTTTTGTATAGAGAGCTTTTGCTTATTTCAGGCTTATTTCTTGGGTTTATTCAAAAATTCTTTTTATAAACAACTTTATAAGGTCAAGAGAAGGAAGTGTGTCAAATTTCAGCTTATGGCATTAGCTTATGGCTTAATGGGCCAAAAAGCCCATTAAGAATAAGCTGTTTGCTTATTAAGATCTAATAAGCTCACTTTCAGCTTTTGGGCCTTTAGAGTTTGTGTTTAAAAATAGATTTTAAGCTAGACTGGAAGTTTTGGGCTTATTTGGACAACATTTTCTTATTGGGCCTTAAATAAGACCATTAAGCTAACTGTTTGGACTTTTAGCCCATTTGGAGGCCCATTAGGGGTATTTTTGTAATTTCAAGTTCATTTTTTGTTTATTTAAGTTAAATTAAACTAGTATGTAAGTTTTTAGAATTTTTTATAATTTTTGGATTTTTATTAATATTTTATTATGATTTTATTATTTAAAATTATTTTTAATACTTTGCAACTTTTTCATTTTTCTTAGGTCAAATACATTAAGTTAGGATTTTTAAAAAATTTTAGATTAATTTTCTTGTCATTCAATTAATTTTTAGGATTATTTTAATATTTTAATAGTTTTTAATCATTTTTAAATAGTTTTAATTAATTTTAAATTTTTCAAAATTGGTTTTTAATTTAATTAAGTTATTTTAGAGGTTTACAAATTAAAAAAGCTCATTTTGGACTTTTTGTTAATTAAATTGATTTTTTGGGCTTTAATTAGCATTAAAAAATTATTATTTAATTAAATGAAAGGTTTGAGTGATTTTTGATTTTTTGTAAACTCTATTACATTTTTTAGGATTTATTGCAATTTTCTAGGAATTTTTAAGGTAATTTTTAAATTTTGTCACGTTTTACGGTTTTACGTTTACGACTTTCGTCTTAGTGTAATTGTAATCGTAACCGTCATCCTTTTCTCTTTTCTTTCTTCATAATCATAATCAGAAACATTTAATCATCTCTTAATACAACACACTAGCCTCCTTGAGAACGATCCCACCATTTTGGGTTATAAACACTTGGTTTTCCTAAACCACTTGTTTAACACTTTCAACATTTACGCCTTTTTCCTAAAGGGTGTAAAATACACAATATCATTTTGGTGCCGCTGCCGGGGAGGCGTGTTGTGTTTTGATTTGAACAAATGTTGTTATTATATTATCCATAATAACTATTTGTGTGATTAGCACTCTAATCACACGTATTATCGGTTTTTCGTTTTTGTGTGAATATTTTTACTATGTTGTATACGTATCACAATAAATTCACAAGTACTCCAAAAGTGTGAAAACACAACCTTGATTTGAGATTTCATCACTCAATCATTGTATTCGAATCTCAAACAAAGAAAAAAAAGGCAAAATAGATAATTACTTTCGAGAAGCTTGATTTTTATTAACACAAACTATAAGGTGGGTATAAGGCGGTTGTATTTCACGACCTAAGGGAAAAAGGCTCTTAAATACTAAGCGCCGCCTCGTTTCCCCCGCTTGCTTGTACGTGTTAAGAGAAAAAGGGCTAATCCAGGGTTTGCTAACCAAAGTATTATCTACGTATTTATATTTTCTTGGTTTCAAAAGATTAAACCCTCTTGAACGTTTTGGTGTTCCACCAACGTTCTAAAGTCATCGAAGGCGTTCACTTAACGTGATCGTTTTCATTCCTTGAGGCTCTTTTAATCGAGAGATTTGATTTGAGGAGAGATTTGTAGATTTGTGTCTACGTAATCCATCACAAAAATCCAAAAAAAAGTAAAAAAACAATCAAAAGCACAAAAAATTGGAAAAAGTTAAAAACACCCAAACGAATCTTCTTTGCTCATCCCCACGTTGTATGTGACGTTTATGCAAACTCGTAACCAAGCAAGACTGTACGTAAACGTAGAAACCGAATGGAAGGAACGCCTTCTAGTGAAGAATCTCCTATTGACGAACCCATCGTAGAACAAGAAGCAACCATGGCTAATCGTACTATGATGGAGTTACTTCAAGCACCCACCGAGGGTTATCGAGAGGCTATTGTGATTCCCACTATCCTTGAAGTAAAGACAGGTTTGTTGTCGATGATCCAAAATAACAAATTCCGTGGTGATGAAAAGGACAACCCTCACAACCATATCCGCCAATTAAATCGTCTTACCACCACTTGCAAGTTTAAGGACGTCTCTAAAGACTCGATTATGATGATGCTTTTTCCGTATTCCTTAGCGGGGCCTGCTGAAATTTGGTTATAGAAAGAGCCACCCAATTCTATATTGACGTGGAAGGATCTCGTTTTGAAGTTCGTGAACCAATTTTTCCCGCCCTCTAAGACTACGCATTTGAAAAACGAAATTTCAAATTTTTCATAAGAGTTTAATGAGAATTTTTCGAGGGCTTGGAATCGGTTTAAGGAAATGTTACATGAGTTTCTTCATCATGGTTTTTCCGACTTGCATCAAAATGACACGTATTACAATGGACTGAACGATCATGAGCGTGATTATCTTAATGCCGCCACGGGTGGTAATTTTTTGTGTAAAACGGTCGAGGAAGCATTGTTGATTATTGAGAATATGTCTAAGGTCTATAGTCCTCGTAGCACATCGAGTGTTAGCAAGGCTTCGTCTTCACCTTCATTTTCACGTACCATCGATGATTGCCAAATCGAGGCAAATTTGGAGAATAAAATCTTTGATAAGCTTAAGGGATTGTTAATTGAGTTCAAAGTTGGTGAAAAACCCACTCCCGCTACGGCTAAAGCGGTTGATGAAAAACCCACTCCCGCTATGGCTAAAGCGGTTGATGTTTCTTGTATGTATTGTGGTGGAGGTCATGATTTCTCCGAGTGCATTACCAACGGTGGTAACACTTCGAGTACCTACGTGGCCACGGGAACTTACAACCAAAACGGTCAAGTTACACGCACTAATCAATTGACTCCATCGGGGTTTGCACCAAATCAAAATGCTAACAATTATTGAAACAATCAAGTTGGTTACCAAGTAAATCAAAGGAACAATTATAAGGGTAACAACTATGGGAATCAAGGGGCTAATAAACAAGTGCAAAACAAAAATAAAAACCATGATTTTCAAAACAACAACAAGGATTTTCAAAACTTGAAAGATATTCCAAATGAATTTGTTGAATATGCAAACAGAAATGATGCTAGGTTTGATAATATACAAATGGAGATCATTAGCCTAAGATCCGAGTTTAAGAATGATTTGAAAAAGGAGTTAGCAAATGAACTTAAGTCTCATGCAAAAAAATGGAGACTAATGTGCAAAGGTTACAACAAAATCAACAAAAGATGGCAAACATGAGATAAAACAAGAGATGCTTAAGGCCGACAAGAGGCAATCTATGTTTGAGGATAAAATTTCATCTATGTTTGAGGCTATAATGTGTAAACCGTCTTCTTCGAGTAGTCTTCCTAGTAACACCATATCGAACCCTAAGGGAGAGATGAAAGTGATTACCACACGTAGTGGTAAGACCTTTAAGGAACCGACTCCTCAACCAATTACTCCTACGGTGGAGGAAATTGAGGAAGAACCCGAGGTGGTGGTCGAAGAGGAGCATATCCCAATCCCACGAAGTACCGCTCAAAACACACCTACGGTTGACCCATTACCATCATTGGAACCCGAGATTCCAAAGGCTATGCCTATGCCCCAACCCACACCACCCTTGCCTTACCCATCGAGACTTCGTAAGGAGAAATTGAAAGAGCGTGAAAATTACCAATTTGAGCTTTTTATGAAAATATTTCGTGATTTGCATTTTAAAATAAGTTTTGCCGACACTTTGGTCATGATGCCTTGATTTGCCGCTAACTTTAAGAGTATGTTGAACAACAAGGAGAAATTGCAACAATTGTCTAGTTGTTCATCGGTTTATCTTAACCGCATACCTCAAAAAGTCGGTGATCCCGGTAAATTTTTGATCCCATGTGGTATTCAAGTTATGGAAGAATGTTATGCCTTGTCCGATCTTGGTGCTAGTATTAACTTGATGCCTCTTGCAATCTTCAAGTCGCTCAATCTTCCTAATCTTACTCCTTCACTATTGTCTATCGAATTGGCCGATCATTCCACGATTCCCGCATGTGGATTGGCCGAAGACGTTTTTGTGAAAGTGGGAAAGTTCTAATATCCGGTAGACTTTATCGTAGTCGGTATCCCCACGGATCCTCAAGTTCCTCTTATTTTAGGTCGTTCGTTTTTGGATACGTCAATGGCGTTGATTGATGTGCATGCTAGAAAAATCACCTTACGTTTCAATGACGAGGAAGTTGTTATACACGCAACACAAAACTCTCAACTTTCTCATGTTTATTTTGTCGCGACTATAAACCATGTTGATATGATCGATGTCGTTTGCGAGGAATTTTCACAAGATTTTTTAGGTTTTGGTGACGATGAAAATAGTGGCAATCCCACTATGCTCGATCCTATTCTTGATAATTTGACACCATCCTTCACTCCATTTGAAGGTGGTGGTTTTACGTTGGAAGATTTTGATGTTCCTCGTACTTGTAACGAAGACCTCGACAACGATGAGGACTTCTCGATTATCAAGGACTTTCTTAACGATTTCCCATTTCCTCCGCCCGAGGAGGTTATGAGTATCGAACCCAAATCTTCAATCGAGGAACCACCAATCCTTGAATTGAAATATCTTCCTCCTCATCTTGAATACGTATTCTTGGAAGAATACGATAAGTTACCGGTGATTATTGTGAAAGATCTTTCGGATGATGAAAAAACCGCACTTATCGATGTCTTAAAGGACCACAAAGGGGAAATTGCGTGGAAATTATCTGACATTAAGGGGATCCACCCTAAATTTTGTACCCATAAAATCTTAATGGAGGAGGACTACAAGCCCGCAATTCAATGTCAAAGGAGGGTGAATCCCAAAATTCAAGACGTCATCAAAAAGGATGTCCTTAAACTCCTTGACGCGGGAATGATTTACCCTATTTCCGATAGCCCTTGGGTGAGTCCCATTCATTGTGTCCCTAAAAAGGGAGGAATGATTGTTGTGCCAAACAATGACAACCAGTTAATTCCAACTCGACTCGTGACCGGTTGGAGGGTTTGTATTGACTATCATAAGTTGAATGACGCCACTCGTAAAGACCATTTTCCCTTGCCCTTCATGGATCAAATGTTGGAGCGTCTTGCGGGAAACAATTTGAATTGCTTTTTAGATGGTTTTTCCGGTTACTTCCAAATCCCCATCGATCCTCATGATCAAGAAAAAACTACGTTTTACGTGTCCATATGGAACGTTTGCCTACCATAGAATGCCATTCAGACTTTGTAATGCACCGAGAACTTTTAAACGGTGTATGATTGCTATTTTTCATGACATGATCGAGAAGACGATGGAAGTCTTTATGGATGACTTTTTCCGTGTTTGGTAGTTCGTTCACTTCGTGTTTAGGAAATTTGAAACATATGTTGAAACTGTTGTCCCATATCATTAGATAATTAAAGATAGAAAATAGATGAAAGAGATGAATTTCTAGAGAGAGGAAGTAGTGAGAGAAAGTAGAGAGAAGTGTGTGAAAATATAGGAAGATTAGATTAAGAAAATAAAAAACCGTCACCCTTCCTAACATGCTAGGAAGGGTATTTATAGCCTTTTCCTACATGTGGCATATGGGCTATATGTTTGATTGGGTCAGGCTTGAATAAATGCTTAGTACCTTGAAAGAGGCCTTTTAAGCTAGCCATCAAGCCCGTAATGTCACGACTATTTTAACATACTATTACAACGTTCTAATAATTATTACAATATAAACCTATGACCGAACATTCTTGTTTGACTCAATATTTTGAGGCTAACAATCTCCCCCAATGTGAGGTCATTCTTTTTCGATATTTAGAGATCCATGAAGATTACGAATTTTGTCATAAATGGGTCTTGAACGTGTAATAGTAGTCTTGTTCCCTCATGCTATGATCTTTGAGCCTTTGTCGTTGTCTTTCGACCTTGTCTTTAAACTTGAGATCTTCAAATTATCCTTGACTTGTCTTTTCCATCTTGCGATCTTGTGTCTTTATCCACATATTCATTCTTCTGCACAATCTTGAAAGCTTGCTAACAATCTCCTTTAAAGAGAGGAAATTCCTCTACATTAATTGTTAAGGAAGATCTTGATCATCAGAGTTGCGGATGTTTTTACCTTTCTTGATTGTTGGATGTCTTTGGGCATGAGTATGTGGTTTTGAATCTTTGACTTTGCTGAGTACACCGTAACGCCACCTTCTCCAGACAAAACTTAGACACGGACTGAATGGCTTTGACATTCGTCCTAAATCGATAGAATTTTACCTCCGGTCGGTGAAGACCGTTACACGATATTTAAATATCGTACCTGTGATTAGGTAGATTCAATTAAGAATCTCCTTGAAAGGGTTTCGCGGTAGTACTAGTCGTTCTCTTTACTCGACCGTCTCAAAGCAAGACTACGAACATAAAAAGTGAATCAATTGGATAAATATCTGCTTGATGAAAGTCGTCAATTCAAATTCCTGGAACAAGTTTGATTCATTAATAATCTTACCATTGTTGCTTTCCAGTTGACACAAGATTGATTCATAAAGAATCTCGCAAGTTACATACCGTAGCGCTGTTTGATGTTGACGCTAGAAGGATTTCCATTCATCACTGTGAATATTAATAAATATCACTATGAATGTTCTGGCAAGACCATAAAGATATTGCGTAGAAACCTGAAACGAGTTTGAATCAATAAAGAAACAAACCACTGTTGCTTTTCAGTTTTACATATGTTCAATTCATAAAGAATATTACAAGAATATTACACATGACCTACCGCAGTGCTGTTAGATGTTAACACTAGAAGGATTTCCACTCATCATTGTGAATACTAGGTAGTATCACTCTGAGTGTTCTAGCAAGGATATAGCGTAGGACTCTCTTGATCTTCATCCATGTGTCCTAACGAGAGTTGATTGATCTCTTGGCTCTAGACTCGATTTGTGCACTTTTAGTGGTCGGAGGCTGGAGCAGATGCCACCTATTCAATATCAACTATCTCGGAGTGAGAAAGTCAATAGAAGTCGTGTTGATCTCGGTGACAATAAAACAAACTTCTTTTGAGAGAAGCCTGAGTTAGCTGGGAAAGGGTTGTGCATTACACCACTGGGTCCATGATGTGTTGTCTTCATGATGTGTTGACCTGGTTTCTGCCTAAGTTGTATGGAGGGCTAATTTCGTTATTGATATGAGCAAAATCTCATATCAATTAATCAACAAATAACCCTAAAACATATGGAAAATACCTAAGTTTTGTGCTAAAGCAGTATTATGTGGTATGTTTTGTATTTGTGCTTAAATAGGTAACAAGGATACAATTTCAAGCAAACAAGAGGAAATCAAGCTCATTTATGATGAAAAGACAAGAGAAGGATCAAAGATGACAATTCATTTGAAGATGAAGGACCTATCTTGACAATATTCAAAAGTTGAGGGACGTAAATGCAAACTTTGGAAAAGTCAAGATCAAAGTTAAACTTGGTCAAACTTCAAGTCAATCAAGTTAAGGGAGTCAAATAGTCAAGAATGCAAGTCAAAGGACTAAATTCGCCATTAGAATGAAGATAAGATCTCATTTGAATAAACTGCCAAGATGAGGTACTGAAATTGTCAAAAATGCACTTGATCCATTTTACTCTATTTTTTCAACCAATCAGATTGAGAGGATATTAAGTTGTGGATTGCCAAATATGTGGCCAGCTCATCAATGAATTTTATAACCGAATCACCACACAGTAAAGCGCACTAAACATTTCAGCCAATAGGAATGCTCCACTCAATAATACCTTTTATCCATAGTGGATAACGATCCGTGTGAGGGGAAAATATCGAATGAAAACATGACCCGTGTCATCTTCACCAACGAACAAGCCCAGGAACAATTTTGATCTACAAAGCAATTCACAATAAACATTCTACATGAAAAATACTCGGATTGAGATGACGAATTCAACTGCATAAGTCAATTAGACTGAATATTAAAGGAGAAGAAAACCCCTTTCTTGTTCTTGGAGTGAAATCTACAACTCATCATCTTTGGACACATGGCACTCCCTCATTGGATGAGACACGTCAGGCTACCCCAACACATCATCATCAACCTCTGTAAATAGCATGTTATTCCTTCATTTTTGTTTGTGTAGTTAAGTGTGCAAAAACACACACTTAAGTTCTTTCTCTCAAATTCTGTTTCTCCTTCATTTTAGATAGCTTCTCTCAATTGTCTGACACACATTTGAGTGTTAGTTAATCAGTTAGTAGTTGTAACAGCTTTTCCCTCCAAAATCAACAAAAGAACAAAAATATTCATCTCATTCTCTCATCTTCATTTCACTTATTCATTCCTGCAATTCTGTTACTGTTTGTGATTTCATTGATCATAACTGATCAATGGAGTTTGTTTGAGACGTTTTAGAAGTTACATCAAGTTTTCTAGCAAGAACAGTTCAAGTTCCAGTCCTGAGTAGCAGTTTGTAGCAGTTTGGTTTAATTTGAACAGAAATGGCTTTTGGAGGTGATAAATTGGTTAATGGTGGTGTTCTGGTGTTGTTCTTGTAGATCTTAGTTGGCTCAGCGCCACACTACTCCATCAGGAGGCTTCTAGCTAAAAGGTTTGAGGATCCTGTTTTAAGTTCCACTCAATTGAAATTTGCATGCAACATTCTTAGTGTAAACACTTTGTGCTGCTATGATCATGTGTTTGAATCTGTTTTAGTGTAATCTTGTTAGATTGACAGCATGTGAGTAGTCTTGTAGCCTTAGTCTGTTTTTATTTGATTTCAGCTTTATATGCATCAGTTATAGCTTTTGAGTGTATTTTGTGTTCAAGTTTGTTAACAAGTCTGAATTTGTGTCAAATACTCTTCATTTTACTTCCTGAACATGTCTTGATATCAGTCTTATCTTGTTTCACTCTTTTAATCAAAATCACCTTGTAAAAGTTATTCACAGACTTGATAAATGGTGTTTGGATCTGCCTAGTTTTTGTAATAAAAGTTTGTTAATCCTGTTAAGTTTTGCTTATTCACATTCAGTAAACCAGTGGAAGCAATTTTGTTTGGTTTTGAAGTCAAAATTCAGGTCAAAAAGGCAAATGGTATAAAAAAGGTTTGGGTCAAGGTCTGTGAACACTTTCATTCAGAAAACTTGCTTAATTCAAATCATTGCCATGGATTCATTTCTTAACCAATTTGCTTGAAACAAGTTTCTAGTTGTAGCATAACATCCAGAGTTCAAGTCTATTAAAGGAAATTACACAGTTCTTAGTATTAAGCTAGGAATTAGCTTTTTGATAAGCTCTTGATCAAATGCAAGTTTTGGTAAAGAGAGGCTAACTGTTTTCTTAGATCTCCAATTCTACTTCATAAATTTGCCCATTTTTCTTCACAATCCTGTTTAGAAACATGTCTTGAGTAGTTTTGGAACTTTTTAGATTTTTCATATTTTTGGTCAAACTTGGTCAAATAAGCTCTTTTAAGCTTAATTCCATTTTCTAGCTTATTTAGTGAATCATTTTCAAAAAGGAAAGACATTCCATACTCCTATTGAGCTGTTTTGTAAGATTGAGCATAAAAATCTGATTGTGCATGTCTAAATTTTCAGTTAGCTTATTCTTGGCTTATTGGAATAAGATATCTAAAGTTCTACTTGGTTTTAAGCAATTTCTTCATACAAGCCTAGTTGATTTTCAATTTTAAGCATTTTAAAACCAGCTTGAGCTTATTTGGTCCAGTAATAAGCTCATACGAGCTTATTCTTTATTGTATGCCCGTTTTTGACAAGTAAGTCCCATTAATTGCATATACTCCCTTAGGTTTGTAATTGTTTGCATTAGGAGATAATCTTGCAAGTTTTTAGGGTTTCATTAAATCAGTCCTTAAAGTTTCAGAATTTGCTAAATTTGGTTAGGCAGTTTGTTTAGTTTGTTAAAGTTAGTTACAAGTTTGTTAGAATTTACATTTTAGGTCCTTTTACTTTCTGAATTTTACATTTCAAGCCTTGTACTTTCAATTAGTTTACATTTCAAGCACTTTACTTTCATGTTTTTACATTTTGAACTTTTGTGAATATTATTTGGTATTTGCAAAGTGTTTTACGGATACATAGCTTAATATTTTTCACCATTTTTACTTGTTTGAAATAGACATAGAATATCCAAATACCCTATCAACCATGAACAATTATAAACTTGAGATTTTTAGGACTTTCAATTTGTCAAGAATCGAGAGAAAACGAACTTCAATATACTCAACATTAAATGGCACCGCTGCTGGTTCTTTGACTTTACGAGAGACTATTCATTGACAGTTTTCATTGGCTCTTGGGATCCGTTCACCCCGTGAACGTTATTTTTACGTATCATAAATCCAAAACATAAAAAAATCAAAAATATATAAATATAAAAACTAAAAAATAACAAAAACAATTCTTTTCCTAAAGAATTGACCAAAAAATAAAAAATTCAAGAAATAATTTTTTTCCTAAGAGATTGCAACCAAAAAGATATATTATTGGATTTCCTCGGTTTTTACGTACATATAGTAGTTTCTTTTAAAAACCCAATAAATACAAAAATATTTTCTCTATATTATTATATGTAGATACGTATACGTATACGAACAACCAATACACATATCTCCATAAGTATTGCTTTTGCAATACACTGTGTTAGGGAGCGTTCCGGTCCTTGACACGTGTATCGATCAAATTTAATTAAGCAAGAATAGATAAATACTTCCAATAGGCAAGAATTCGAATAATACAAACTACAAATTGAATAGAAAGGCGATGTGCTATAAATGCCATCTAAGGGTTAATATGTACTTAAGTTCTTCGCGCCACCTAACCCCCCGTTCACTAGTGCGTATTCTAAGAAGGAAGGCTTGATTGGGGGTCTTGCACCCAAGTAGTACATACGAATATTATACTTTCTTGTGGTTATTTCATATTGAATCTCGAAGAGGATAATCCCTTCTTCTTCAAAGTCGAACGAGAGCTTCTCTCTCACTCCTTGTATTGAGTTGCATGCTCACTCGCGGGCGTGCACAAATACCATTTGGTGTACAACCCCTTCCTCCCAAAAGGAAGAAAAAGAGAAAGAGTAAAAACACCACCGTCCATCAAGCCGATCCCGAGAATCGTGCTTTGATCCACACACAACAAGAAGCCATGGCCAGCGTTGACACTCGACCTTTGATGGAGCACTTGCAATCCAATGTGCAAGGATATGCCGATGCTATTAAGATACCCGATATTCCCGCAAACACCTTTGAGCTAAAGATATCTATGATTAACTTGGTTTCAAACACACTATTTTTTGGGAATAAAAATGATAATCCACATGATCACCTTAAGAAGTTTCTTGCTCTTTGCAACTCCATTAAGTACAATGGAGTTCCCCATGATGCCATTAAGTTGATATTGGTACAATTTTCACTAGAGGGCCATGCCAAGCATTGGTTAGATACCTAACCAACCAAGAGCATTACTACATTGGATGGTTTCACTAAGAAGTTTTTGAATAAGTTCTTACCCCCATCTAAGACCACGACATTGAGAAACTTAATTATAGGCTTTCAACAAAAACCTAGTCAAACCTTTAGTGATGCTTGGGAGGAGTTCAAGGTGTTATTGAGAAAATGCCCAAATCATGTATTCGATGAAGTTCACCAAATCAATACTTTCTATTATGGATTAAGACCACACCACCAAGATTCACTCAATTCTTCCGTGGGTGGAAATATTCTTGTTAAATCCATTCAAGAAGCTTGGGACATTATTGAGACCAAATCAATGGTCTAAACTAACACACAATTTGAAGAAAGGGTTCATGTTGTGCAAAATAGTTCTCAAACACCTTGTGATAACCAATTCCTCAAGAGTCACCAAGAGATACTCCAAAGAATAGATAGGAATCAAGAGATGCATCTTAAGGCAAATCAAGAATTAATCCAAACCATTAAGGGCCTTTCCTTGAACAATTCCACCAATGATGCGCATGCTATTACTCTTTCATGTGAGACTTGTGGAGGTCTCCATCCCTATCAACAATGTGACAAAGTGCAAGGTTATCAAGGGGAGTGTTATGCTTACCCAGAAGAACATCGAGAACATTTCAAACCTAACATCAATCCAAACAATCTTTCTTACAAGTCTCAAAACTACCTTGCTCCACCGGGATTCCCACCCCATCCAGCCACACTTACTCAACCTGATCCCCCTCAATTGTTACAAAGGAACCAACGGCCAAGACCACAATACCAAGGGAACAACTACAAAGCACCCAACAACTTTCAAAATTAAGGAAATAACTTTCATCCACCCAATCAAGGATTTAACCCACCACCACCACCTTTCCTAAATCAAGGATACCCTCAAGTTCAAAATCAAGGATATGTGCCATATGATAATCATGAGTATGTTGAGAGGAGAATTCGTGAAAGTGAAAAAAGAATGCATGAGCAAATGAAACTTACAATGGAGGAGCAAACTAAGAGGCTTTTGATGGCATTTAATCAAAGACCACAAGGGGCTTTACCTTCTAACACACAAACAAACCCGAGGGCCAATGTCAATGCTATTACAACAAGAAGTGGAAAAACGACCAATGATCCTTCACCTCCTATACATTCTATTGTTAAGTCTACTATGATTCCATCTTGTCATAAGCCTTCTACATCTTCTTCACCACCTCCAAGCTTTACTACCTCACCAACAATACCTTCTCAACCTATACCCACTTCTCCTTTAACTTCTATAACTCCCAATGAAGAAGCTAACAAAGAAAAATCTTCCACTACAACACCTAATCAACCTACACCAAAACCAAACCTTCCTTACCCTTCAAGATTGAGAAAGGACAAATTAAAAAACAAGGATGCTATACAAGTCTCAAGCTTTTTGAGGATGTTCAAGCAACTTAACATGAACATCTCCTTTGCGGAAGCTCTTGCTTATATGCTGGAATTTGCTAAGATGTTCAAAGATCTCCTCTCTAACAAGGAAAAATTGGTGGATTGGCCTAACACATCCCTTGATGAGAATTATTCCATCGTGTTGCTCAGAACCTTACCTACAAAACTTGGAGATCCGACGCTTTTTGATCCCTTGTAATTTTCCCGGGGTGGAAAATTGCATGGCATTGGCGGATCTAGGGGCAAGCATAAATCTCATGCCTTTATCGGTTTGGCAAAAACTCTATCTTCTCGAGCTCACTCCAACTAGGATGACCCTTGAGTTAGCCAATCGTACCATAGCTTACCCGGTCAGTATTGCGGAGGATGTGTTTGTAGGTGTGGATAAGTTTACCTTTCCGGCCGACTTTGTAGTGGTTGATTATGACATGGACCCGAGAGTTCCTCTAATTGTTGGTAGACCATTTTTAAGGACGGGTCGTACTCTTATAGACGTGGCGGAGGGAGAACTAATCATGAGAGTAGAGGATGAGAAAGTGGTGTTTAAGTTAGGAAAAGTGACTAAGAAGTCTCAAGCTTGTGAAACCATTAACATAGTTGATGTACTTGATGAGGTGTGTGATGAGCATTTCCAGGACTCTTGTAAGAGTAATAGTGAAGACATGCCTCATGTAGAGACCATTGCCTCAATTGCTCCCTCTTTAACACCTTTTGGAGAGACTGATTTCCTCTTGGAGGAATTTGAGTCCAACTTCCTTGGTAATGATGATTCTCCAATTAATTGGGAAGAAGACATTCTCACTATCTAAAAGTTGCTCAATGAGGATCCCATTCCTTCACCTATCCCACAAGAAGTTACCAATGATGATCCATACATAGTGAAACCTTCCATAGAGAGTCCACCTACTCTTGAACTTAAGGACCTTCCATCCCACCTAGAGTATGCTTTATTAGAAGGGAAAGACCAATTACCCGTGATCATTGCTAAAGATTTGAAAGAGGATGAGAAAGAAAAACTCATAGAAGTCCTTAAGAAACATAAGCAAGCCATAGCTTAGAAAATATCCGACATAAGGGGAATTGATCCAAATTTTTGTACACACAAAATCCTTATGGAGGATGATTACAAACCCGCTATTCAAATCCAAAGAAGGGTTAACCCTAAAATCCATGAGGTCATTAAGAAGGAAGTTATCAAACTCCTTGATGCGGGCATGATTTACCTCATTTCCGACTCTCCATGGGTTAGCACGATACATTGTGTTCCTAAGAAGGGTGGAATCACCGTAGTGCCCAATGAGAACAATGAGCTTATTCCTACTAGACTTGTTACGGGTTGGAGAGTCTGTATTGATTATAGGAAGCTCAATGATGCTACTAGGAAAGATCATTTCCCATTGCCTTTTATGGACCAAATGCTTGAACGCTTAGCGGGAAATAAGTACTATTGTTTTCTAGATGGATTCTCGGGTTATTTTCAAATACCCATTGACCCTAAGGATCAAGAAAAGACCACATTCACTTGTCCCTATGGTACATTTGCTTACAAGAGAATGCCTTTTGGCTTGTGTAATGCACCGGGGACATTTCAAAGGTGTATGATGGCAATTTTCCATGACATGATTGAGCAAACTATGGAAGTTTTCATGGATGATTTCTCGGTTTTTGGAGATTTGTTCACTTCTTGTCTCTCCCATTTAGTACGTATGCTAAAGAGGTGTGAAGAAACACGTCTTGTTCTTAATTGGGAGAAGTGCCATATCATGGTTAAAGAGGGGATAGTCTTGGGACATAAGATATCCAACAAAGGTTTAGAAGTGGATCGTGCTAAGATATATGTTATTGCTAAGCTTCCCCCACCTACAACGGTGAAAGGAGTTAGGAGTTTTTTGGGTCATGCGGGGTTCTATAGACGTTTCATACAAGATTTCTCTAAGATAGCAAGACCGATGACCCACCTCTTGGAAAAAGAGGCTCCTTTTATTTTCAACCAAGAGTGTTTGGACTCTTTTGAGATACTTAAGGAAAAGTTAACTAAGGATCCAGTTTTGGTTTCTCCAAATTGGGAATTGCCTTTTGAGCTTATGTGTGACACTAGTGATTATGCCGTGGGGGCCGTGTTAGGACAAAGAGTGAATAAGCATTTTCAACCTATACACTATGCTAGTAAACCATGACGGGTGCACAACTTCATTATACCACCACAGAAAAGGAGTTGCTTGATATAGTCTATGCCTTTGAGAAATTTAGACCCTATCTTGTGCTATCCAAAACTATAGTGTATACGGATCATTCCGCTCTCAAGTATCTCATGACAAAGCAAGATGCTAAGCCTAGACTTTTGAGATGGGTTTTATTGCTACAAGAGTTTAAGATAGAGATTGATAAGAAAGGAGCTGAGAATTTAGCGGCAGATCATTTGAGTAGACTTGAGCATCCTTTTCAACGAGATTTGCCTCATAAGGAAATCAATGGATCCTTTCCATTAGAGGATCTCATGCCTATCTCTTCTCAAGAGGATGCCACCCCTTGGTTTGCGGATATTGCAAACTATCTTGTGGGGGATGTGCTAATAGAGGGTCTCACTTCCCAACAAAAGAAGAAATTTCTTAAGGAAGTGAAGTATTACTTTTGGGATGACCCTTACCTCTTTAGGCAATGTGCGGACCAAATCATTAGACGGTGTGTAGATGGGCCCGAGGCATTTAATATTTTAGAAGCTTGTCGTAAGTGACCTACGGGTGGACATTTTGGGCCCAACTATACCGCCAAGAAAGTCTTTGATTCGGGTTACTATTGGCCTTCTATATACAAAGATGCCCAAGAGATGGTGAAATTTTGTGATGTATGTCAAAGACAAGGAAAAATTACTCAACGAGATGAGATGCCACAAAACTTCATACAAGAGTGTGAGATTTTTGATGTGTGGGGAATAGATTTCATGGGACCTTTTCCATCTTCTAAGGGAAATAAGTACATACTCGTAGCGGTGGATTATGTGTCAAAGTGGGTTGAGGCCAAAGCCTTACCTACTAATGATGCTCGAGTTGTAGTAAAGTTTTTGAAGCAATTATTTGCTAGATTTGGTGTACCTCGGGCCATCATAAGTGATCGTGGTACTCACTTTTGTAATGACCAATTTACAAGATCTATGAAGAAGTATGGTGTTAATCATATACTTTCTACCGCGTATCACCCTCAAACCAATGGTCAAACCGAGGTTACAAATCGTGTTTTAAAGAGAATTTTGGAAAGAACGGTGGGAGAGCATCGAGCTTCTTGGTCGGATAAGCTTGATGATGCTTTGTGGGCTTTTAGGACGGCTTTTATGAGACCAATTGGTTGTAATCCATATAGGCTTGTCTATGGAAAAGCATGCCACCTCCCATTCGAGTTAGAGCATAAGGCTTCTTGGGCTCTCAAGTGGGATAACTTTGATTTAAACCAAGTCGTCTCACATAGAAAGGACCAACTCAATGAAATGGATGAATTGAGAGCCAATGCTTATGAGAACTCATTGATTTATAAGGAAAATACTAAGCAATTGCATGATACTAAGATCAAGAACCGGGAGTTCAAAGTTGGAGAGGCGGTTCTCCTCTTTAACTCAAGGTTGAAACTCTTTGCGGGCAAGCTTAAGTCGAGATGGTCCGGTCCATTCACTATTGCTCAAGTATTTCCATATGGAACTATTGAGTTGTCACAACCCGATGGTCCAAATTTCAAAGTGAATGGTCACCGTGTTAAGAACTATTTTGGGGAGGACATTTTCGTGGAAATGGTTCAAGAGATCCTCATTTTCCCCATGAATTAGTTCATTGTGGGAAGAGTCGAGCTAGAGACTCCTTAAATCAAGCTTGAATAACTAGGTTTAGAGGTTTTAGACTTAGAGTGTTGTAGGTTAGAAATAAGGATGAGAGTTGACGAGAAGTGTAGGGGAGACCTTCCTTTTGTCTTCATGTTGTTTGTAGGGTTGCTCACTCGTCAGTGCTTTGGAGCTTATGGAGGAGGCCCTTGTATCCGGTTCACTTCGTTACTATTGTGATTTTTCTTAGACACATTGTGCTTAAAAAATGAATTCACTATAGTTGATCTTTCCTTAGCTTGGGTTAAGCAAAGTCTATTCATTGTCATAAGTGCAGGGGAAGTTTATACCTCCATGCTCTTAAGCATTGAGGACAATGTTTAGCTTAAGTGTAGGGGGGTCTTCTATCGAAGTGACCTTACCTAGACTTTGTCATTGACCTTCATGATAACTTGGAAATTAATTTTTCGAACATTTTTTAAGTTTTTGATCTACTTTGTCCACCAAAAATATGCATTCATAATTTTTGCATCAATCATTTTTCATTTGCATAACACATATGCATTGTATATATTTCTTCTTTTGTTCTTTATGAAAAAATTGAAAAAGATATAATAAGAACATGGTTTAACAAGTTTAGACTTCTTTAACATATTAGGCCCACCATGGATATTTTGACTCAACCCGAGTTTGCTTATCCAAGCATTCTCTAACTAGTATCCTTAACCATGTAGTCCTTCATTGGTCTATTAGGCTAAGCATCCACCACTCTCATTATTTGAGATTTTAAATTTGTGGAGAATGTGAAATGATAGAGTTGAAGCAAGTATAAAAGGGCAAGATAAACTTCATGACAATTACTTGTAGCAAAACCCTTCTCTTCTTTGCCTCTATTTTCTTCGCATGTATATATGTTAATAAATAATCAAGAACGGTTTTAATTGGTTTGTAATCTCTTATGCATTTTTGTCTAATCATTCATGGTTGGTATAAGTATGTCTTAAGATTCTAAGTTAGAACATTTTATGTGTACTAGAATTATGTCATGCTTAATACTTAGCGGGTGTTTTTTCTTTTATTCTTTTCAACTTTATTTGTGATGAATAAAGAAAAATAAGAGCGGCTTATGAAAAAATGAGTGGCTAGAAAAAAAATAGAGAAAAAGAAAAAGAAAAGAAGAAAAAAAATAATTATACAAGACTCCCAAGAGGGGCAGTGAAGTGTTAATTATAGTAACTATTGAATTCAAATATTACCTTGACGGGTTGCGAGGATTTGATAGTTGCTCCAATCCAATATTACCTTGACGGGTTGCGGGATTGAAGATCCAAAGTCTCAAAAAGGCGGAGGATGTAAATTATTGCGTGAGTTTTATTTTTCTTTCCTTAGCGAGTGTGTAGTTACTTATTAATGCATGACATGAGGATTTTACACATAAGGCGAATGCCTTATTACTCTTGAAACGGACTTATATTAATTGAGCGGTTTTTCAAGTAAAGGATGAGAGGATTACTTAGGATTAAAACCGTGCTTCCTTATTTTTGGATATTACATTTCTTATAATTCACGCTTCAAATAATGACAAATTTTCCTTCAAGAAATTTGCTCAAATAATAACCGATTCCACATTTAATTGTCATGAATAAGTTGATGCACTTTTTACTTGTGAATGCAATGATCCCATTTTTAAGCTTGGCATGGGGAAAGTGAAACTTGAGGGTGGTAAGTGTCCATGGTACCAAAGTCCTAATTTAAGTCATTGATTTATTTATGAGTTTTTCCATCAAAACCATTTCAAGAAAATTCAAAAATATATAAATAGAATTGTTTTCTGTGCATTGCATTGTACAAAATCAAAATCATGCATCATATAGAGTATAATAGTGTAATAGCATTCAATATTGGTCAAGGTGGGTTAATTATGAGGAAAATGTAAAATTGTGCTTTAAAATATAGTATTGCATGAGGTCATGGCAATTTTCAAGTGTAGGGATCTGATATGAGCAAAATCTCATATCAATTAATCAACAAATCACCCTAAAACACATAGAAAATACCTAACTTTTGTGCTATAAAGCAATATTATGTGGTATGATTGGTGTTTGTGCTTAAATAGGTAACAAGGATACAATTTCAAGCAAACAAGAGGAAATCAAGCTCATTTATGATGAAAAGAAAAGAGAAGGATCAAAGATGACAAGTCATTTGAAGATGAAGGACCTATCTTGACAATATTCAAAAGTTGAGGGACGTAAATGCAAACTTTGGAAAAGTCAAGATCAAAGTCAAACTTGGTCAAACTTCAAGTCAATCAAGTCAAGGGAGTCAAATAGTAAAGAATGCAAGTCAAAGGACTAAATTTGCCATTAGAATGAAGATAAGATCTCATTTGAATAAACTGCCAAGATGAGGGACTGAAATTGTCAAAAATGCATCAAACTTGTGCTTGATCCGTGTCACTCTATTTTCAACCAATCATATTACAAGAATATTAAGTTGTGGATTGCCAAATGTGTGGTCAGCTCATCAATGCATTTAATAACCGAATCACCACACAGTAAAGCACACTAAACATTTCAGCCAATAGGAATGCTCCACTCAATAATACCTTTTATCCATAGTGGATAACGATCCATGTGAGGGGCAAATATCGAATGAAAACATGACACGTGTCATCTTCACCAACGAACAAGCCCAGGAACAATTTTGATCTACAAAGCAATTCACAATAAACTTTCTACATGAAAAATACTCGGATTGAGATGACGAATTCAACTGCATAAGTCAATTAGACTGAATATTAAAGGAGAAGAAAACCCCTTTCTTGTTCTTGGAGTGAAATCTACAATTCATCAGCTTTGGACACATGGCACTCCCTCATTGGATGAGACATGTCAGGCTACCCCAACACATCATCACCAACCTCTATAAATAGCATGTTATTCCTTCATTTTTGTTTGTGTAGTTAAGTGTGCAAAAACACACACTTTAGTTCTTTCTCTCAAATTCTGTTTCTCCTTCATTTTAGATAGCTTCTCTCAAGTGTCTGACACACACTTTAGAGTTAGTTAATCAGTTAGTAGTTGTAATAGCTTTTCCCTCCAAAATCAATAAAAGAACAAAAATATGCATCTCATTCTCTCATCTTCATTTCACTTATTCATTCCTGCAATTCTGTTACTGTTTGTGATTTCATTGATCATAACTGATCAATGGATTTTTTTGAGACGTTTTGGAAGTTACATCAAGTTTTCTAGCAAGAAAAATTCAAGTTCCAGTCCTGAGTAGCAGTTTGTAGCAGTTTGGTTTAATTTGAACAGAAATGGCTTTTGGAGGTGATAAATTGGTTAATGGTGGTGTTCTGGTGTTGTTCTTGTAGAACTTAGTTGGCTCAGCGCCACACTACTCCATTAGTGGAGGCTTCTAGCTAAAAGGTTTCAAGATCATGTTTTAAGTTCCAATCAGTTGAAATTTGCATGCTACATTCTTAGTGTAAACACTTTGTGCTGCTATGATCATGTGTTTGAATCTGTTTTAGTGTAATCTTGTTAGATTGATAGCCTGTGAGTAGTCTTGTAGCCTTAGTATGTTTTTACTTGATTTTAGTTTTATATTCATCAGTTATAGGTTTTGAGTGTATTTTGTGTTCAAGTCTGTTAACAAGTCTGAATTTGTGTCAAATACTCTTCATTTTACTTTCTGAACATGTCTTGATATCAGTCTTAGCTTGTTTCACTCTTTTAATCAAAATCACTTTTTAAAAGTCATTCACACACTTGATAAATGGTGTTTGTATCTGCCTAGTTTTTGTAATACAAGTTTGTTAATCCTATTAAGTTTTGCTTATTCACATTCAGTAAACCAGTGGAAACAATTTTGTTTTGTTTTGAAGTCAAAATTCAGGTCAAAAAGGGAAATGGTATAAAAAGGGTTTAGGTCAAGGTCTGTGAACACTTTCATTCATAAAACTTGCTTAATTCAAATCATTGCCATGGATTCATTTCTTAACCAATTTGCTTGAAACAAGTTTCTAGTTGTAGCATAACATATAAAGTTTAAGTCTATTAAAGGAAATTACACAGTTCTCAGTATTAAGTTAGGAATCTGTTTTTTGATAAGCTCTTGATCAAATGCAAGTTTCTGTAAAGAGAGGCTAACTGTTTTCTTAGATCTCATATTCTACTTCATAAATTTGCCCATTTTTCTTCACAATCCTGTTTAGAAACATGTCTTGAGTAGTTTTGGAACTTTTCATCTTTTTCATATTTTTGGTCAAACTTGGTCAAATAAGCTCTTTTCAGCTTAATTCCATTTTCCAGCTTATTTAGTGAATCATTTTCAAAAAGGAAAGACATTCCATACTCCTATTGAGCTGTTTCGTAAGATTGAGCATAAAAATATGATTGTGCATGTCTGAATTTTCAGTTAGCTTATTCTTGGCTTATTGGAATAAGCTATCTAAAGTTCTACTTGGTTTTAAGCAATTTCCTCATACAAGCCTAGTTGATTTTAAATTTTAAGCATTTTACCTGTTTGAGCTTATTTGGTCCAGTAATAAGCTCATACGATCTTATTCTTTGTTGTATGCCCGTTTTTGACAAGTAAGTCCCATTAATTGCACTATAGTCCCTTAGGGTTGTAATTGTTTGCATTAGGAGATAATCTTGCAAGTTTTTAGGGTTTTCATTAAATCAGTCCTTAAAGTTTCAGAACTTGCTAAATTTGGTTAGGCAGTTTGTTTAGTTTGTTAAAGTTAGTTACAAGTTTGTTAGAAATTACATTTTAGGTCCTTTTACTTTCTGAATTTTACATTTCAAGCCTTGTACTTTCAATTAGTTTACATTTCAAGCACTTTACTTTCATGTTTTTACATTTTGAAATTTTGTTAATATTATTTGGTATTTGCAAAGTGTTTTACGGATACATAGCTTAATAATTTTCACCATTTTTACTTGTTGTTTGAAATAGACATAGAATATCCAAATACCCTATAACCAAGAACAACTATAAACTTGAGATTTTTAGGACTTCCAATTTTTCAAGAATCGAGAGAAAACGAACTTCAATATACTAAACATTAAATGGTACCGCTACCGGTTCTTTGACTTTACGAGAGACTATTCATTGATGGTTCTCATCCAAAGAACTTGAGCACAACACGCAGATAGAGACACATACTCCGCTTCAGCTGATGACAGTGACGTGCAATCCTGCTTCTTGGAAGACCATCCCACAAGCTTATCTTGACCTAGAAATTGTGCACCACCAGAAGTACTTTTTTGTGTATCAAGACACCCTGCATGATCAGAATCTGAATAGGCCGTTAGAAAGTAACCGGTTTCCCTCGGATACCAGAGTCCCATGAGAACGGTATTCTTAAGGTACCGAAAGATCCGTTTAACCTCCTTGAGGTGCTTTTCAGTGGGTCGTGCTTGATATCGTGCACAATAACACGTAGCATGTGATATATCTAGTCGGCTTGCTGTTAAGTACATGAGGGAACCGATCATGGAACGATATCTCGTTTGATCTATGGAATCTCCCTCCAAATCAGCATCTAGGGATGTGGTTGATAATGGTGTCCCAACGGGGTCAGATGAGGTCATACCATGCTTTTTGATTATCTCTTGACAATACTTAGATCTGCACAAGCAAAAATTAATGGTATTACATCATATGGTCTGTCAACAAGTTCCCAGAAAGAATTTTAGTTCGCCCATCATTGACATTTCCAATTTGCTGTGCATTACTTTTTCAAACCATTTTGAAAGTTTTGGGTTTGTAGACCCAAAAATAATGTCATCAACATAAATCTGCACAAGCAAAATGTCATCCCCATATTTATAAGTGAACAAAGTTAGATCAATGGAACCTTCGGAGAAACCTTTGGAGACCTGAAATTTCGAGAGCTCGTCGTACCACGCCCTTGGAGCTCGTTTGATTCCATAAAGTGCTTTGTGAAGACGATACACCTTGTCAGGGTAATGAGGATTGACGAATCCTTTCGGTTGCGTGACATAGACTTCTTCCTTCAAATGACCGTTAAGAAATGCCATCTTTACGTCCATTTGATAGACAATGAATCCCTTATGTGCAACATAAGCAAGGAAAATCCTGGCCGCTTCCATTCGAGCTACTAGTGCAAATGATTCTTCAAAATCAATACCCTCTTTCTGGCCATACCCTTTAGCCACTAGCCTAGATTTATTCTTGATGATCGTGTTCTCTTCATCCATCTTGTTTTTCCAGATCCATCGAAGATTTAATGGTATTACATCATATGGTCTGTCAACAAGTTCCCAGACTTTAAGTCTTTCAAATTGTTGAAGTTCATCCGTCATCGATTCAATCCAAGCATGATCAGCCATGGCTTCTTTGATTTTTGTTGGTTCAGCTGTACTCACGGCGAGTGCGAACATACAAACATCACCATCGGTTTCAAGCTGTCGTCTTGTACGAACGGGCTGTGAAGAGTTTCCAATTACTTGTACCAAAGGACGATCTCGGGTCCAATGATGTGTTGAAGGATGTGTTGGATTATGCTCATGTCATAATAAATAATTATACGGCTAGATACATGTGGGCCTATGGGGTCACACACATATACACCGAGGTACCACTTAATATATCGTTTCTATTGTATTTGCGGTATATAGATAACCTATGTAACTCGAGATCAATAAGGGCCACCATTTACTAAGTTAAGACTTAGATAAACTGGACTAGAAAAGCAAAATGAGAAAAAGACCAAGGTGGTCATGTGTAACATGTATTGTAATTAATATATAATTTATTTAGTTGTAACAACTAATATATTATCTTAATTACATATTAATTACATACTTAATACATTTTTCAAGTTACAAAATGATTCTCTTTTATCCATTTTCCATTCATACCTACGGTAGAATGTGAAGACAAAATATGGAGGTTTTGTTTTTTTTATCTTAAGCTTTAACATAGTAGTTAAAGGCTTGTCGAATGGTTACGGGTTATCGGACTAGCATCAAGGTGGTATACATTGACGTTTAGTGTGGATACATCATAGAGGTGATCTACTTTGATCACTTAGTTTCATATTTTATTGGTGTTCTTGGTGATTGTCATCTTTTCATTCAACTGGTCACGTTACAAAGGTATACATATGTTTATCTCTCTTTTTATTGATTAATCATATGACTCTACGGATCCGTTCATAGGTGATCTTTCTGTTGCGTTTATTATTTATTCATATCATGTTTATATGGATAATCACCTGTAGTGGTATCACGAGCCATCATATGATGTCATATGATTATCGGGTATGCTTAAAAGTGGCCAAATCACGTGTTTTTGGAGGATTAATAAAGAAAAAATATTAAAACAGCCCCAAGGGCTTAATTTTCGTGTTAAAACAGACCATAATATGGTCTTATGATCTGTATTTTTTTATTCCATGGCCACGGGTTACGCATATCTTAATTAGTTTTGTTGTCGATACGTATAAAATGACCAAAAATGCGTGTTTTGGCACGATTTGTGAATCGGTTTTAGAACAGTCCTATGGACATGATTTCTGTAATTATATGATGATGATAAGGTGTTTAAAATGTGGTTTTAATATCCTAAGGTCATCGGTTATACGTACCAATCGGGGTTTAACTAATTGTTGATTATTTCTTCGATTTCGTTGGCTAACAAGTGTTTCTTGTTGTTTAATTTTGTTTTCATGGCAAATACATGCATGTTTGGCCATGGACTTAGCCAACACCTTGTTATATTCACAATCTTATGGTATTATTATGTTTTGTATGCAATGCCGATGAAAAACTAGACCAAATGTGATATGTTGTGTGTTGATTTGCATTTAATTTCAGTTTTGGAGTTTGCCATTGTTTCGGCTTAATTAATATGTTTTTGATGTTGGTTATAGCCATTGTTTGGGCACTTTACAGTAGTTTAATGATAGGTTAAATGTTTTTAATCATAAATCAATTGTAACCGATGCTTGGATGGGAATGGCTAAAGAATTAAAGACATATTATGAAATTCGGAGCTGCTGAGTGACCTGCACTAAAACGCGATTTCTCGGAGTTCTATAAGGAGATAGAAGCCCAATTTTGGTGTGCTAATTCACAACTCATGGGCCTTCAAAAGTCTCAACTGGAGCTCAAGCTAGGGAGGACTCCTTTTATGAGTTTTGGGCCCTAGAAGTCGACTGAAATTTTATGGCAGATTTGGGCCTCATGTTCACTTTGGGTTCTACTTGCTCTAGATGGTTTTGGAGCAAGTGGGAGCCCACTTTGTGGTTGAGTTGACTTACCATTAGTTGACTTCTTAGTCCTCATGATGGCTCACGATATCAAGCATAGGTTTTTCATCGGTTCGAGGCTTTGCATACTTGTGGTTGTGTGGTTGCTTATTTTCTTGATATCTTGCTATAACTTGCAAATGTTTTTATAAAACTTGATACCAATCAAAAACCATTTATAAAACTAAATCTTTGATTTAGTCTAAAGTTTAAATACGATTTAAAACAAAAAAACTTGTTTTCATAATAATTCATAACATGTTATGAATGTTATTTATTTTATGTATTGTCTAAACTAATAATACTTCCACTTAGGTTTTATATTAGTCTTTAACTTGGACAACTTGACACGCATAAATTAAAACAATATTAGACTTAAGTTAAGAAATGTTTTTAACTTGTGCTACGATGGATGAATGCATGCTTCCTCGTACACACTTTTGATTTGTAAATCAAACTTTTATACCCGTCTCAAATTTAAGTCATGCCGTCCAATCGTTTGAGATCACTTGCAATTACTTTTTGCATCTTGTGAGATGGATGTGAATTGTAACCCAAGGTGATTATTATCTATGCGTGAGACCTAGACTTATTCTCGCATGTTCTCAAATTGGATGACTTAATCGGTACAACGGTGAGACCTTGACCGAGGCAAGGATGGGACTAAACATGCCAGTTTGACATTTAGTGAAATGTTTGCTTGTGTCATGAGTCCCATAAGGATCTAAGAATTGTACAAGATTTTCAATTGATGAACGTCATCTACCTGTTGAATCTATCATTGCTAGCAGATCAACTGATGTGGTAGTGGAACCTCAATGAGGATCTTAGCCTTTTCGTAAAATTAATTGTTTTTATAAACTTGGGTAGTTAATTTTAAAAGGATAATTATCGAAAATACTAAATATGAACTTTGTATTTCTATTAATGATTTTGTGCAACACAACCCGTAAACAAAGTTTGTTTCCTTTTGTGTTAGAGGAAAACAAACTAAGTCTTCTTTCCTTGTAAGAATAAGACTCGTTCCCATCCTTTCTCCTTGTATGAGAAAGCTGTAACAGGAACACTTGAATCTTCACAATTCTAATCAATCTTAATACACACCTACTCAAGAAATCGCATTGTCTTGTAAGTC
The DNA here is from genome assembly GCA_025667525.1 of Glebionis coronaria. NCBI lineage: Eukaryota > Viridiplantae > Streptophyta > Magnoliopsida > Asterales > Asteraceae > Glebionis > Glebionis coronaria. The sequence goes on from CM046881.1 coordinate 300,402,447, forward strand.
AAAACGATTAAGTATGGTTGTATATCTTAAAGTGTTAAGATATTGTATGAGTCTTGATTAGAAATTGAAGTCTCATTAAACCGTGAGAGGAAAGGAAATTACTAGCATATTTTCATAGTATATTTTCCTTACACAAACAAGTTCCATAAGATTCTACACACCTTTGAGGTAAAGTAGAAAGAGGAACTGCATGCAAACTTTCAAGTTAATGGCATCGATGAAAATCTCATCACAAATATAGTAGAACTTGATACTTTTCTTTGAATATCGATGTACATATTTACTAGTCTACAAGACTTACATTGGCTATAGTGTGTAGACATTCAAAGTACTAGAAAGTATACAAATTTCTACTTGCTTTTTCACTAGTATAGATACATTCAAAATGTTGTCTAAACTAATGGGAGCAATGCATTTTTTAACCATAGGACACACTTGTAAAGTTGTCTTATTCAGTGGGAGCTATGAGCTTATCACCTTGTAAGTGACCCACTTAATTTCTAGATTGTCTTGAAATAACATCATAGTTTTCTAAGCCTTATTGCATATTATTTTAAAAGATAACTAGTCGCTTTTCTGATGTCGCTTCCCGAAATGTTATCTAAAAATATTTATGCATGATTGCTTATTAAACGATGAAGTTCTACATAACCCTTCTATACAAGCTTGATTTAAGTATGACTTAAATCTTATTATATCTATGATATTTTAATATTATACATATATGTTGTTGTGCCATGCTCAAGTGGGAGAATTATTAGAGTGTGCAAGGTACAACACAATATGGCTTATAATATTCTATTAGGACTTTTACATATTGATGTATGTTGTCTAATAGAGAACTAATATCAAGAAATAATAAAAACGACTTCACATTACCTAAATGGTTTAGGTATTATGCATATGTATTCTTGTAAAGACATAAATATGAAGTATGTAAATTAACTTGAAAATACTATTGAAGCCAAAAGTAGGCATTCAATAAATTTTATTTGTAATATGTTTTGTCTTCAAGTAAAGAAATAAACATGAACTTCCTTGAATTGTTCAAAGACTTATAAAATAAAGTAAGTACTTGACTTGTTGTGTCTTCATGTTAGGGCGTATACAATGAAGTTATTGAAGTATTCAATATCTTATAAAGTATATTTAGCGACCAACATGTTATGTTTTCTTGTTAAAACATGAAAATAAAGTTCTTGAACTGCTTAAATAATCATACTTTATAGCATGCAATTGGCTTGAATATATTCTTTATATAATTTGGTTTGAACAAATTAGAACATATGTGAGCCAAAGAGTATTAGGTTATCAAAGAAATTGTGATACTGTCTCATAATCGCAACACTATGTCTCATGTGTAAAATCAAATAATATTGTTATTATTTGATCCTTGATAACATTAACTACTCTCTACCGTATCTTATTAAGGTTAACAAAAATTTGAATGGGCCCGTGCTTATTCAATATGGTTCCAAACTAGAAGGTAACTAAGAAACCATCAATTTATGGAATGGGATGACTCCCAGTAAGTCTTATTTGAAGTCTTGAATTTGTTAAAATCATGTTAGACGTGTTATTAACAAACTCAAATCAAGAAATTTCAATGTATTTTACATATCCCAAACGAGAACAATTCATTGTTGCTCGACATGCTGTGTACTTGGAGACAGTCTCCTCTTACAAGAAGCAAGTGGGAGCCTTTATGCATCTTTGAAGAAAGTAATGAATAAAATACAACCTTCTGAATACACTAGTGAACGACATAATGAGGCTGAGCATGTCAATGCAAAAGCCACAAATTGTTGTAACTCCCATTCGCATATCCGCAAGGATACCTCAAGCACCTGAAGATATGAATGTCATGTCAAAGTTGAGGAATCTGAGTTAAAGGATCATAGTGAACCTCATAACTATTGAGACTCGTTTTTAGATTTGGAATCTAATGAATGACTCGAAACTATGAATGGTTAGATGTAGTCCATAAAAGAAAATCAATTTTGGAATTTGATTAGCTTTCACTAATCAGTACGACTGATATGTTATAAATTGTCTTCTATGAGAAGATATATATGGACACAATTGTACACATTTATCGACACTCTCTTTGAATAGAGTTTAAGGCATGCTCAAGCAATTGATCATGATTTAAGGCTTTCTTTTCTTTACGAGTGTTAAATTAATAAAGATATTAATTACCATACTTGATTTCATGAATATGAAATATGGTAATTGGTGTACAAACTCTAGAAATCCAAGTGTGGATTAGAACATGCATCTAGGAGCTGGAATCTTAAGTTTGAATCAAGGATATGATCATGATTAAAACAAAGATAACTCTCGAGTAACCTTAAAGCTAGTAGGAGCATATTATTTTGTTTGTTTTAAATCTCATATGTTGTTAACATATTGGAAATATTATTCCATCAAAGCTAGTTTTTAATCCTTGACTTGGAATATATTTCTATTGAGAGATAAAAGAAGTAAAACATATAACCTTGGGACATATGCTTATTATAATAAGACATAGGCGGTTAATAAGTCTAAATATGACACATCATTAAGAAAGTCTCAAAGTTCAATCTGACGTGATAAGATTGATTATGTACATGGAAACCTTTAGTTTACCTAGTGGATTCATTACATATGATATGTGATGTATTAAGACTAATGTTGATACTTGCATGAATGCAAGATAAACTGATCACAAAGTATCTAAGTGAAAGTCATTAGAATACTATATACTTGATCATTGTTTACGGATTTTAGTTAAGAAGATTAGTGTTGAGTTTATACACTAATGCTTACTTTGATTGAGATGGTACTCAATACTACTGATAGTAGGATTTCATCTTCATTGATAATACTACTACCTAGACGTGCTTGATGAAAAGCATTGTTGCACTACTCATTAGTAAAATAAGAATACTTTATAGTTTGGGAAGCTGCTAAGAAGATTGTCTTAAATAGGTGTTCTACTTGCTTCAAACAACCTATGTAATGTACTATGGCGATGCTAGTATTACTGTATTAGCACTTGAGCGCACATATACACAATGACAATCATCGTATTATTCAAAATCTTCACTATTTGTGAGTTTCTGAAATAAGTATTCTCAAAGTTCACTCAGATGACAACTCAACAGGTCCTTGTGTAAATTCAATGTCTTGTAGTCAAACATGTTCATCATGCTTGGAACATTGGACTTTGACCTTAGAGTAGTCTCATGTATATCTGTTTTTTTAGTATTTGGATAATGGAACGTTAAGCAGTTTTACTAAATAATGAATTGATATACTTGGTAGATCGTCTTCATTTGTACTACTGTGTTCTATATTATCATGTTTAATCCATGAATAATTTAGTTATTCTAAATTATCCATTGTCAGTTGACGATACGAGAGTATTTTCGAATTAAGACAAATATGAGTTGGTCATATTCATTAGGAATGAATATTAATTGATGATGCCGCCAAACTCATATGTGTTCATTGGATGAACATTGGATTGACCCAACCTACGAGAATTCACTACATGGATCGTCGTCAATAATGAATCTCGCAAGTGGTTAAATCTCTCATCCTAAGACTTGAGATGAAAGTAGGTTTTGTATGTGTGGAATGTCAATCTTTGATATGGTTCAACGTTGTCCTGAACAAGGCTGCTATAAAGACCATTTTCAGGTGCGATGTGAAACACATGAACGACACGTGCAGTCAAAATAGGATTTGTTCCTCTACATGTATTGGAGTTAGATACTACTGGGCCCCTCGATGAATTGTACAGATGTATGTGTGGCCACACCCAAATGTAATTAAGATGATACTTGATTAATTTGGTAATCTAGTTCAATATCTATATCGAGAAACATAATAGTTAAACTTAAGAATGACTGTTGAACCATGTCTAAAGTTTAACAGAGTATCTGAAACAAAAGGATGACTGATATCTAAACCATTTAAATGAGATGTTTGAGAAACTATCCTCATATGTTTCTGGGGGCATTGGCGTGTTGCTAGATGCTAACCTTTGCTTGTATAATTACTTGATTGTTATGACATGCGCAAGTGGGAGCTGTTGGATTATGCTCGTGTCATAATAAATAATTATAAGACTAGATACATGTGGGCCTATGGGGTTACACAAATATACACCGAGGTACCACTTAATATATCGTTTCTATTGTATTTGCGGTATATAGATAACCTATGTAACTCGAGATCAATAAGGGCCACTATTTACTAAGTTAAGACTTAGATAAATTGGACTAGAAAAGCAAAATGAGAAAAAGACCAAGGTGGTCATGTGTAGCATGTATTGTAATTAATATATAATTTATTTAGTTATAACAACTAATATATTATCTTAATTACATATTAATTACATACTTAATACATTTTGCAAGTTACAAAATGGTTCTGTTTTATCCATTTTCCATCCATACCTACGGTAGAATGTGAAGACAAAATATGGAGGTTTTTTTTTATCTTAAGCTTTAACATAGTAGTTAAAGGCTTGTCAAATGGTTACGGGTTATCGGACTAGCATCAAGGTGGTATACATTGACGTGTAGTGTGGATACATCATAGAGGTGATCTACTTTGATCACTTGGTTTCATATTTTATTGGTGTTCTTGGTGATTGTCATCTTTTCATTCAACTGGTCACGTTACAAAGGTATACATATGTTTATCTCTCTTTTTATTGATTAATCATATGACTCTATGGATCCGTTCATAGGTGATCTTTCTGCTGCGTTTATTATTTATTCATATCATGTTTATATGGATAATCACCTGTAGGATGTTGTTGGTAGAACGTATGCATAATTGACGGATAGACATGGCGAGTAGAAGACTCTCCAGTTTCGTATACTGGTGTACCGAATGGGTTGATAAATTCATCATTGTCAGATAATGTATTGTCTGCTTGATTTGTGTTCTCTAGAGCAATGACAGTAGTTGTCGATGTTGTAGGATCGATTGTTGAAGTGATATTCTGAGGTGGTAAATCTGCAGCAACCCGTGTTGAAGTAGATGAAGTTGTATCCTTTTGTTGACGATGATCGGTATCATCATTCTTATCATGAGTGACAGCGGAAGACTTCGATACAACATGTTTCTCCCCCGTGAAATATTCATCATACATTGGTCCATATAACATTTACAACTCTTCAATTGTCGTGTTTACTATCATATCTACTCTTGGAACATTTCCTTGAACCAGCTTTCAACTTAACGTGTCATTGCTGTGGTCTTGAGTTCTGAGTTCCGTGCGGTTGTGAACGGAAGTCGTTTCTCGTTGTGGATCAGGACTTAAACTGTTTTGTTCAAGTGCCATTTCTTGTAATTCATTAAATCGGATGTGAATAGTCTCGAATATAAATTTTGTTCTCTTGTTGTACACTCTATATCCCTTAGACTGAGTTGCATATCCTACTAGAATACATGTATCACCTTTCTCTTTCATTTTGTCCTGATTTTCACCATCTCGAATAATGTAACACGTACATCCAAAAACATGAAGGTGTTTGAGTGAAGGTTTTCGATCATGAATTATGTGATATGGTCTCTTTTCGTGTCTTGGGATAATTAAGGATCGGTTTTGTGTGTAGCATGCAGTTGACACGGCTTCGACCCAAAAGAATAGTGGAAGTTTTGAAGCGGATAATAGTGTTCGAGCATCCTCAATCAAAGTACGGTTTCGTCTTTCAACAACGCCGTTTTGTTCGGGTGTTCGAGCAATAGATGTTTCATGTTCAATTCCTTCGGCTTCAAAATAGTTTCTCAGAGTTGAATTCATAAACTATGTGCCTCTGTCAGTACGAACCACTTTTATTTGAGCTTGAAGACCACGTTGTATCAGTTTTAGGAAGTTGATGAGAACTTCGGGTGTTTCAACCTTGGACCTCAAGAAGTGAGTCCATGTGTACCTTGAGTAATCATCGATAATTACTATAACATATTTCTTTCCATTGATACTATGAACACGCATGGGACCACACAAATCGATATGATGAAGATCTAACCATCCTTTAGAGCTTGGTGTAGTCTTTGTCTTAAAGCTACTTCGTTTATCTTTACAAAGCTCACAAAAAGAACAAAGATGATCTTTGATGAATTTCAAGCTTGGAAGGCCTCTCACAATATCTTTCTTGGAAAGCAAGTTGATTGTATCAAAGTTGAGATGAGATAGACGTTAATGCCATAACCATGCCTGAGTCGTTGAAGCTTTAGCCATGAAACAAATTGGAGTTGATGAAGTTGTGTCTTGTAGTGAAATTGTGTAAAGATCAGTACCCCGTGTACCGGTAAGTAAGTCATTCCCATCATAATCACGAACAAAACATGTCTTCTTTCTGAAAGCAACCTCCAAATCTACATCACAGAATTGACCAACAAAGAAAAGATTGTGATTGAGCCCTTCGACGTAGTATACCCTTTTGATCGTTATATTCCCCTGAACCAAATCTCCATATCTTAGGATCGGTGCAAATTGATCATTTCCGAATCGGACCGTACCCAGGAACTTCTCCACGAAGTTCATTAGAAGCTTGAGATTCCCCGTCATGTGCTTCGTGCATCCGGAGTACAGTATGAAGAGAATTATTTGTATCACCTGCAGAATAGTTAGAACACAATGGAGCATTTGCTAAATTGGATACCGTAGTAGTTGTGATTGTAGAATCATTAGTGTCCTTAGCAACATTTAAAGACATACTAACACTCGTTGTCACATTTTCTGTCCTAACTTTAGGCATCCATTTATATCCTGGAGGACCTTGATTTGCAAACCACCATTTCCAAGACTTGCTAGCAAACTCATATAATTCCCTAATTCTGCTTCTAGGGTTCTTAGTGGTGGAGTCTGATACATTACTTTTCTTAGTGGGAGTTACACCAGAATGGTTCACTTTGCGTTTGGGTTTACAAGCACTAATAGGCATCGTAACTTGCTTCTTAGTTCTAGTATCTACGCCTCTGACATTATTCATAGCACACATAGAATGATTAGCATTAGCATATTTTCCACATTTGACACAAACAACTTTAACATTCAAAGCATTCAAATCGTGCAAAGCATTCAAATCGTCATTACACGCGATTACAGACTTTTTATTCTTAAAACATTCAAATTCCTAGGGTGTTCTTCTAATTCCTTCATCTTCCCTTGACTCTTGTGTTTCCAGACCTTATCATTCACTTGAGTGCTCTTAAGTTAAGGCCGACTAACAGTAGTAGTGGAGACTACTACTGTAGTAGAAGACACCCTAGTATTAGTGTTTCTAGAAGTCTAAGGCGAGTATTACAAGACACACGAGTATTAGTAGAAGACACACTAGTAGTGGCTCTGATACCAATTGTTGTCCCATATTATTAGATGATTAAAGATAGAAAATAGATGAAAAGCGATGAATTTCTAGAGAGAGAAAGTAGCGAGAGAAAGTAGAGAGAAGTGTGTGAAACTATGGGAAGATTAGATTAAGAAAAATGAACAACCAACACCCTTCCTAACATGCTAGGAAGGGTATTTATAGCCTTTGCCTACATTTTACACCCTTCCGGACTTTAATAAATGCTTAGTACCTTGAAAGAGGCCTTTTAAGCTAGCCATCAAGCCCGTAATATCACGACTATTTTAACTAACTATTACAACGTTATAATAATTTTTACAATATAAACCTATGACCGAACATTCTTGTTTGACTCAATATTTTGAGGCTAACAGAAACGTTGTGAGGAAACCAATCTTGTGCTCAATTGGGAAAAATATCATGTTATGGCTAAGGAAGGAATCGTCTTAGGGCACAAGGTTTCGAAAGCGGGGATTGAGGTAGACAAAGCTAAGGTAGACGTCAGCGCCAAATTACCTCATCCCAAAACCATTAAGGGAGTTAGGAGTTTCCTAGGCCACCCGGGCTTTTATCTTCGATTCATCAAGGACTTTTCAAAGATATCTCGACCCATTACACATCTCCTCGAAAAAGATACTCCTTTTGTCTTTAACGAAGATTGTGTACGAGCCTTTGAAATCCTTAAGAGGAAACTTACCAAAGCTCCCATTCTTGTTTCTCCCAATTGGAACCTCCCCTTTGAACTTATGTGTGAAGCAAGTGATTACGCTATTGGGGCCGTATTGGGGAAACGTTATGAAAAGCACTTCTTGCTTATTCACTATGCTAGCAAGAAGATGACTGAGGCTCAACTTAAATATACCACAACGGAAAAGGAATTCCTTGCCGTGGTATATGCATTTGAGAAATTCCGACCTTATCCCGTCTTGACTAAATGCATAGTGTATACGGATCACCCACCAATCAAGTATTGGCTAAACAAGATGCTAAGCCAAGGTTGCTTTGTTGGATTCTCCTCCTACAAGAATTTGATGTCAGAATACTTGACAAAAAAGGAGCCGAGAATCTAGCGGCCGATCATCTTTCTCGCTTGGAAGATCCTCACCAAAGTGTGTACGAGAATAAGGAAATCACCGAAACATTTCCTCTCGAGACACTTGGTGTAGTGAATTCCAAGGTAGACTCATCCACCCCATGGTTTGAGGACATCGCAAATTACCATGCGGGCAATTTCATCATTAAGGGTATGACGACTCAACAAAAACGAAAATTCTTTTGTGACGTCAAGTTCTACTTTTGGAACGACCCTTACCTATTTCGGACTTGTGTGGATCAAATTATTTGACGTTGTGTGTTTGGCACTGAAGCTTATAATATCCTTAGAGCTTGTCACGAGGGACCCACGGGTGGTCACCATGGTGTAAATCTCACGGCGAAGAAGGTCTTTGATTCTGGTTTCTTTTGGCCTATTATTTACCGAGATGCACATGCACTTGACAAATCGTGTGACTCATGCAAACGACAAGGAAAAGCCTCACAAAACGATGAAATGCCACAAAACATCATCCAAGTGTGTGAGATCTTTGACGTTTGGGGAATTGATTTTATGGGGCCGTTCCCATCATCTCGTGGTAATAAGTACATCCTTGTCGCCGTTGACTACCTATCTAAGTGGGTGGAAGCTAAGGCTTTACCCACGAACGATGCTTGTGTGGTAGTCAAGTTTTTGAAGCAATTGTTTTCTCGGTTTGGAACCCCTCGTGCTATCATAAGCGATCTTGGAACCCATTTTTGTAATGACCAATTCAAAAGGGTTCTAAAGAAATATGGGGTTACACATCGGCTTTCTACGGCTTATCACCCACAAACGAGTGGGCAAGTCGAGGTTTCAAATCGAGCGTTGAAGAGGATCTTGGAGAGATCGATAGGAGAGAACCGACAATCATGGTCGGATAAGTTAGACGATGCTTTATGGGCCTTTCGTACCGCTCATAAGACGCCCATTGGCTCCTTACAAGCGTGTGTATGGGAAGAATTGCCACTTACCAATTGAACTCGAACACAAAGCTTATTGGGCCCTAAAGCATTGTAATGATGACATTGAGACCGCGGGAAAACACCGGAAAATGTAATTAAATGAATTGGATGAATTGAGAGACATTGCTTACGAAAATTCATTGATTTACAAAGAGAAAACTAAAAAGTTTCATTATTCAAAAATTAAAAACCGGGTTTTTAACATTGGGGATCAAGTTTTCCTTTTTAACTCAAGATTGAAAATCTTTTTCGGCAAGTTGAAATCCCGTTGGTCGGGTCCATTCACCATTACCCAAGTGTTTCTTATGGGACCATCGAGCTAGCTCAAAATGATGGTTCTAACTTCAAGGTGTATGGGCATAGGTTGAAGCACTACTTTGGTGGGGAAGTTCCTTCTTTGAACTACCTCGACCAAGAGACCTTCCCCAATGATAATTAGTATTGAGGGGATCAAGTCGAGCTAATGACTCGGTAATCAAAAACTAGGTGCCTCGTGGGGGAGTCCCATGCTTATCCATGTACATATTATCGCTTTCTAATGTAGCTTACGTGAGGGGATTTGTGCCCTTCCAACCTTTATTCCGTGGTTGTTTGTGAATTGTGGTTTTTAGATGATCATTATCTTCACGATTAGAGCCTCTCGTGTTCGTTTTATGGGAGCACTCGATCGTTTGCTTTGAAGAATTCCTCAATATCCACATGATATATCCTTATATGTTCTAACCTTAGGTTTCTAGCAAACTTCATAAACGGCTATTAATTTAATGGTTCCACCCTTTCCATGCTAGATTAAGCATTCGACTACGTCTCTAGTATGGGGGTATCCTACCCTTAGACTCGAAACATTGAGGACAATTTTTAACTTTAGTATGGGGGTGAATAGATACTTGCCTTGCCAAACCTTCACGCTTTCCAAAATATATCTTTTTGTTTATCGTTTTGTTGCAAAATAAGGCTAAAAATGGCCAAATTTTAATTTTTTTCTCATGTTTTATAAGTGTTTGAAGACACGAATGTAGATTTTACGATGGCGAGAATAAGAGTAATGTTTGACTCGACCGTGCGTGTTGAGCACTTAGCTTCGATTCCTTAACTTTATATTAGGCTAAGTCTCTTAAATGAGGACGAGAAATGATAGAGTTAATTATAAGTTACTATGCTAAAGTAGAGTACTCGTATTCTTTCAAAAACTCATATGTTCTTGTTGTTTGCTTATTCTCCCTTCGCTTGTATATATATTTTGCTAATAAGTATTGGCTTAGCGGTTTAGTCTTGATTGTTGGTTTCTAGTAGCTTCCATGTAATTAAATTGGGAAAACATTAAGGTATCGCCAGCGCACGGTTTTGAAGTATTGGCAACCCGAATAATCGAAAGCTTCACCTAATAAAAAGATTTAAAGTGCTCACCTAAATCAAGCAAACAATTTGAAGCTCACAAGGCCGAAAAATCTATGCAAAATTGAAAGTGAATCAAGCCTTAATCTTTGAAGCTTTAAAGATCCAAAATTTGCTTTAGCGTGAGGTTTTGGTCCCTTGTAATTCGTTATTACTTATTAACTTAAGTAATAACTCTTACTTAGACTCAAATGAGTTGTTTTAACAATAGATAAGAACTATGAAAGATTAAAACAACAATACCAATATACTATTCAACGTATAGACTTTTATTAGAATCAAATAAAGAATCTATAACCCACTTTGTTTGCGGAATAACAAAGTGGTTGAATGACAATGGGGTTTGGTCTGCTCTACTTAAACGTCTAACCAAAGTTAAAGTCTAAGCTCCAATCTAAACGTTCATATGCATCTTGGCTATATGGTTTAGTTGGTATCGAGAGAGAAAGGTTTTCCAGAGTTTAAGCTCTTGTATTGGTTAACCCTTTCTCTCCCAATGTACGCTCCTTATATAGGCAGTGTAATTAGGGTTTGCATTTTGCATGTACCAATGCATGGGTTTATCCAGTGGGTGGTTGATGCCCATGCTGGATAAACAGTAAGTACATATTAATCTATTCTAGAAAAGATAAAGGTTGTACTTATATCTAAGTATACAAGAAACCTACTTTGACTTAAAGTTATCTTTTCCCGCCTAATGCAAACCATTAGAATACTAAAGAGTCTTCAGTATCCTAGAGGAGATCGACATCATTCAGTTTGGTATTGTCAAGCCAAACTGAACTGAAAGCCCTTCTTCAGTCCTTGTTCTTCAACAACTAGACCGCCTAGTATTTGAAACGAAGACTCCTTTGTCTTCTAAGTTCACTGGAAGGGGAGTGCTGAACTTTCTTCAGCTATAAGGTCTTCAGTAGAAACTTTGTTCCTCTGGTCATCCTTCAGCAGACTGGCCTTACTACTGAGCATAAAACACTTAGGGGGATTTTATATTCAAATCCTAGAGTTGCTTCAGGGTCAGTAAATACTGACCCACCAATATCCCCCTATTTGGATATACAGATAGCCTAAGTCTAATGTCAGTAGTAAGTGAGCATAACAACTTCTTCTTACTTGCACTGAACAACTAATAACTTATAAACATCAGATAATCATTTATTTAATAACATTACAAATTACAACAAAAAAATTACAAATGATTATTCAATTCTCCTTAGGCCTAAGTTCTTCAATGACAGGGGTCTGTACTGATGGATCAGAATTTCTGATGTCCAGTATTGATAGTAAGCACATGCTGAAGGTTTTTGCAGCTTCAGTGAGTCTTGGACCACCATGGTGAGCAAAGAAGATTTTCTGAATATTTCCAAGAAATTCATTGTTTAGATTATCAAGATCACTAATACCCACAAAGTCTTATCGTTAACGATGGTTGAACATAATCATTCCCAATTCTGGTTCTTCTAACACATGTCCAGGGAGATGATTTTCAATCTGAACAAGATCTTTGTATTTCTTGGTGGTGACAAAGATATCACCCACACCAGGTTGAACCAGATTGGATCTCTTGTTCAATTCCAGAATTGGATCTTGATCCTCCAGTGAGATTTAGTTGCTGATGTTCAGATGCTGACCCAGCCTTTCATGATTTCTCACAAAGTGTTCAATTCTTGTGCAAACTTCTACCCATCTCCTGGATGTTTTCTTCTTAATGATTTTGCTCATCTCTAGCCATTCAGTATAGGTGAGCTCCTTCCCTAGGAAGTCATCTATGATCTCATCAGCCCCATCAGCCCTATAGAACTTTAGATTGATATCTCCCTTGTAAGTCATCATGTCAATGTTTGTGATTTTTGAGAGACATCTTCTGTTCAACCTTGCTATACAGAATTTTTCGTATAACATCTTTTTCTTGAAGAGGCCTTCAACCTCAGATTTTCCAATTCTTTCATATAAGCTCATCTTCAGATCTCTAAGCTTTTCTTCATTTTGAAGCTTGTGACTTTTATCAAGTTCTTCTTGAGTGGCCAGCCCAGACTTGATAATTCTTTTATCTAATGTGAATTCACCTTTAATTTTTGGTTTGATGGAAGTTGACCCATTTTCAGATGATTCAGCGCTGGTGGTAAGGCCATCAATATGAGTGTCCTTAGCTGAAGACTCTCCCTTAGTCTTAGCTGGACTGTCTTCACTGAAGGGAGATACCTACACCATAGGTTGTTTTTGGGCCTTCTTTTGTGCATGTTTTTTAAAGAGCTACTGAATAGTGACTTTCTCCCCCTCAGTAAAAGATTGCCCTGCAGCTTCTGATGAACCCCTAGCAGGTAACCATGCACATATAGAGTCTAAGGTGGATGATACCTTGGTTAACATTGCTGGAACATTTGTAAGAGCATTCAGTTTCTGCGGAACTTCATCGGATAAGTTCAGCCTTTGTTGTTCCAGCAGACCCACCCTATCCTTGATCTTAGACACTAAATCACATAGGTCATTAAGCTGATTAGGAATCATCTTGAATTCAATAGGGAGCTCAAAAGATGCAGCATTAATGGAGTCCATGAGGGAGGTGATCTCTTTCTTGATAGAAGTGGTAGTGAACACATCTTTCACCAATGGCTTCAGTACAGTGAGAATTACATCTTTGATATGTTCAGCAGTGGGAGGAACTGGACTTGCTTTAAGAGTAATGAGTTTAGCATCAGCAATAGCCTTTTCCTCCTTGACCTTGGTCACCTGTGATTGTAGAACATACACTTGATTTGTCAGTTCATTTACCTTGACGGTTCAGGGGGATGGAGGCTTGGGAGTTTGATCAGCAATGTCATCTTCAGATTCACTATCATCCAGGTTTACTGGAGCTCTTTCACTTAGCCCCAACTCCTTTTCCAAGTCATCAACATACATGCTGAAAATAAATGTATGCAAGTGTCCCCCCTTAGCGCCAGTGGAGAGAGGCACTTCGTTCATTGTCTGTTGATCGCCACCTTCAGCGTGCTGGTCAGTATCAAGTCCTTCACCACCAGGGTTGGTTTTACCTGATGGATCCTGAGAAAGAGTCCCTGATGAGTTAAGATCAATGATAATGTTTTTGGTTCCTTCAGTAGAACCCTGTTGTGGGGGAACTACATCATTAGAAACAGATAGGCCAGGGTCAGCATTAGCTGTTGATTTGCTGACACATCATTCCCTGATGTAGACTCAGAGTGACAAATGATAGAGATTGGTAATGATGTTTGAGATGCATTCAGATTTAAATCGCTTACCGATGCTGAATCCACTCTATTGAGCTGAGGGTGCGCTCTATCTTCACCTTTCTCTCCTAAATAAGTTGAGAGATGGGTTGCCTTTAGGGCCTCTTGATGCATGCGACCTTCAGTAGAGACTGATGGTGGTAGCTGGCTTGGGTTCTGGTCCTTGGCCGAGGACTTTTGATTCTTCAAAGCTTGGCCTTTGGGATCATCAAAATGCTTATTTGATGAAGATTCTGTGGGGTGCCTCCTTTTCTTAGACCCACGTCTACACTTATGAGTATTCACAGACGTACTCTTTTGACGTGGTCCAGAAGAAGCTCCAGACTTTGTGCCTGTTAGATCCCCTTTTCCAGTTGGAGGAGTGTCTTGTGGAGCTTTAAACATACTGGAGCATCTGCTGAGAAAATGTCCAGCATGGGCTGTGTGAAAGGAGGTTCAGTGGTGCTGACTCGGAATGTTCCAGCAATTGGTATCCAAGATTTGAAAAACTAGTTGAACTCCTTGGTTCTTTGAGTACTCTTCACCAAATTGGTTAGCAAAAATGAGGGACAAAAATCTGGTGTAGTCCACATCCTTTTCCCTAGTTTTCTTCTCCATTTTTCCATGGAGATCTTCAAAGATTAATTTTCCAAAATCCACTTTTATGCCCTTTGCTAGACAATACAAAATCCGGGCATCCTTTTGGTTGATTTGATCAAGCCTTCCAGTTTTCCCACCCAAACACTCAATTAAATGGACATCAAAAGTTTCCACTTAGGTGGTAAACAGCTTCTCTTCAACCCCATTTATCACCAATCTCCTCAGTGTATCCAATTTCTTTAAAAAATGATTTTACAACAGAGAGATCATTGGGAACAACCTCATATTTAATAGAATCCTCAAAATATTTTAACCCTAAAACCCTTCTAAACATCTTTAAATTTATTTTCCCATGAATGCCCAAAGTTATAGACACAAACTCAATAGATTTCTTGTTCTTTGACCCTTGTGCTGTGAACCAAAACTCTTTTAATACATTTTCAAACATAACCCCTGGATCCTTGAACAAGGCATCACAAATCACACATTTGGATAAAAAGTTTAGTACTTGCTTTCCAGGTTCAGATGTTAGGGTTTCTGGTTTGATCAAGGTGATGTTGTTAGGTTTAAAGAATATGTCCTCAATGGGATAGTTTACATGGATGGAAGGATTGAGGGTGATCTCAGTCTCTTGTGGTTGTGAAGAAGATTCAACAGCCATTGATGTTTGTTATGTATGTTTTCTTTTGAAAAAAGAGAGAGAGTTGTGTGTGTGTGTTTTAATGTTTTTGCAAATGATATGAATCATCAATCTTCAAAAGATATATGTAAACACTTTTTAAACTGATTTGTCAAATTTTGTAAAACATTTGAAAAGAGAATGAAACTTTTAGGGTTTCTTTTGAACAAATGGCACAAACTCTCTCATTAATGTTCTGAAAAAAGTGATGATTTGCTGTTGCTTTAAACAGTGAAACGCCTCATTGTGTCAGAAAGTTGTTGATTGTGATATGGACGCTTGATATTTCCTAAATAAACAACTGACACCTTTTGAAAGAATGTTTTGTATTTATTCTCAAGAAATTTAATACCATTTACTCTATTGAGTCACATGATTGATTTGTTTTAAAAGTTGTTGCTCAGATATGTTGAAGCTGATGGCAATACTTGTGAGCTTCAGTGCATCAGATGAGGCGACAAAACCCCATATACATGTTCACATAAGTGAACAAGACATATGACAATGCACGCTCCTCTACTCAGGCCTAGCTACTCAGCTGTATTAAAAATTTGTTCAGCATTGCAGAAGGAACCATTTGATGACTGGTGATTACTTGTTCAGCTTCAGTACATCAGATAAGGCGACAAAACATCATATACACAATCACATAAAGTGAAATAGACACATGGCATTGCACACTCCTTTACTCAGACAATGCTACTTAACATTCATCAAAATCTTTTAAGAAATGCTGAACCTTAAAGCTTCTTCAGTGAATGCTGAAGGTTCAGGTTTTGTATCATCAATGTTAAGCATACAAAGCTCCATTATCAATCTTTTGAAAGTTGGTTCATCCAATGGTTTGGTGAAGATATCAGCCAATTGGTATTGAGTGGGGATGAAATGTAATTCAATATCCCTTTTTACAATGTGATCTCTGATAAAGTGATATCTGATATCAATGTGTTTTGTTCTTGAGTCGAGGAATGGATTATTGGATATTGCAATAGCACTAGTGTTATCAAAAAAGATTGTTACCTTTTCATATTCTATGTCATAATCAGCTAGTTGGCTTTACATCCAAAAAACATTGGCACAACATCCAACAGTTGCCACATATTCAGCTTCTGCTGATGACATGGCAACTGTTTGTTGCTTTTTAGCATCCAACATACAATTTTGCCACCTAGCAATTGGCAGGCACAAGAAGTGCTTTTTCTGTCCAAATTGCAACCAACATAGTCAGAATCTGAATACCCCTTTAGATCAAAACCTGAGGATTTGGGGTACCAAAGACCTAGACTTGGTGTACCTTTTAGGTATCTGAAGATTCTCTTTACAGTAGTAAAGTGTGATTCCTTTGGATCTGCTTGGTATCTTGCACAAAGGCATGTAGAGAATTGAATATCAGGTCTGCTTGCAGTTAAGTACATGAGTGACCCAATCATACCTCTATACTAAGTCTCCTTGATTGATTGTCCAGTGAGATCAGGTCCTAGGTTGTTAGGGGGTACCATTGGAGTCTTAACTGAAGCACAATTGATATCATACTTCTTCAGCAGATCTTTGACCTATTTTTCTTGATTGATGGAGATGCCTTGGTCAGATTGTTTAATCTAAAGATCTAGGAAGTATGTGAGTTCTCCCATCATACTCATCTCAAACTTGCTGGTCATAAGCTTGGAAAATTGTTTGCAAAGTTTCAAGCTTGTAGAACCAAAGATTATGTCATCCACATAAATTTCTACCAGAATGGTGTCAGTTTTAGATTTATAGATGAACAAGGTGCTATCTATTTTTCCTCTGACAAATTTATGTTCAATGAGAAAAGTTGAGAGAGTTTCATACCATGCTCTTGGAGCTTGCTTCAGTCCATACAAAGCTTTGTAAAGCTTGTAGACATGATTTGGGTATTTACTACTCTCAAAGCCAGGAGGCAGGGTAACATAAACTTCTTCTTTTAGGTCACCATTTAGGAATTCACTTTTGACATCCATTTGGAAGATGATGAAGTTCATGTAAGTGGCAAAAGAAAGGAAGATTCATATGGCTTCCATACGTGCAACTGGAGCAAAGGTTTGATCAAAATCAACATCAGGCTCTTGATTGAATCCTTGGGCCACCAGCCTAGCTTTAATTTTTTTCACTGCATTGGTTTCATCTCTATTGAGCTTGTAAACCTATTTGGTGCTAGTAGTTGATTTACCATATGGAAGAGGAACCAATTTCCAGACTTTGTTTCTTTCAAATTGATTGAGTTCCTCTTGCATGGCTTCCACCCATCCAGGGTGTGTGAGTGCTTTAGAAACCTTTGTAGGTTCAATTTCTGAGATATAATTTGCATAGAGGCGTTCTCCAGATGAAGCTGCACTCAGTTTCTTTGCCATAGATCTAGTGACTCTACCTTCACCAGGATTACCTATTATGTTCACCAGCTGTATGTGACTATTTTGAGTCCAAGATTTTTGTGGAGCTGGAGAATAGGTACTGGTATCATGATTAGAGCTAGAGCTTGGAAGTCCATGACATGGACTTGGGCTTGGAATGTCTCTAGTGTTTACTGAAGGATATTCAGTGGACAAAGGTTCAATCATTGGAGGGCTTCCTTCTTGGTCAGAAGCAACATATCCAAGACCTAAATCGCTAGAGATGATAGGAGAGCTTTGAGCAAGGGGCTCATATTGTTCTTCTGTAGCTGCATATGATTGATCATTTTGATCATGTGTGTCAGCATGTTGATTGTTTTAAGACTGACCATTTTGGTCATTTGTGTTTCCTTGCTGATCATTTTGATCATTTTGAGATTGATCATTATTTGATTGACAGCCATCAGTATGTGATACTGAAGGATTTCCTTTTGTAGGACTTGTCATATCTTCAAATGGATCAATATAAGGGACTGAGTTGCTTGTTTGATATTTTTGAGAAGGCTCATAGTGATTAAATTCATCAGATGGATAATTTTGAGATTCATGTATATGAAGTTCATCATCTGATGGATTTGCAAAAGTGAGAGCTTCAAAACATTCATTGAATGTGATGTGATAGGTTTCTTTAATACATTGTCTTCTTGTGTTGAAGACTTTGTATGCTTTAGATACTAGGGAGTATCCAAGAAAGTAACCATCATCAGATTTTTCATCAAACTTTCCAAGGTGATTCTTGTGATTGTGAATGAATATTGGACACCAAACACATGTAAGAATGTAATGTTTGGAATTCTACCCCTGAAGACTTCACAGGGAGTCTTCATGTGTCTCTTCACAATGATGGAACTATTTTGAGTGTAGCAAGCAGTGGCTACCGCATCAGTGCAAAAATACTTAGACATAGTAGATCTAGCAAGCATTGTCCTTGCTGCTTCAATCAAGGTTTTGTTCCTTCTTTCAGCCACACCATTATGTTCAGGTGTGTAAGGAGATGAGAAATTTTGGGAACTTCCTTTGTCATCACAGAATTTGATCAGTGAGTGATTTCTCAATTCAGTGCCATTGTCAGTTCTGAGTTGTTTAACATGAGTGTCATTTTGATTTTCAACTCTTTTGATAAAGGACATTATGGCATCTGGTGCATGGCTTTTCTTTGTCAGAAAATATACCCAGGTGTACCTAGAGTACTCATCAACAATGACAAGTGTATATTTTTCATGACAAATGGCCCTAGGTGATACTGGGCCAAATAAGTCCATGTAAAGCAAATGAAAACTTTCTTTGATTGAGAAAGTTTGCTTTGTTTTAAAACTGGCTCTATGGTGCTTCCTTTTTTCACATGCAGAGCATGGTTTGTCCTTGGAGTAGACAAGTGAAGGAAGACCAATAACAAGATTTTGTTTTGCCAGCAGAGTTATTGTTTTGAAATTGAGATGTTAGAGCCTCTTATGCCAAAGCCAATTGGTAATATTAGAGGCTTTAGCAAAGAAGCATGTCTCCTGAGTAGAGTTCATGTTTATGACATAAACATCTTTGAATCTTGGAGCAAACATCACAATTTCATGATTGGAGTTGAAGATTGTACCTTTTTTGTCATCAGACAGCACAAGATACTTTGCATCACAAAGTTGACTTATGCTGATGAGGTTGTGCTTCAATCCATTGACATATGCTACCCTTGAGAAAACTATACCATTACATTTTACTGAACCAAATCCTTCAGTAGTAGTTGATGAGTTATCACCAAAAACAACTTTGGGACCTTGTTCCTCCTTATACTTGTGCAGATAACTTTTGGTGCCAGTCATGTGCCTTGAGCAGCCACTATCTAGGTACCAAATAGGATTCCTGAGATCACACTACACAAGTTAAGGAAATGGTCAGTTTCGTTTTGAAACCCACCTTTGTTGGGTGGGGGTTTTAGATCTAGAATGTGTTCTAGATCTGAAGGGTACTCTTGTTGAGGGTATGTGTGATTGCTCAGAAGAAGAAGAGGTCTGAACAGCTTTTGCTTTCTTAGCCTGGAGGGCTTCACCTCTTCTGAACCACTCTATATGGTTGTGATCAGATGTAGTGTGGACATCGCTTCCACAAGTCTCACAACATTTGGTAATAGAGTTTGGGTTTCTTGGTTTAATACCTCTTTTGAGTGAGATGATTCGATTATGTCCATGAGTGTCATGGTCATAACTTCCACAAATATTACAAACAGGTAATAATGGCAGTCATCTGAGTGATGATTGCCCATACCACAATGAATGTATGGTGAGAAAGGCATATTTCGCCTGGAATGAGATGCTTCAGATTTGTGAGCATCAGCACTTGTTTTGTCCAACATATACTGAGTGTGTTCACAAGTGCGATGGTCAGTCCTTTCACATTTGGTATAATAAATCACTTTTAGGCAAGTTTTAGTGAGGTGGTTATTTAGACCACATAAATCACAAGCCCTTTTAAATTATGTCTTGTACTTGAGATGATGAGAGTCTGAAGGTTCATCTCTGAATCGTGTTGGTGTTTGCTGCTGCCTGAGTTGCAATTTAAGATCATTGATCTCTTGCATGACAAGAGACATTCTCTCATCTTCCTTAGATCTAACATTCTTTAGTTTATTTGTTGAAACTGAAGAGGTAGTTCCCATATATGAACCTTCAGCAGGAGATGAAGAGTTCTTTGAAGTGTCGATTTTTACATGCTTAGAAGAACTACCTTTGTGTGTGGTGTGTGACTTGATGATAGACTGGATAGTATTGGGTCCAGTAGAGGGTTCAGCACTAGCCAGCTTCTCCAAAGGAGGAAGTGGGGTACTTACTTCGTTCTCTATATCATCATCTGAGTCATCCTCAGTAACTGAGGACTCAACTGGTGCTAAAGTGTCAACACTTGCTTGAAACTCAGGAAGAAGGATTCGTCTAGTGTCATGATTGGGTAAATTCTCTTCACCTGACCTTTCAATGTCAGGGATCGAGATACCATCCTCGTTTGAGGTTTTGACAAAGACAATAGGTTTGGTGTTGGAGGATCCTTCAGCACCAAGCATTTTCCTCTTTTGAGCAGGTATTTGTTCACTTATTCATTGATTTACCCTATCAGAGTTTCGAAGCCAAGATTTAACAATGTCTTTTGCTTCTTTTAGTTCTACTCTAAGAGAGTTATTTTCCTCTAAAATTTCTTTATTCAATTGTTGAAAAGTAAGAATATCAAGTTTAGCTTCTTTTAGCTCTATTTGCTTACTTTCAAAATCTTCAAGTTGTAGAACAAGTTTGTGAAATTTCAAGCAGATTGTTTCTTTGCTCTTCAACGAATTTTAGATCAATACACAAGTAATCAAAGACAAATTTAATGTCATCTTTATCTTCTAACTCAAGAAGAGTTTTTACCTTTTTGGTAGTGACATTGACCCATTCACCATTTCTGGCACTTTCTTTGGTCACAACATTTGAATTGGCCCCTTCATCATCAGCAAGTGCCATCAGCACTTTCACATTCACCATTTCATCATCATCTGAAGAAACATCTTCTTCATCCCATTCATAGGCTTCAGCAACAAGCCCTTTATTCTTGTCTTGTTTGGGATTCTTGGATGAGGAGCTTTCAGTGCTCATTAAGGCCAATCTTGCCTTGATTTCTCTGTATTTGGCTTCAAAGTCTTTTGTTGGTCTGAGTTCAACCCTGCTTTGCTGAAATGCAGTAGAAGCAATTTTTTTGGTTGAAATGATGATTGACCAGTTGGTCTTGATTGAGCTGGTGAGGAATATGAAGCGAGAGATGTTTTTGAATAACAATCCCTAGCATAGTGACCAGTCTTCCCACATTTGTAGCAATCAGTGTCAACTGAAGCTTTTGTGGAGCTGGAGAACTTGCCTCCTTTCTTAAAGAACCTTCTAGACATGGCCAGAAGTGCTCTTTCATGAAATTCCTCTTTGAGGTCATTCAGATATTCCTCACTAGATCTAGTATCTTCCTCATCATCAGGACTATCTTGGTAGTCTTGAATGATAGCTTCACTGAAAAAGGCTGTGGACAAGGGTGTAGCAATGGTTAATGCTTTACTCTTGCTTGAGCCTTCATAAATCCTATCAACTAGGTTTTCTTCATATTCCAGTTTCCCAAAAAGAGAGGATAGATCCCAATGTTCAATGTGATTAGCATTTCTCAAGCTTTGGCAGAAACTGAGCCACTTCTTTGGCAATGCGTTAATAAAAACTGTGTTGATTTCAAGTTTTGAAAGCTCGACACCATCATTCAGAAGTTCATTCATCAGTGCTTTGTATCTGGTGAATGTTTGTGTGAGGGTTTCCCCTTCTTTGTGCTTGAAGGTGTTGTATTGAAGCTTTAAATCCATGATTCTAGTTTCTTTTACATCAGAGGGTCCCTCATGGTAAAGAATAAGGTCCTCCCATGTTGCTTTGGCTGCTTTATAATTTACAACAAAATTCATTTGGTCATCTGGGAGTACAGACATGATGAGACTTTTGAGACGTTGATCTAGGTTAGCAGCTTTTCTCTCATCAACAGTGCATTGTACTTTAGGTTTTTTATTGTCCCCAACCATGGGAACAAAAGGACCATTTTCAATGATTCCAAGGAATTGAGGTTCAATTCCAACCATATGGACAAGAAACCTCTTCTTCCAATTTGTAAAGTTGGCTACCTCTAGTACAGGAGCAGCATTGAGTTGGCCACCCCTATATTCTAGGGTTTGTGGTATAACTTGAGCCATTTTGGATATTGATTTAAAAACTTTTAGATGAGCAGTTTAATAAAATAAGAGTTTAACTAATCAAACTGCTCTGATACCACTTGTTGGTCCCTTGTAATTCGTTATTACTTATTAACTTAAGTAATAACTCTTACTTCGACTCAAGTGAGTTCTTTTAACAATAGATAAGAACTATGCAAGATTAAAACAACAATATCAATATACTTTTCAACTTATAGACTTTTATTAGAATCAAATAAAGAATCTATAACCCACTTTGTTTGCGGAATAACAAAGTGGTTGAATGACAATGGGGTTTGATCTCCTCTACTTAAACGTCTAACCAAAGTTAAAGTCTAAGCTCCAATCTAAAGTTCATATGCATCTTGGCTATATGGTTTAGTTGGTATCGAGAGAGAAAGGTTTTCCAGAGTTAAGCTCTTGTATTGGTTAACCCTTTCTCTCCCAATGTACACTCCTTATATAGGAAGTGTAATTAGGGTTTGCATTTTGCATGTACCAATGCATGGGTTTATCCAGTGGGTGGTTGATGCCCAGTCTAGATAAACAGTACAAAGTACATATTAATCTATTCTATAAAAGATAAAGGTCGTACTTATATCTAAGTATACAAGCAACCTACTTTGACTTAAAGTTATCTTTTCCATCCTAATGCAAACCATCAGAATACTGAAGAGTCTACAATATCCTAGAGGAGATCGACAACATCCAGTTTGGTATTGTCAAGCCAAACTGAACTGAAAGCCCTTCTTCAGTCCTTGTTCTTCAGCAACTAGACTGCCTAGTATTTCAAGTGAAGACTCCTTTGTTTTCTAAGTTCACTGGAAGGGGAGTGCTGAACTTTCTTCAGCTATAAGGTCTTCAGTAGGAACTTTGTTCCTCTGGTCATCCTTCAGTAGACTAGCCTTACTGCTGAGCTTGAAACACTTAGGGGGATTTTATATTCAAATCCTAGAGTTGCTTCAGGGTCAGTAAATACTGACCCAACATGAGGATATACGTCTTTGTCCATAATAAACACCTCATTGCGAGGTTAAATAAAAGGCAAGGCAAGACCGAAGTCATAATAAAAGCTTCATGGAGAAGTTGAATAAAAGATGGAGGTAAACCTATGATAATAAGGCCCATCCGTTAGGGGGCGTATAAAAGTCTTGGTAATAAGTCTCATGTTCAAAACCGTTATAAAACCGTGTTTATCGATCCTTCTTGTTGACTTATATTTTTGACATCGTTGTCTATAAGGGGGGTTATTAATTCAATGGTCTTGGTTACACCGTTGTGACTCTATTTTTGGACCTAAATCTCTATCATCGCATAAGTAAAAAATGTATCCTCGTGAACATTCAAGACAAAAATAAAATATAAGAGATACCAATTAGGATTAAGGGAGTCTAAGTACATGATTAGGGCATATGAGTAGTATTAGCATTACTAACTTATAGTGACAATGATCTCGTTACACGCTTGGCATGGAATTGGGTGAAAATTAAGGACGACAAAATTATTTCTAATGAAGCATTCACGTGTTTTTGTTCTATGAACCTAAACGTCCCATTTTGCGATGAAAATCATACATTATGTCTAAAACGCAAGTAGTAGTAATAGTAGTAGTGTAGTAAGTTCAAGTTTCAATAAAAGTGCATAAAATGAATTTTAGAGGTGCTACGATACTTTATTCTAGCATTGCGTGAGGGCACGACAATGGTTTAGTATGGGGGAGTGATGAGACTACTTTTATACATAGTCTCATCATCCAAAATGGACTTAAAATGGTTAAAATATCATAAAATGTGCCAAATATATGCTTGTGTTTGTTGAATGTGTATTTTAGGTACGGATATTGAGAAAATGGCAAACGATCACAAGAAACAAGTAAAAACAAACACGGGAAACAAAGCGCACAATGAACCAAGCCCTAGTGTTGACTTCCTATGTGAAATCCTTGAAGAATTGACGATTGTACAAGAAGGTTCCTCCATTATTGAATAATTGACACTTTAAACCCTTGTATATTCATAATTACAAGTTTGGTCCTTAAAGTTTGTCAAAATTACAAAAAGGACCCTCAACTTTAAAGAATTGGCAAGAGTGGTCCCTCAAATTTGAAGACTTGTCACTTTTAGTCCTCCATGAAGACAAAGAAACAAGTAAAGACCTTGAAGAATGAAGATATGTCCAAAGGAGCCCTTGAAGAATCATCAAATTACAAGAAATACCTTTGAAAATACTTTGCAAAACTTTTTGTGGCCAAAGTATAAAAACTGAAACTTGTTTATAAAGGGAAATCTGATTTTGGCTTAATAAACTTGAAATGAAAGGAAGAAAAGAAATGAAGGGCCAAACCTGGCAAACATCCTAAGACACCTAGACCAACTAGTGATGGACACGTGCCCCACTATCTCTTTTCCACCAATCACCACTCACCAAACCTCCACATCACCATCCACTCACACCGGTAATTAACTAACTAGTTAATTATTTAATTAACTCGCGCCTAAACACGTTATTAAAAACCAAAACAAATCAAACCGTTCTTCATGTTCATAACAATATTTGGGTTTTTCTTAACCATGATGAATTAAACCTCAATTAGCTCCAGATTGGTGATTAAGGGTCTTATTATCATAACCCAACCCTTAAACCCCCATCACCATCAACTCACATGTCTCTACCACCCTCCCCTGGCCCACTATTCACTCCCAAACAAAATACTTGTAGTGAATCAACGTGCCAATAAACATCTAGGATCTTTCTTTCACCACTGGCACCTTCACAAGACTCCAAGATTTTCACATGGCATAAAAATTCAAAAATCAACAAGGGGCATTTCAGGAACTTTATAACTAGGGTTTTATGCTTTTTATCAGCTTCTTAGTTCACATGTAGCCAATATAAAGGCATTAGGACTTAGCATTAGAACTTGCTCTTGGTTTTTCATTTTGGTCACAAATCTGTAAACCCTTGTTTCTTGTGAATGAAAAAGTGTCTGATTTTGTTGACGAATTCCAAGTGCCATTCTTATTTACTTGTTATTGATGTTATAAGTTTGTGTTTTCAAAGTTTCAAGGATCGGTTTTATGTATTGTGCAAGTGTTTTCAAAAGTTTTCAAAAATCTGATTTTTTGTAATTCTTAGATCAAACACTTGAACTTTTGGATTATAAGTGATCATAACACCCTGGTAAGGAGATTATCAAGGTGTAGTGAGCTTGTGGTTTGGGAGGATTCAAGGAGTGGGGAACAAGCTTGAATCAAATCTTGTTCATTTTCATTATTTTTCATGTAATCTATTTGCTTCTAACCTTGTTGTTCTTAGCAGCTTGTTGGAAGCTTGTGCCTTGTTAAGCTAGGCACATAAGCTATTAATTCGTGAGTGTGGATGTACATTTATGAGATTTGAGCCCTTTTTACCAAAAATCTGTCAAAATACTTGCTTTAAGTGATTTTGTGGATTGCTGTTATATGTTGTGTTCTTGTGGCTTGAAACTTGTTCTTACTGCATGATATTGTTTGTATGATGCTTGATTAGGCTTTAGTAAACCTGAAAATCACATTTGCTTTGTTAAATTGATTTAAAAAGTGAAAGGGGTGTTTGGGTCTACTGTTTCATGTGTTGAATGTTAGTTTGAGTAGGTGGTAAGTGTTTAACTGAGTTGTATCTAATATTGAGTTGGTTGAGTGTTGATATTTGCCATACTTGAGCTTTTAAACATCAAATCTGAATCTGTGCTATATCTTGCTTGTTTTTGCATATTTTGACTAAAAAATTTGGGAACACTTAGAGTGTATGCTTATTTAGGGCTAACAAGTGCTTAAACAAAGTTTGTGTAACCTGTTTTAAAGATTTGAGGGGTTTGAAATTGGATCTGTGGTCAAGTATATCAGCAAAGTCATTGTTGTGTTCATCATTTGTTCATCAGTAAGAAACATAAGCTTTAATATAAGTCTAATCTTTGATTCAGTGCATCAAACAAGTTTATTTATGCTTATTTAAGTTTCTAATAGCTTGTGTATGCTTTTGGTTCAATTTGGTTGGCTTAATCTTGCTTAAACTGCTTATTTGTTCAAAACTGCTTATTTTTAATGTCTGTGCAATGTCTAGTGACTGTTTGAATTAACTGTACTAATTGGCTAAGTGTTATTGTGATTTCTTGCTTGTTATTGACTCCTTATAACCCACTGGTTATAAGGGTGCCCTTGTTGTTCACTGAATCCAAGTAAATCTCACAAAAATCAAAGGTCAATTAAGTCAAACAGTGGGAATCCTTTCCCACTGCTACTAGCCACTGCTAGTGTTAATTTGTGAACAGCTTATCAATAAGCTATAATAGCTTATTTAGACTTTCAACAACTTTGTTTTTGTAATCAATCTTTCTTATTTGACCCATTTGACTATTCTGGAGCATTTGAGCCTTTGACTTTTAAGTTTGACTAGAAAACGAATTTACTTTTCTTTTTCAAAATAGCTTATTGCTTATTCCAGCTTATTCAGTGTGCTTATTTGAAATCTTTTGATTATTAAGCTTAGTTAAGTGATTTGAAACATTTTGCAAAAAGAATCAGCCCTTGAAGTGGTCAAGAACTCGAAAACGACTATTTTGTCGTTTTGTGTAGAGACCTTTTGCTTATTTCAGGCTTATTTCTTAGGCTTATTCAAAAATTCTTTTTACAAACAGCTTTATAAGGTCAAGAGAAGGCTGTGTGTCAAATTTCAGCTTATGGCATTAGCTTATGGCTTAATGGGCCAAAAAGCCCATTAAGAATAAGTTGTTTGCTTATTAAGCTGTGATAAGCTCACTTTCAGTTTTTGGGCCTTTAGAGTTTTGTGTTTAAAATTAGATTTTAAGATGAGTTGGAAGTTTTGGGCTTATTTGGACAACATTTTCTTATTGGGCCTTAAATAATCCCATTAAGCTAACTGTTTGGACTTTTAGCCCATTTGGAGGCCCATTAGGGGTATTTTGTAATTTCAAGTTCATTTTCTGTTTACCTAAGTTAAATTAAACTAGTTTGTAAGTTTTTAGAATTTTTTATAATTTTTGGATTTCTATTAATATTTTATTGTTATTTTATTATTAAATATTGTTTCTAAAATTTTTGCAACTTTTTTATTTTTCTTAGGTCAAATACATTAAGTTAGGATTTTTAAAATTTTTAGATTAATTTTCTTGTCATTCAATTAATTTTTAGGATTATTTTAATATTTCAATAGTTTTTAATCATTTTTAAATAGTTTTACATAATTTTAAATTTTTCAAAAATAGTTTTTAGTTTAATTAAGTTATTTTAGAGGTTTACAAATTGAAAAATCTCATTTTGGGATTTTTGTTAATTAAACTGATTTTTTGGGCTTTAATTAGCTTTAAAAAATTATTGTTTAATTAAATGAAAGGTTTGAGTGATTTTTTATTTTTTGTAAACTCTAGTTACATTTTTAGGATTTATTGCAATTTTCTAGGAATTTTAGGGTAATTTTTAAATTTCGTCACGTTTTAAGGTTTTACGTTTACGACTTTCGTCTTAGTGTAATTGTAATCGTAACCGTCATCCTTTTCTCTTTTCTTTCTTCATAATCATAATCATAAACATTTAATTATCTCTTAATACAACACACTAGCCTCCTTGAGAACGATCCCACCATTTTGGGTCATAAACACTTGGTTTTCTTAAACCACTTGTTTAATACTTTTCACATTTACGCATTTTTCCTAAAGGGTGTAAAATACTCAATATCAGTACTTCTAGATGACCAAATGAATTCTGTTGTGAATTGCAAAACAGCAAAATCTACATGGGAGGACCTTATTTTTTATCATGAGGGATCCTCTGATGCCAAAGAATTAAGAATAATAGATTTAAAGCTTCAACACAACACCTTCAAACACAAAGAAGGGGAAACCCTCACACAGACATTCACCAGATACAAAGCACTGATGAATGAACTAGTGAATGATGGTGTTGAGCTTTCAAAACTTGAAATCAACACAGTTTTTGTTAACGCATTGCCAAAGAAGTGGCTCATTTTCTGCTAAAGCTTGAGAAATGCTAATCACATTAAAGATTGTGATTTGGCCTCTCTTTTTGGGAAACTAAAATATGAAGAAAACCTAGTTGATAGGATTTATAAAGGATCAAGAAAGAGTAAAGCATTAACCATTGCTACACCCTTTTCTACAGCCTTCTTTAGTGAGGCTGTCATCCAAGACTACCAAGATAGTCATGACGATGAAGAGGACACTAGAACTAGTGAGGAATATCTGAATGACCTCAAAGAGGAATTTCATGAAAGAGCACTTCTGGCCAAGTCTATAAGGTTCTTTAAGAAAGGAGGCAAGTTCTCCAACACCACAAAAGCTTTAGCTGACACTGAATGCTACAAATGTGGAAAGGCTGGTCACTTTTCTAGGGATTGTTATTCCAAAACATCCATTCCTTCTTATTCCCCACCAGCTCAATCAAGACCATCTGGTCAATCATCATTTCAACATAAACAAATTGCTTCTACTTCCTTTCAGCAAAACAGGGCTGAACTTCGACCAACAAAAGACTTTAAGGCAAAGTATAGAGAAATCAAAGCTAGACTGGCTCTCATGAGCACTGAAAGTTCTTCCTCCACGGCTCCCAAGCAAGATAAGAACAAAGGGCTCATTGTTGAAGCTTATGAATGGGATGAAGAGGAAGTATCCTCAGATGATGATGAATTGGTTAATGTGAAAGTGCTAATGGCACTTGCTGATGATGAAGGCTCTAACTCTAATGTTGTTGCCAGAGAAAGTGCTCGAAATGGTGAATGGGTCAATATCACAATCAAAAAGGTAAAAACTCTTCTTGAATTAGAAGATAAGGATGACATTAAATTTGTCTTTGATTACCTGTGTATTGATCTAAAATTTGTTTAAGAACAAAGAAAGAACTTGCTTGAAAAATATCGTAAACTTGTTCTTAAACTTGATGATTTTGAAAGTAAGCTAATAGAGCTAAAAGAGGCTAAACTTGATGTACTTACTTTTCAACAACTGAACAAAGAGATTCTGGATGAAAATAACTCCTTGAGAGTTGAACTAAAAGAAGCAAAAGACATTGTTAAATCTTGGCTTAGAAACTCTGATTGTGGTAAATTACACCTTTTAGGAAAAAGGCGTAAAAGCGGTAAGTATTGAACAAATGACTTTAGGAAAAATCAAGTGTTAATAACCCAATTAAGTTCGTTTCCCAAGGAGGTATATGTGTGTGACTAAGATGTACAAGATTTGAGATTAATATTTGGTTTAGAAGGGGATTAGAAGAGAAAATGACGAAGTCGTAAAAATAAAAATTAACACAAAATCACTATTAGAAAGTTAAAACGTAGAAGCTTAAATCACAAAAATAAAAAATAAATTCTAAAAATTACCAAAAATTCACCAAAAATCAGAAATAATAAACTAAGAATTTACCAATGATCAAAACTTTTTCAAACCTTTTAAATAATTAAATATTCTATTTTTAAATGCTAATTAAAGCCCTAAAAATCAAATAAATTATCAAAAAGCCCAAATAAAGATTTTTCATGTGATAAACCTCTAAAATGACGTAAAAAGATTAAAAACTATTTTTAGAAATTTTAAAACTAATTAAAACTATTTAAAATGATTTAAAAACTATTAAAACTTAAAATAATTATAAAAATTAATCTATAAGTGATAAAATTATTCTAAAAGTTGCTAAATTCCTATTTTAATGTATTTAACCTAAGAAAAATGTAAAAAGTTGGAAAATGTGAAATTTTAAGAATAATAATAAAATAATAATAAAATAATATTAAAAATCCAAAAATTCTAAAAAATTCTAAAAACTTGCAAACTAGTTTATTTTAACCTAAATAATCAGAAAATGAAAGTGAAATTACCAAAATACCCCTAATGGGCCCTCAAATGGGCCAAAACCAAATTCAGTCAACCTAAATGGGCTTTTGGGCCCAAAAAGTCAAACTTGGCTCAATTGACTTGGAAAAGCCCTATCTGACTTAAAATTTAATTCTAAGAACAAAACTCTAAAGGCCCAAAAGCTGAAAATGTGCTTATCACAGCTTATTGAACACAAAGCTTATTCTTATTGGGCTTTTCGGCCCATTAAGCCATAAGCTAATGCCATAAGCTCTAATTTGACACACAACCCTCTTTTGGGATGCTTAAGAGGTCTGTCAAAAGAAATTTTCGATAAGCTCACTCAATAAGCCAGAAAATAGAAAAGTAAAATTCACAAAACGACAAAATAGTCGTTTTTGAGAAATACTCAACCTCAGAAGCTGATTCAACTTGCAAAAGCTTTCAAATGGACTCAATAAGCAATATCAATCAACAAAAATCCAATAAGCACAAGCAATAAGCCAGAATAAGCACAAAAGAGCTTATGTAAAAGTCAAAGGACTTGGTTTTCTAGTCAAACCTAAAAGTCAACCACCCAAATGCTCCAGGATGAACAAATGGGTCAAAATATGAGCACCTGTTACAAAAACAAAGTTGTTGCTGGTTAAAATAAGCTATTATAGCTTATTGATAAGCTGACACCAAAATTGCACTATCAGTGGCAACCAGCAGGGGAAAGGAGTTCCCACTGCTTTGACTATTTGACCAAGCTTATTTGAGAGTTCTGGTTTGATTCAATTGGAAACAAAAGCACCCTTGTGATCAGTGAACCACAAGGAGTTAATAGCAACAATAAAATCACAAAATGATCCACACAATAAGCCACAATAAGCCAAACAGTCACCAGATAAGCACCAGATATGCAAATAAGCAGTTAAGCACTTAATAAGCAGTTTTAAGCAAAATAAGCCAGCCAAACTTAACCAGATGCACACACAAGCTATATAAACTAACAATGAACACAAAGCAACAAGAATCAAACACTGAATCAAAGTAAAGAGCAAGATCAAAACACAAAAAGTTACTGATGAACAAAGAACATATGCAGAAACAAGTTTGCTGATATACTTGACACTTGATCCAATTTCAAGCCTCAAATCCTTCTACCCTGGTGTGATTAGCTTTGATTTAGCACTTGTTACCCTTAACCTAAGCTTAGATCTAGGTGTCCTCAAAATCCTAGCCATTTTTACCAAGTTATGAAGATTTTATAGCCAATCTATGAATCTATGTGTTCAAGACCTTAAAACCTGCAAACAGATGAACATATGCTCCCAAATAACAGATACCAGTACTTGCATACAACACACAAGCACTTAACAAACCTCAAATCCAACTTATGCAGTAATCCCAAACACCCTTTTAAAACTTATTTTCACAAATTTTCAAAGGATCATTAAGATTCAACCCACAAATCAGATCAATAACACCTCATTAACATCAAACCAAGCCAAATCAACAATAAACATCCACAATAACACAGATTCAAGCACAAATCCACAAAAATCACAAATATTCAGAAACTTAAAGAGAAAATGAAAAGGGAAGAAGGTGCAAACCTCCAAGACCTACATCCAGGCCCTGGATTGTTTGAGCTGAGGTACTAGCAAAACAAGTACCAGCTTCCAATGCTGCTAAGATGAACAAACACAAAGGTGAGATCAAATAAACAAGGACTTTCTGATTTTTGAAACCCAAGCTTTATCAACTAAAACCTTGCCTCAAAAACCTTCAAACATATAAATGGAACTCAGAATTAGGCTATTTCAACACCAAACTTTTAATAAACAAGAACAAGATTTCTTAAAATTCAGAAAATCAAATTTTATTACTTAAAAAGGAATTACAAAGATTGATAGCCTAAAACTGGAACAAAGGGACTCTCACATGTTGAGGTCTCCTTTTATAGGCAAATGCCTGGCTAAACACTATTCATAAACCCTAGAACTGAATTCCCAAATGTGCCCTTGAGGTCTTCTAGACGTTTTCTGATTTTGAGCTGTCCAATTTGATCAAGGCTGTTCATTTTAGCTTTGGAATGAAGCAAATGTTGTGGGCTGTTGATCTTGACACGTCACATGACTTGGAGGCTAAGTTGCTTGCTGATTGGTGGAAAGGGAATTGGGGGTGGGGTCCTTTGTGAGTGGGAGTGAGGGTTTTATGTGTGGGATGTGTTTAAGGTGAGGTGAATCAAACGTGTGCCAAGGTAATTGCAAATTACCCTTTGTTTTAAGTGATGTAATTCTGGGTGGTAAAAGGTGAACAGTAAGTCTGTTTGATCCGTTTTTGGTGGAGTGGAAAGTGTTTGGCGCATTTCCAGTTTATATGTTTCATTATGCACACATTTATCCCTCCTCTTTCCTTTCTTTTGTCATTTGGATGCAAACTTCTATCAGCGCCCATTTTACATGTATCAACGTTTCACCATTTGTCACTTTTGGCACAAAACTTTATAAAAAGTGTTTCAAGGGTTATATTTGCCATTTTGAGATATTTCAAGGGCTGATCTTGGACATTCTTGATCTTCAAAGGTCTTCAATGTATATTTGGCTTTATGAGGGTCCATTGTTGGCAATTTTGATTTGTTGAGGGACTATTCTTGCCATTTCTTCAAAGTTGAAGGACCTTTTGTGTAATTTTGACAAACTTAAGGGACCAAACTTGTAATTATGAATATACAAGGGTTTTAAGTGTCATTTCTTCAATAAATGAGGATCAGTCGATATTTGTTGAGAATTCCATGATTAGGGCCCGGTTCTTTGTACGGCTTCGTTTCTCGTGTCCGTTTTTCCTTGTAACTTGTGATCTTTTGTCTTTTTCACGATATCCATACCTAAAATACACAAGTAAACAAACACAAGCATATATATGGTATTTTTATGACATTTTTATGCATTTAAAGCCCGAAAAGAACGATGAGATCATGTATAAATGCCATCTCATCACTCCCCCATACTAAGCCATTGCCGTGCCCTCACGCAATGCTAGAATAAAATATCTAAGCATCACCAAAGTTCAATTTTATTAACCTTTATTGAAAAGTAAAAGGACTTGCAACATACTACGAAGATGTGTAAAGACATAATGTATGATTTTCATCCCAAAAAGTGACTTTTAGGGTCAAAGAATAGAAACAAGTAAATGTCCCTTAGAGTAAACTTCGTCATCCTTGATTGTCATACATTCCATGCTAAGTGCAAAAACGAGATCATTGTTGGTACAAGTCACAATGCTAACACTACTCATACGTCCAAATTGTGTAGTACTTTTTCTCCCCGCAATCCTAGTTATTATAATGGGTTACTAGCATTTTTTATCTATTTGTCATGGATCACAAGTGATTCATATTGACTTATTTGAGTAGTTATTAGTCCGAAAGCAAAGTAGCACGATTTGATCAATAGTTAGCCGAAGGACAAAATCTTTTAAAACGGCTTCTCGTGTATCTCCTTAAGTTCATATCTTGGCATAACTCGTTTCACGATTTGAGACCTTTCTCGGACCGATATTTGGCATGTACTTCATACTTCAAATCTTGGGAAGACTTTCTTGAAATTATGGTCTTCTCTTCATATATTTGGAATTTCTTCACTTGACGTTTTTGAGAGATTCTTCATATTGGACCACGACTTCATCATTTTTCTTCAATCTTTATTTTGGATTTTGATATACAACGATCCGCCTCCTTTTCGGACTTGGATATATTTATCCTCATACCTTGTTAGGGTCTTTTTGGATAGACTTTCTCCATTCTTTAGGGGAGTAATTGCTTCTCGTCGTGTGTCTCGATCCTTCATATTGATTTAGGAATAATGATACTTCACATCATCTTTGGATCTTTAGCAAAAATAGAGCTCCTCATGCCTTGTTAGGGCCTTCTTGGATGATCGCCAATCTTCGCGTCCCGCTTCAATAAGTTATGCCTTGGCTATGAACTCTATTCAACCCCGAGCAACTTTTAAACGATCTTGCGCTAGAGGTTAAGTAACCTTTCAAATCGTACGACCTTACTTATTGCAATTATGATTTATTCCTAATGCATTGATCTTATGGGAAGAAAAAGCCACAATTAAAAACATATGAGTTTTTGAAAGAACACTTTCATGTTCTACGTTTAGCATGATCACTTGTCTAACTCTATCATTTCTCGTTCTTCACTATATAAAGACCTCTAATTAAAGAGACTCGTGAATACTTAGCCATGCAAGTCAAAATTAAGCCAAATTTGGATTAGCTTTCATTAAGACTATATCAAATCAAAGTTTTGGGTTTTCAAGCCACCTATAGGATCTTGCACTTTCTTGGACTTTTTCAAGTTTAGAGAATGCGTTTTATAGTTCCTTTGATAAGTGACTTTCTAGAATCAATTATAGGAACTTGCGAAAAGTTCTTGTTCTTAACCCGAATGAATTAAGACTTTCGCGTTTTAAAGCTCCCTATATAAAAGTCTAGCAAAACTTGAATTGAGCGGGTTAAGGAATGTAAATGGCTCCAAATGCCCATCAAGTCAAAAATTAACTCTTATTCTACCATCGGAAAATATACATTCGTGTCTTAAAAACACTTACGAAAACTAAGAAAAATTTAAAATTTGGCCATTTTTAGCCTTATTAGCAAAACAAAACATTGAAAATTGGAAAGCGTGAGGGCGTAGCAAAGCAAGTACCTATTCACCCCCCATACTAAAAGTAAACATTGTCCTCAATGTTTCGAGTCTAAAGGTGGAGCACCCCCATACTAGAGACGGAGAATCGAATGCTTAGGATCTAGCATGGAAAGGGTGATCAACAATATATCTAAAGCCGTTTATTAAGTATGCTAAAAGATAATTGTTAGAACAATAAAGGATATGTCATGAATTCGTGAAAAACTTCTTCAAACGAACGATGGAGGCTCACGTAAACGAACACGAGAGTCTTCAATCGTGGATGATGATGATGATCTAGATAACACAATCACAAACAACCACGAGACAACGAGTTGAAAGGGTACAAGTCCCCTTATTAGTGAATAGTGAGCATAAAAGATAAGCATGGGATCTCCCCCACGAGGCACCTCGTTTTTGATTATCGAGTCATGAGCTCGACTCGATCCCCTCAATGCTAATTATCATTGGGGAAGGTGACTTGGTCGAGGGCAACCATTGAAGGAATTTCCCCACCAAAGTAGTGCTTAAGCCTATGTCCATTCACCTTGAAATTAGGGCCATCATCTTGAGCTAGCTCAATGGTCCCATATGGAAACACTTGTGTAATGGTGAACGGACCCGACCAACGAGATTTCAATTTCCCGGAAAATATCTTAAGACGAGAGTTAAAAGGCAACACTTGATCACCAACGTTAAAAACCCGGTTTTTAATCTTTGAATCATGAAACTTTTTAGTCTTTTCTTTAAAAATTAATGAATTTTCATAAGCGTTATCCCTTAATTCATCTAATTCATTCAACTGTATTTTCCGGTGATCTCCCGCGGTCTTCAAGTCAAAATTAGCATGCTTAAGGGCCCAATATGCCTTATGCTCCAACTCAATGGGCAAATGACAATTCTTCCCATAGACTAACTTATAAGGAGTGCAACCGATAGGTGTCTTATAAGCGGTCCTAAAGGCCCATAAAGCGTCATCGAGTTTGTCGGACCATGAAGCACGGTTTTCTCCAATTGACCTCTCTAAAATCCTCTTCAAAGCTCGGTTCGAAACCTCGACTTGCCCACTCGTTTGCGGGTGATAAGCCGTAGAAAGACGATGTGTAACTCCATATTTCTTTAGAACCTTTTCGAATTGGTCATTACAAAAATGGGTTCCACGATCGCATATAATAGCACGAGGGGTTCCGAACCGAGAGAATAGTTGCTTCAAAAACTTCACTACCACACGAGCATCATTAGTAGGCAAAGCCTTAGCTTCCACCCACATAGAAAGGTAGTCCACCGCGACGAGGATATATTTGTTGCCATGAGACGATGGGAACGGCCCCATAAAGTCTATTCCCCAAATATCGAAAATTTCACATACTTGAATTATGTTTTGCGGCATTTCATCACGTTGAGACGATTTTCCTTGACGTTGGCACGAATCACACGACTTCACAAGTGCGTGTGCATCACGATAGATAGAAGGCCAAAAGAAACCGGCATCGAACACTTTCTTAGCCGTGAGATTAGCACCGTGGTGACCACCCGTGGGTCCCTCGTGACAAGATCTAAGGATATTAGAAGCTTTGGCACCAAACACACAACGTCGAACGAGTTGATCCGCACAAATCCGAAAGAGATAAGGGTCGTCCCAAAAATAGAACTTGACGTCACGAAAGAATTTTCGTTTTTGTTGTGTCGTCATACCCTTGATTATGAAATTGCCCGCATGGTAATTTGCAATGTCGGCAAACCATGGGGTGGTGTCTTTAGAATTCACTACACTGAGAGTCTCAAGAGGAAATGTTTCGGTAATTTCCTTGTTCTCGAAAACATCTTTGTGAGGATCTTCTAGACGAGAGAGATGATCGGCCGCTAGATTCTCGGCTCCTTTTTTGTCAAGCACGGTGACATCAAATTCTTGGAGGAGGAGCATCCAACGAAGCAATCTCGGCTTAGCATCTTGCTTAGCTAAGAGATACTTGATAGCCGAATGGTCGGTATACACAATGCTTTTAGTTAAGACGAGATAAGGTCGGAATTTCTCAAAAGCATAGACCACGGCAAGGAATTCCTTTTCCGTTGTGGTGTACTTCAATTGAGCCTCGGTCATCGTCTTACTAGCATAGTGAATAGGACGAAAATGCTTGTCATAACGTTGCCCTAAGACGGCCCCTATAGCATAATCACTTGCATCGCACATGATTTCAAAGGGTAATTCCCAATTAGGAGCAACAAGAATGGGAGCTTCGGTAAGTTTCCTTTTGAGAGTCTCGAAAGCCTTAACACAATCCTCATTAAAGTTAAAAGGAGCATCCTTCTCGAGAAGGTGTGTCATAGGACGAGAAATCTTCGAAAAGTCCTTGATGAAACGACGATAAAAGCCCGCGTGGCCTAGGAAACTCCTAACTCCCTTAACGGTTTTGGGATGAGGTAACTTGGCGATGACGTCTACTTTAGCTTTATCGACCTCAATCCCCGCCTTCGACACCTTATGTCCTAAGACGATTCCTTGTTTACACATGAAATGACATTTCTCCCAATTAAGCACAAGATTGGTTTCTTCACAACGTTTTAACATTTGTTTGAGATTAGATAAACATGACGTGAACGAATTACCAAACACCGAGAAGTCATCCATAAACACTTCCATCGACTTCTCGATCATATCGTGAAAAATCGCCATCATACACCGTTGAAACGTACCGGGTGCATTACAAAGTCCGAAAGGCATCCTACGATAAGCGAACGTTCCATAAGGACACGTAAACGTAGTCTTCTCTTGATCACGAGGGTCGATAGGGATTTGAAAGTAACCGGAAAAACCATCTAAAAAGCAATAGAATTCATTTCCCGCAAGTCGCTCCAACATTTGATCCATGAAGGGCAAAGGAAAGTGGTCTTTACGAGTGGCGTCATTTAACTTTCGGTAGTCAATACACACCCTCCAACCGGTCACAACACGAGTGGGAATTAACTCGTTGTTTTCATTAGGCACAACGGTCATTCCTCCCTTTTTAGGGACACAATGGATTGGGCTCACCCATGGGCTATCGGATATAGGATAAATCATTCCCGCGTCAAGGAGTTTAAGGACCTCCTTTTTAATGACATCGTGAATTTTGGGATTCACCCTTCTTTGACTTTGAATTGCGGGTTTGTAGTCCTCCTCCATTAAAATCTTGTGAGTACAAAATTTTGGGTCAATACCCTTAATGTCGGATATTTTCCACGCAATTGCCCCTTTGTGAGCCTTAAGAACTTTCAAGAGCTCGGTTTTTTCATTATTAGCAAGACCTTTTGCAATAATAACCGGCAACTTGTCATCACCTTCGAAGAATGCATATTCAAGGTGAGAAGGAAGATCTTTCAATTCAAGGATAGGTGGTTCCTCGATTGAAGATTTTGGTTCAACACTCATAACTTCCATCGGCGAAAGAAATGGTGGAATAGAAGTATCATCACTAATCAACACCTCATCTTCATTGTCGATTTCATTTGAAGTGAGATCGCCTCCTTGGAATAGAGTGAGATTTGGTGTGGAATTAGCAAGAATCGGATCCAAAATAGTGGGATTGCCACTTGACGAGCTATCGGAAAAACCTAACACTTCTTGTGAAAACTCATCGCAAACCACATCAACGATGTCAATGTGATTGATGGTAGCGATTGCATAAACATGAGAAGGTTTTGAGCTTTGAGTAGCGTTTATAACGAGTTCCCCTTCGTTGAATCTCAAAGTGATAGTTCTCGCATGAACATCGATAAGCGATCTCGAAGTGTCTAAAAATGATCGACCTAAAATTAGAGGAACTTGAGGATCCGCGGGGATGTCAACTACTATAAAATCAACGGGATAGTAGAACTTCCCCACTTTCACGAAAACATCTTCGGCTACTCCACATGCCATAATCGTGGAATGATCGGCCATCTCGATGGACATGTTCGAAGGAATGAGAGCCGGAAGCGAAAGCGATTTCCAAATGGAAAATGGCATCAAATTAATGCTCGCACCAAGATCGGCCAAGGCGAGGCATTCTTTCATATCTTGTATGTCACAAGGAATGAGAAACTTTCCGGGATCACCAACTTTTTCCGGTATGCGGTTAA
Source organism: Glebionis coronaria (assembly GCA_025667525.1). Classification (NCBI taxonomy): domain Eukaryota; kingdom Viridiplantae; phylum Streptophyta; class Magnoliopsida; order Asterales; family Asteraceae; genus Glebionis; species Glebionis coronaria. The sequence goes on from CM046881.1 coordinate 300,441,520, forward strand.
GATAAACCGAAGAACAATTAGCAAGCTTTGAAAGCTTTTCCTTATCGATCATCATACTTTTAAAAGTGGAAGCGAAACGAGGCATATATAACAACGCGTCGGCTAAACTTACATCAAAATGCACTTGTTGAAACATTTTTATAAAAAGCTCGATTTGTTGTTTGTTACGTTCTTGCAATTTCTCTTTGTTTCGTCTTGAAGGGTAGGGTAAAGGTGGTGTGGGTTGGTCATTAGGCAACGGCCTTGGAAACTCGGGTTCCACAATTGGTATTGGTTCAACCGTAGCTGTGGTTTGAGCGGTACTTCGTGGGATTGTAATGTGCTCCTTTTCGACCATCACCTCGGGTTCTTTCTCGATTTCATTCTCCTTAGAAGTACTTGTATGAGAGATTGGTTCCTTGAAAGTTTTACCACTTCGTGTAGTAATAACCTTCATTTCTCCTTTCGGGTTTGCAATGGTATCACTAGGAAGACTACCCGAAGAAGAGGGTTTACACATGATTGCTTCAAACATCTTAGCCATTCGGTCCTCAAATTTTGATTGCCTAGCATCCGCTTTTAATAACTCTTGCTTAATCTCATGTTGTCCTAATTCCATCTTTTGTTGATTTTGTTGAAGACGTTGGACATTTCCTTCCATTTTGTTTGCATGAGTTTTAAGTTCATTAGCAAGTTCATTTTTAAGTTCGTTTTTCAACTCGGATCTTAAGCTAATCATCTCACGTTGCATGTTATCAAATTTAGCATCATTTGCTTTTGCATAATCCAAAAATTCTCCTTGCAAATTTTTAGTGTGAGCATTTTGAAAACCTTGTGTAGTGTTTTGAAAATCACGGTTTTGATTTTGATTAGAGATTTGTCCATTCCCACTTTGATAATTCCCTTTGTTGTAATTGCGTGTGTTGCCTTGGTAATTACCTTGGTTGTTGTTTCGATAATTGTTAACATTTTGGTTTGGTGGAGCTTGATTTTGGCGGGAACCTTGACCGTTTTGGTTGTAAGTTCCCGTTGCTACATAAGCACTCGAAGTGTTACCATCTGCGGTAATGCACTCGGAAAGATCATGAGCTCCCCCACAAGATAAACAACTCTTAGCAACCGCTTTAACCAAAGCGGAATTGGAAGCTTCTTGAGCCTTCCAATGGGACATTAGATTAGCAAATCTATCAAAAAAACTATTTTCCTCATTAGCTTCATCATGTAAGGCGTTAATGCTACGAGACGATTGTGACGAAGATGACGAACCCATATTGGCAACACTCGGTGTGTTACGAGGGTTATAAACCTTAGATCTATTTTCAATGATTTGTAAAGCCTCATTTGTCGTCTTGCACAAAAAATTACCACCCGCGGCGGCGTTCAAATAATCTCGTTCATGATCATTAAGCCCATTATAAAAAGTATCCACTTGATGCAATTCCGTAAAATCATGGTGTGGACATTCATGTAACATCTCTTTAAATCGTTCCCATGCCATTGAAAAACTTTCATTATTTCTTTGCACAAATCGTGAAATCTCATTTTTTAAGTGTGTTGTTTTAGATGGTGGAAAAAACTTGTTCACAAACTTAGAAACGAGATCGGCCCATGTCAAAATCGAATTTGGCGGTTCTTTCTCGAGCCAAATTTTTGCGGGTCCATCCAACGAGTATGGAAACAACATCATCTTAATGGCGTCATGTGGAACATCCTTAAACTTGCTAGTGGCGGTGAGACGGTTGAAATTCCTAATATGGTAATGCGGGTTGTCTTTCTCGTGACCTCTAAACTTATTTGCTTGCAACATCGACATTAAACCCGTCTTAATCTCGAAATTCTCCGCAAGGATGGCGGGAATCACAATAGCCTCTCCAAAACCCTCGGTGGGTGCTTGTAGCAACTCCATCATAGTACGATTAGCCATGACGACTTCTTGTTCTACAATAGGTTCAACAATTGGAGGTTCTTCAACAATCAACGTCTCTTGATTGGCTTGCTTTTGAAGTCGTTTACGAGCTCGTTTTGCTTGATTGCGAGTGATCATAAACTTCACGAAGAATGGGAGGTGAGCAAAGAAGATTCTTTTTGGTTGTTTTGTGAATTTTCAAATTTTTTTTGTGTTTTTGATGGTATTTAATTTTTTTGGATTTTGGTGTATCTTCGTAGACAACAATCTACAAAATCTCTCCTCGAATCAAACTCTTGATTAAAGAAGCCTCAAAGGAATGAAAACGATCACGTGGAGTGAACGCCTTCGAATGACTTTAGAACTTTGGTGAAAACCAAATTGTTCAAGAGGGTTTAATCACAAAGAAAACCAAGCAAATATATTATACGTAATAATACTTTGGGCGGCAAAACCCTCGATTAGCCTTCAATCTCAAAATACTCACAAGCAAGCGGGGAAACGAGGCGGCGCGAAGCACTTAAGAGCCTTTTTCCTTAGGGTATATTTTATAATACCCGCCTTATACCCACCTTATAGTTTGTATTTTTCAAAATCGAGCTTCACGAAAGTATTTATCTATTTTTGCCTTTTTCTTTTTGTTTGAGATTCGAATACAATAATTAGGAGATCAAATCCCAATTAAGGTTGTGTTTTCACACTTTTGGAGATATTGTAAATTTATTGTGATACTTAATACAATATATTAATAATATTTGTACAAGAAAAACCAAGAAAACCGATAATACGTATTAGTAGAGTTCTACTAATACAAATACTATTTGGTTAATATTAAAAACAACAATGCAAATTAATCACGACACACCTCCCCGGCAGCGGCGCCAAAGTGATTGTGGTAAATTACACCTTTTAGGAAAAAGGCGTAAAAGCGGTAAGTATTGAACAAATGACTTTAGGATAAATCAAGTGTTAATGACCCAATTAAGTTCGTTTCCCAAGGAGGTATATGTGTGTGACTAAGATGTACAAGATTTGAGATTAATATTTGGTTTAGAAGGGGATTAGAAGAGAAAATGACGAAGTCGTAAAAATAAAAATTAACACAAAATCACTATTAGAAAGTTAAAACGTAGAAGCTTAAAATCACAAAAATAAAAATAAATTCTAAAAATTAACAAAAATTCACCAAAAATCAAAAATAATAAACTAAGAATTTACCAATGATCAAAACTTTTTCAAACCTTTTAAATAATTAAATATTCAATTTTTAAATGCTAATTAAAGCCCTAAAAATCAAATAAATTATCAAAAAGCCCAAATAAAGATTTTTCAATTGATAAACCTCTAAAATGACCTAAAAAGATTAAAAACTATTTTTAGAAATTTTAAAACTAATTAAAACTATTTAAAATGATTTAAAAACTATTAAAACTTAAAATAATTATAAAAATTAATCTATAAGTGATAAAATTATTCTAAAAGTTGCTAACTTCCTATTTTAATGTATTTAACCTAAGAAAAATGTAAAAAGTTGGAAAATGTGAAATTTTAAAAATAATAATAAAATAATAATAAAATAATATTAAAAATCCAAAAATTATAAAAAATTCTAAAAAATTGCAAACTAGTTTATTTTAACCTAAATAATCAGAAAATGAAAGTGAAATTACCAAAATACCCCTAATGGGCCCTCAAATGGGCCAAAACCAAATTCAGTCAACCTAAATGGGCTTTTGGGCCCAAAAAGTCAAACTTGGCCCAATTGACTTGGAAAAGCCCTATCTGACTTAAAATTTAATGCTAAGAACAAAACTCTAAAGGCCCAAAAGCTGAAAATGTGCTTATCACAGCTTATTGAACACAAAGCTTATTCTTATTGGGCTTTTCGGCCCATTAAGCCATAAGCTAATGCCAAAAGCTCTAATTTGACACACAACCCTCTTTTTGGATGCTTAAGAGGTCTGTCAAAAGAAATTTTCAATAAGCTCACTCAATAAGCCATAAAATAGAAAAGTAAAAATTCACAAAACGACAAAATAGTCGTTTTTGAGAAATACTCAACCTCAGAAGCTGATTCAACTTGCAAAAGCTTTCAAATGGACTCAATAAGCAATATCAATCAACAAAAATCCAATAAGCACAAGCAATAAGCCAGAATAAGCACAAAAGAGCTTATGTAAAAGTCAAAGGACTTGGTTTTCTAGTCAAACCTAAAAGTCAACCACCCAAATGCTCCAGGATGAACAAATGGGTCAAAATATGAGCACCTATTACAAAAACAAAGTTGTTGCTGGTTAAAATAAGCTATTATAGCTTATTGATAAGCTGACACAAAAATTGCACTATCAGTGGCAACCAACAGGGGAAAGGAGTTCCCACTGCTTTTACTATTTGACCAAGCTTATTTGAGAGTTCTGGTTTGATTCAATTGGAAACAAAGGCACCCTTGTGATCAGTGAACCACAAGGAGTCAATAGCAACAATAAAATCACAAAATGATCCACACAATAAGCCACAATAAGCCAAACAGTCACCAGATAAGCACCAGATATGCAAATAAGCAGTTAAGCACTTAATAAGCAGTTTTAAGCAAAATAAGCCAGCCAAACTTAACCAGATGCACACACAAACTATATAAACTAACAATGAACACAAAGAAACAAGAATCAAACACTGAATCAAAGTAAAGAGCAAGATCAAAACACAAAAAGTTACTGATGAACAAAGAACATATGCAGAAACAAGTTTGCTGATATACTTGACACTTGATCCAATTTCAAGCCTCAAATCCTTCTACCCTGGTGTGATTAGCTTTGATTTAGCACTTGTTACCCTTAACCTAAGCTTAGATCTAGGTGTCCTCAAAATCCTAGCCAATTTTACCAAGTTATGAAGATTTTATAGCCAATATATGAATCTATGTGTTCAAGACCTTAAAACCTGCAAACAGATGAACATATGCTCCCAAATAACAGATACCAGTACTTGCATACAACACACAAGCACTTAACAAACCTCAAATCCAACTTATGCAGTAATCCCAAACACCCTTTTAAAACTTATTTTCACAAATTTTCAAAGGATCATTAAGATTCAACCCACAAATCAGATCAATAACACCTCATTAACATCAAACCAAGCCAAATCAACAATAAACATCCACAATAACACAGATTCAAGCACAAATCCACAAAAATCACAAATATTCAGAAACTTAAAGAGAAAATGAAAAGGGAAGAAGGTGCAAACCTCCAAGACCTACATCCAGGCCCTGGATTGTTTGAGCTGAGGTACTAGCAAAACAAGTACTAGCTTCCAATGCTGCTAAGATGAACAAACACAAAGGTGAGATCAAATAAACAAGGACTTTCTGATTTTTGAAACCCAAGCTTTATCAACTAAAACCTTGCCTCAAAAACCTTCAAACATATAAATGGAACTTAGAATTAGGCTATTTCAACACCAAACTTTTAATAAACAAGAACAAGATTTCTTAAAATTCAGAAAATCAAATTTTATTACTTAAAAAGGAATTACAAAGATTGATAGCCTAAAACTGGAACAAAGGGACTCTCACATGTTGAGGTCTCCTTTTATAGGCAAATGCCTGGCTAAACACTATTCATAAACCCTAGAACTGAATTCCCAAATGTGCCCTTGAGGTCTTCTAGACGTTTTCTGATTTTGAGCTGTCCAATTTGATCAAGGCTGTTCATTTTAGCTTTGGAATGAAGCAAATGTTGTGGGCTGTTGATCTTGACACGTCACTTGACTTGGAGGCTAAGTTGCTTGCTGATTGGTGGAAAGGGAATTGGGGGTGGGGTCCTTTGTGAGTGGGAGTGAGGGTTTTATGTGTGGGATGTGTTTAAGGTGAGGTGAATCAAACGTGTGCCAAGGTAATTGCAAATTACCCTTTGTTTTAAGTGATGTAATTCTGGGTGGTAAAAGGTGAACAGTAAGTCTGTTTGATCCGTTTTTGGTGGAGTGGAAAGTGTTTGGCGCATTTCCAGTTTAAATGTTTCATTATGCACACATTTAGCCCTCCTCTTTCCTTTCTTTTGTCATTTGGATGCAAACTTCTATCAGCGCCCATTTTACATGTATCAACGTTTCACCATTTGTCACTTTTGGCACAAAACTTTATAAAAAGTGTTTCAAGGGTTATATTTGCCATTTTGAGATATTTCAAGGGCTGATCTTGGACATTCTTGATCTTCAAAGGTCTTCAATGTATATTTGGCTTTATGAGGGACCATTGTTGGCAATTTTGATTTGTTGAGGGACTATTCTTGCCATTTCTTCAAAGTTGAAGGACCTTTTGTGTAATTTTGACAAACTTAAGGGACCAAACTTGTAATTATGAATATACAAGGGTTTTAAGTGTCATTTCTTCAATAAATGAGGATCAATCTTGTTTGTCTTCAAGGGTATTTGTTGAGAATTCCATGATTAGGGCCCGGTTCTTTGTACGGCTTCGTTTCTCGTGTCCGTTTTTCCTTGTAACTTGTGATCTTTTGTATTTTTCACGATATCCATACCTAAAATACACAAGTAAACAAACACAAGCATATATATGGTATTTTTATGACATTTTTATGCATTTAAAGCCCGAAAAGAACGATGAGATCATGTATAAATGCCATCTCATCAAACTCTGATAAGATAAATCAGTGCATCAATGAACAAATTCACGCTTAAAAGAGGAAAATGCTTGGTGCTGAAGGATCCTCCAGCACCAACTCAATTGATATTGTCTTTGTCAAAGCCTCAAATGAGGATGGTAGCTCGATCCCTGATGCCAGGTGAAGAGAATTTACCAAATCATGACACTGGACGTATCCTTCTTCCTGAGTTGCAAGCAGATGCTGACACTTCAACACCTGATGAATCTTCAGTTACTGCAGATGACTCAGATGATGATTTAGAGAACGAAGTAAGTACCCCCACTTCCTCCTTTGGATAAGTCGGCTGGTGTTGAACCCTCTACTGACCAAAATCAATCCAGTCAATCATCAAGTCTCATACAACACACAAAGGTAGGTCTCCCAAGCATGTCAAAATTGACACATCAAAAAACTCTTCAGCTCCTGCTGAAGGTTCACATAAGGGAACTACCTCTTTAGTTTCAACAAATAAACTGAAGAATGCTAGATCTGAGGAAGATGAGAGAATGTCTCTTGTCATGCAAGAGATCAATGATCTTAAATTACAACTGAGGCAACAACAAACACCTACTCGATTCAGAGATGAACCTTCTAACTCTCCATATTATAAGTACAAGGCACAATTTAAAAGGGCTTGTGATCTATGTGGTTTAAACTAGGGGTGAGCATATGGACCGAGAACCGAACTAGAACCAAGAACCGAACCGAAACCGACCTAAACCGAACTGCATTTTAGAACCGCGGTTCGGTTCTCGGTTCCAGAATTTATAGAATTGCGGTTCTCGGTTCGGTTCCGCGGTTCTCGGTTCCGGACCCGAAGAATCGTTCAAATTTCAAGTATATAGGAATTTTTCGTTTTTTTACGTAATATTTCACATATAGCTACAAATAACATAAACGTAAAAGCTATTAAAAATAAATATGAATATCTAACCTTGATTGATTTTCTAGAATGAATGCTGCACAGTAGAACTTGGTAAAAATAACTAAAGGTACTTATCTAATTTGAAATAAAAGTGAAAATGTAAATATCGTTGCGTAAAATTTTAAACTTTAAAAGTTAAACTAAAAACTAAGATTTAAAAAAAATGACGAAAAATTAAAACTTTTAAAAGTAAATTTGAAACTTAAAACTTTGTAAAAATTAAAACTTTAATAAAAATAATTTGAAAATTAAACTAAGTGAAATGGTTTGAAAATTAAACTAGGTGAAAATTGACGGGAAAAATTAAGTTTGAAAATAAGTCGGGAAACCAAAAACTGAACATAAGTCAGAATCCAAATCTGGATCTAATTCAGAATCCTTGTTCCTTACTTAATTCAGAATCTGCCAATCCAATACCTAATTCGGAATACTCATCACACTCCTAATCCGGAATATTAACCTTCTACTTCTAGTTCGGAATTCGTGTACCATATGCAATTCGGAATGCCAAGCCGACACTCAGTTCGGAATGCAACACCCTGAGTTAGTTCAGAATCCCTATGCTACAACTAGTTCGGAATCCTGGATTTTCAATCTAATTCGGAAAGTGTAGTCACGAACCCAATTCGTAATATAATATCTGAGATAATTCGGAATCCAAAAGTTGACTTAAGTCGGAATGTGCAACCTCAATGTAATTCGGAATCCACCTCCAAAAGTAGTTCGCAATCTAGTTGTCCAACACCTAATTCGGGATGTTGGATACTCAACCTAGTTCAGAATGTGTAGGTTTCAGACTTAATTCGGAATGAGCTTGTTTTGGAGGGAAAATTAGTTATGTCGGAATAAAGATTTGTATGTAAGTCGGGATAAAGAGGTTTTGCAAGTAAGTCTGAATAAGGGGGTTTGCATGTAGTTCGGGAAAAGAGGGTTTCTAAAACCCGGATTAACACAAATAAGCAAAATCACAATAAGCACTTACCAAAACTTTTACCAAACTGATTTTTATAAAAAGCTAATAAGACACAATTTAAAAACTTTTAAAAACACTAAATAAGCAAAAATTTAAAATCAAATTTTTATAAAAATATTAGACTACCAAAATCAACTTATGTAAAAACTAACAAACATAAAAATTAAACAATAAGCACCTTAATCTAAAAACCTCAAACACACCAACCAATAAGCACAATCCAATAAGCAAATCAATCACATCTTCAACAAAATTAAACCAACTACATGATTAATTAAGCAACTCAATAGATTATGATTAAGAAAGGTAGAATGAGAAGTTATGAAAAAAGCTTGATTATATTAAATATTAAGATAAAAGATTACAAGATGAAGGTTTGATAAGCTTGAAAGAAAAACTAGAGAGAAGAAAAATAAAACAAACACTAATAATAAAACTAACTAGAAAATTAACTACTTTTACTAATGACCATTTAGAAAACTATATATAGGGGAGGTGGAAGGTGCTTGTTTCTTCCTCTTTTCTTCTTGTCTTTCTCGTCTTTTAAATAACTTGCTTTCTCGACTTTGTCTCGGGATTAGTCGAATGATAACTTGAACTCGTCTTCTATTTTTCTTCTTTTAATAGACTTGGTTCTTAGACTTCGTTAAACTTCCGTCTTTAGACTTTTTCTTCGATAAATCTTCAGAATAGGCCTTTGACTTCCGTTCTTCTTCACTTTTGATCTTTTGACTTCGTCTTTTGTCTTTTTATTCGATAAAAGCCCGTGAAATCCCGTATTTCTTCCTTTTTCACATTTTTGTCCTAAAGCACAATAAAAACACAAACCACGCATAATTCCGACTTTTACGACATAAAATACAAGTTTTGGTCTTGTTATTATTGGAAATAAGTGGTAAAAGGATAAGTGTTTTCACACTTATTAAATCCCCTACACTTGCCCATTGCAATGCCCTCATGTAAGGCATTAATTTCAAACACAGTTTACATTTCTCATCATAATTAACCCACCTTAGCCTTTATTAAATACTAAACATTAAGGAAACTTAAAAAGACATAAAATTGCAAAATATTTAAAGGAAGAATAAGTAAAGAAATCGAAGACTTACATTGGGATTTTGGTTGTCATGAATGTTTATCACCCTCAAGTTTCACGTTTACCAAACCAAGCTTATACACGAGATCATTGTTATTATAAGTTAGCAAACTAATCAAACTCATGTGGCCAAATTATTTACTTAGACTCCCTTATTCCTAGGTGTATCTCTTATATTTTATTATTGTCTTGAATGATCACGGGGATGCATTTTTGACTTATTTCGATAGTTTATTTAGGCCGAAAATAAAGTAGGACGATTTAATCAATAGTTAGCTAAAGGACAAATCTTTTAAAACTGCTTCTCGGGACCTCATAAAGTTCATATCTTGGCATAACTCGCTTCACGATTTGAGACCTTTCTCGGACCGATATTTGGCAACGACTTCATACTTCAAATCTTTAGAGACGTTCTTGAAATAATGGTCTTCTCTTCATAATAGGAATTTCTTCACTTGAAGTTTTTGAGAGATTCTTCATACTTGGACCACGACTTCTTCATTTTTCTCCAATCTTTATTTTGGATTTTGATATACAACGATCCGCCTCCTTTTAGGACTTGGATCTATTTATCCTCATACCTTGTTAGGGCCTTTTTGGATAGACTTCTCCATGATCTTTAGGGGAGTATTTGCTTTTCGTCGTGTGTCTCGATCCTTCATATTGATTTTTAATAAATGATTCTTCACATCACTTGAAATCTTTAGCAACAAAATATAGCCCTCATGCCTTGTTAGGGCCTTTTCGGACTCGCCAATCTTCGCATCCCGCTTCAATAAGTTATGCCTTGGCTATGAACCCTAATTAATACCGAGCAACTTTTAAACGATCTTGGGCTAGAAGCTAAGTAACGTTTCAAATCGTACGACCTTATTTATTGCAATTAAATTTATTAGCAAGCGATGGGAGAAAAAGCTCATAATCAACTCACATAAATTCATGAAAGAATACCAAACTTATAATTGACTCTGTCATCTCTCGTTCTCCACAATTTAAAATCTCAAGGAATGAGACTCGTGGATGCTTAGCCAATTAAATCAAAGTTTTTGGTTTTCAAGTCATCTATAGGATCTTGCAACTTCTTAGACTTTTTCAAGTTTAGAATTCTCATTTTAAAGTTCCCTTGATCAACGACTTTCTAGGATCAACTATAGGAACTTGCGAGAAGTTCTTGTTATTAACCCATAAGAGTTAAGACTTACGCATTTTAAAGTTCCCTATAAAAAAGCCTAGCAAAACTTGACTTAAACACGTTAAGGATACTATCTAGAGTAAACTTAGATAAGTAAACTCGGGTTGAGTCAAAAGATTCATGACGTTTGAAAATTTAAAACCACTTTATTAAACTTTATTCTAGCAAAGAAAGTAAATAACGATAACAAAGGAAAATAGTACTATACTACTAGGCCAAAATAGATTAAAAATTTTGAAAAATGTCGAAAAATTAGATTTTTCGGTTAAAATGACGAGAATTTAATGGAAAAGCCCACTTAACTTCGATAGAAGTCCCCCTACACTTGATATAAACATTGTCCTTAATATTTAAGCATGTGGGAGTAAACTCCCCTACACTTAGGACATTGTGAACTTTGTTTAAATCTTGCTAAGGAAGGGACAAATAAAGTGATTCCAATGTGAACATATAAGATATGAAATATTGAATCACGATAGTTTAGGATAGAACCGGGAAGACGGGTACACGGGATCACGGGTCGTCAAATGTCATCAAAAGTGCTCTTTTGAAGCTTTAATCCTTGCACATCATAAGAAACAAGACAACAAACCCTATGTAGCTCCCCCTACACTTATTATGAAAATAGGTAAAAAGGATAGATCAACGGGTTGCCTCCCGAGAAGCGCTTGTTTTTGTTAACCGAGTCACGAGCCTGACTCGACCCGGAACTAATTCAAGGGAAACATGGTGAGGGATGGAATCATCTCATGAGAGATGTCCTCACCAAACTACAACTTCACACGCTGGCCATTCACTTTAAAATTTGGCCCATTTGGTTGCGATAACTCAATGGGGACATATGGGAAGACTTTGGCGACGGTGAATGGACCAGATCAACGGCTCTTAAGCTTGCCCGAAAAAATTTTCAGCCGAGAGTTAAAGAGTAAAACTTGATCACCAATGTGAAACTCTCGGTTCTTAATCCTAGAATCATGAATGAGCTTGGTTTTCTCCTTTTAGATCAATGAATTCTCATAAGCTTCATTCCTTAGTTCATTAAGTTCATTGAGTTGGATCTCCTAAGATCACCGGCTTTGTTGATATCAAAATTAGCCCATTTCAAGGCCCAATAAGCCTTATGCTCCAACTCAATGGGGAGGTGGCATGCCTTTCCGTACACAAGACGATATGGAGTGCAACCAATAGGTGTCTTATATGCGGTACGGAGAGCCACAAAGCATCATCTAACTTATCGGCCCATGAGGCACGATGCTCTCCCACAGTACGCTCTAAGATTCTCTTAAGACCACGGTTAGAAATCTCGGCTTGACCATTTGTTTGTAGATGATATGCGGTGGAAAGACGGTGATTAACACCATACTTAGCCATGACTCGAGCAAATTGATCGTTGCAAAAATGAGTCCCGCGGTCACTGATGATAGCACGAGGAACACCGAATCGAGCAAATAGTTGTTTCAGAAAGTTCACAACCACCCTCGCATCGTTCGTAGGTAAAGCTTTTGCTTCAACCCATTTAGATACGTAGTCAACGGCTACGAGGATGTATTTGTTCCCTTTAGATGAAGGAAATGTCCCCATAAAGTCGATGCCCCACACGTCAAAGATTTCACATTCTTGGATGAAATTTTGAGGCATCTCATCTTTATGTGTGATCTTGCCATGTCTTTGTCAAGCATCACAATGTTTAACCATTTCATGAGCGTCATGATAAATGGTGGGCCAATAAAATCCAGAGTCGAACACTTTCTTCGCGGTATAGTTAGGACCAAAGTGACCACCGGTGGGTCCTTTGTGGCAAGCTTCTAGGATTAGTAAAGCTGCCGGCCGATCAACACACCTCTGAATGACAAGATCCGCACATTGCTTGAAAAGGTAAGGGTCGTCCCAATAATAGTTTTAATGTCCTTGAAGAACTTTTTCTTTTGTTGGGACGTTAACCCTTCCATAAGAATACCACCCGCTAAATAGTTTGCAATGTCTGCAAACCACGGGGTATCATCAAGATTGGAGTTAATAGACATCAAGGCCTCAAGGGGAAAAGATTCATTAATCTCTTGATTTGGGAGCTCCCCTTGATAAGGATCCTCAAGTCTACTCAGATGATCCGCGGCTAGGTTTTCCGCTCCCTTCTTGTCACGAATTTCAATTTTGAATTCTTGAAGGAGTAAAACCCAACGAAGAAGTCTTGGTTTAGAATCTTGTTTAGTTAACAAGTACTTCAACGCGGAATTATCGGTATACACAATGGTGGTGGAAAGGACAAGATAGGGGCAGAATTTTTCAAAAGCATACATTACAGCTAAAAGCTCTTTTTCGGTAGTGGTATAATGCAATTGAGCCCCCGTCATTGTCTTGCTAGCATAATAGATTGGTTGGAAGTGTTTGTTCACACGTTGACCTAAAACTGCTCCAATAGCAAAATCGCTAGCATCACACATCAATTCAAAAGGTAAGTCCCAATTAGGGGTAACTAAGACTGCCGCCTTAGTTAATTTATCCTTAAGAAGATTGAAAGATTCAATACATTCTTTAGAAAAGATAAAACGAGTATCTTTTTCCAAGAGGTGGGTCATCGGGCGAGCTATCTTAGAAAAATCTTGAATGAACCGACGATAGAATCCCGCATGACCAAGAAAACTTCTTACACCCTTCACGGTTGAAGGTGGAGGCAACTTAGCAATCACATCGACTTTAGCACGGTCGACTTCAAGACCGGCTTTGGAGATTTTGTTGTCCCATATATTTAGATAATATAACACGAATTAAAGTAAGAAAATAGATGAAGAAGATGAATTCTAGAGAGAGAAATTAGAGAGAGAAAAAAGAGAGAATGGTTGGAGAAACTAGGTGATATAAGATTGAGAGAAAACGAAATGACCAACACCCTTCCTAACATGCTAGGAAGGATATTGATACAATGTTTTTCAATGGGTTCATTGTTTATTCTCGGAATCTTCTCGAATTGATCACGGTTCAAAGTGGAATAGTTGTTCTTGGTTACAAAAAAGGGTTTGGTTTTCTATTCTACTAAAAAGGTTTAAATGCACAAAGATATAAAATTAGACTAAAAGCAGTTAATAAAATAAGACTGAAATCGAATTAAAATTAAACAGTAAAGCATAAACAGTAAATACCCCTTACTAGAAAACACTTCATTCGGAATAGAAAGTTGATTCGGAATAAAGCTCTTGATCCGGAATAAAAATAAAAGAATAAGAAAAACAGGTTGATTCGGAATAAATCAATTGATCCGGAATATTGAATATTCTGGATGAAGAAGGTGATTCGGAATAAAAAGAAGGAGCTTGATCCGGAATAAATGATATTCCGAACGAAGGAGCTTGATCCGGAATAAATGATATTCCGAACGAAGGAGCTTGATCCGGAATAAATGATATTCCGAACGAAGGAGCTTGATCCGGAATGTAAGGTTGATGCGGAATAATGAAGTTGATCCGGAATATCCGGTTGATCCGGAATACTGGGGTTGATCCGGAATAATTGATTATTCCGGATGAAAGGTTTGATACTGAATAATTAAATTGATCCGGAATAAAAAAAATGAAAGTGATTTGATTCGGAATCTGGGCACGAAGAACAGTAAACAGAAAAAACAGGGTAATACGATTTTAATCAAAACAAGCCAAATTTAACCAAAAGATTTAAACCAAACTAAACACTAATCATTTATCAACCATAAACATCAAATCCCAACAATAAAAACACAAAACCCTATAACTTTTGAAGATCAAATCAACCAAATAAGAACTTGAAACTTTAAATCAAAAAGATGAAGATGAACAAGATTAATGGAAGGTTTATATTGATTGATTAAGGTAGAGTAAACAAAAGGAAAGATTAAACACTTACAAGATTAAAGATTCAACAAAAATTGAAAAATCACCAACACCTTAATGGTGGCTTCCTACGAAAGAAAAGAAAAACTGGAAATGAAAAACTAGCTCAAAATGTGTGAAGGGGTTTCTTTATATAGGCCAAGTGGTTGGTTGGTGAGTGGGCTTTCTTATTTCTTTTCGTCTTCTCGTCTTTTCAGTAAAGTTGACATTTTTGATTCTGATTCGGGATTTGTCGACGAATAAATTCAACTCGTCTTTTAATTTCTTCGTTTAATAGACTTGAGTTCCTTCGACATATGTAAATCTTCCATCTTTGGTCCTTTTCTTTGATAAATCTTCAAATAGGCCCATTGACTTCAAATCTTTTGCATCTCTTGGACAATAGTCTTCGTCTTGAGCCTTTTTCTTCGATAAAACCCGTGCAATCCCATGTTTTCGTCAATATTTATCCGGTTGGCTCTGAAAACACAACAAACACACAAACCACACATAATTCCAAACAAATGACATTAAATACGCGTTTTGGTCTTGTTTTAGCAAGAAATAAGTGGTAAAAGGATGGGTGTTTTCACACCTATCAAATCCCCTACACTTAACCATTGTCATGCCCTCATGCAATGCTTAGTGATAAAGCAATTTTACACTTTTCTCCTAATCAATCAACCTTGGCCTTATTAACATACTACTAAACAAAAATTAAGGTACTAAGAGAAATTAAAACTTTAAAGTAAACAAGAGGATAGAAAACCATTTTCACTTGAAAATAGCTATATGGAAATAACTTGCAAAGAGATCAAGGACTTACATTAGGGCTTTGGTGCTGCGAAGATTCATCACCCTCAAGTTTCACGTTCCCCAAACTAAGCTTAAAAACGAGATCATTGTTATTATAAGTTAGCAAATCAAACACTTACACACATGGCTTAATTATATTCTTAAACTCCCTTATTCCTAGGTGTATCTCTTATATTTTATTTTTGTCTTAGAATGATCATGAAGATGCATTTTTGGACTTATTGCGATAGTTTATTTAGGCTGAAAGCAAAGTAGGACGATTTGATTAATAGTTAGCTAAAGGACAAAATCTCTTAAAACTGCTTCTCGGGATATCAAAAAGTTCATATCTTGGCATAACTCGCTTCACGATTTGAGACCTTTCTCGGGCTGATATTTGGCATGTACTTCATACTTCATATCTTTGAGAGACGTTCTTGAGATAATGGTCTTCTCTTCGTTAATAAAGTTTCTTCACTTGGAGACTTTTGAGGGGTACTCCAACTTTGTTGACCACGACTTCATCATTATTTCTTCAATCGCTAATTGGGATTTTGAGATACAACGATCCGCCTCCTTTTCGGACTTGGATCTATTTATCCTCATACCTTGTTAGGGTCTTTTCGGATAGACTTCTCCATGATCTTTATGGGAGTTGATTGCTTTTCGTCGTGAGTCTTGATCCTTCATATTGATTTTGGGAATAATGCTTTTCACATCACCTTGGATCTTTAGCAATAAGATTGAATCCTCATGCCTTGTTAGTGCCTTTTTGGACTCGCCAATCTTCGCGCCCCGCTTCATAAGTTATGCCTTGGCTATGAACTCTTATCATTACCGAGCAACTTTTAAACGATCTTGGGCTAGAAGCTAAGTAACTTTTCAAATCGTACGACCTTACTTATTGCAGATAAATTATTAGCAAGTGATGGGAGAATAGGCAGGTAATCACACCAAGTGAGCTTGTGCAAGAATACCGACTTATAATTGACTGTATCATTTCTCGTTCTCCACAATTTAAAATCTCCGGAAGCGGTGAAGCTCGGGGGCTGTTACGTCATTGTATCATAGTTCCAGGTACAAGAGAACGACTCTAAATGAGACGTTTTATAAAAATACCTCGTTGAATTTAAATAAAAAGCATCACAGTACAAAGGTCTCAGTTTCAAAAGATAGTGCAGCGGAATGTAAAAGTTTTAAACATCAACGAGATAATAGTTCAAAAGCATAAGTAAATAAATGTCCGAAGATAGCCAAGAAATGCATGCGGACTCCAAGTACTTCACACAGCAGGTACAACACATCATCAATTACCTGAGATAAATGCTAAATTGGGTCAACATAAAGTTGGTGAGAATATAGGTTTCAAGTAAAAATTCATAGTCATTCAATTTCATATTTCATTTCATGTACACATGCAACTATAGGAGATATAGTGCCAAGTGTAGGATAAATTGGGTGTTTACAATATTTATGATAGCTAAGCTCGTGACATCGAAACTAGTGATCCAGTGCATACAATAGATTGCATACATAAATTTGCCCCAATGGAGTACCTAGCCAAGATGACTCCGTTCATACAAATGGTACACACTCGTCCGGCGTCAGAATGCCCGAGTGGAGGTTGTCAACCCTCAATAGATCTATCCGTAACATAAGGGCTTACTCCAGCAGAGTAACTAACGATTCACGATAGTGGGGACTATGGCTAAAACAACTTAAGCTATCTCATAAATAGTGTTCACAAAGCGTTCACAGAAATCAAGTTTTACTTGCGTCCAGAAGCAAGTCATCAAAGCATTTATCACATCCCAAAATATTAAACATATAAAAAAAGTTTAATATGGATCTATAAACTCACCTCAAGCAACGATTCAAACCGCACAAGTAAGATCAAATAGTAGCGAGCAACTCTAGCAACAACCTAAATATAATACTATAGTTTAGGCGCTAGCAAATAAGTCACAAAAGTTCATCACGTACGTTACTCATCAATCAAGTATATATTTTGTTGTTAAAATCGTGACTTGTAAATGTTATATCGTTATAAACATTATAGTATATATATACTTAGGCAAAAATATTTATTTTTGACTCGACGAAATTTCGACAGCCTTTCGGCGTAAATTTTAATTTACCAAAATTTATCTTAACAAATTTTCCTACGTGAATTCTAACGAAAATTCGGCAGCCTTTCGGCGTCACATAAAAATTTGCCATTTTTAGTAAATACTCAAATCTCGTCCAAAAACCCCTATTTTCAACAATTTCTCAATCGCCAACAATTCAACAATTCATTTTCATAATCGTAACCATTTCAACTTCCAACGTTCAAACTTTCAATAGTACAACAAGTATTCACATTTCGAGCTAACACGCTTTTACAAAACAAGTCCAACATTCATACATACCATTTAGTAACCATTTCGACACTTAAAACAACTCCGTTTAACTCGAAAATGTCGTTTCGACCACTTTAAAAATCTGGACAGCAACCACTTATAGTGTTGTTCTCCAAAAATAAAGTTTTCCGACAACGTAATTTAAACAACCACAACTTACTCATTTTAGCTCCGTTTTTAGCCCATAATATATCGAAACGAAGGTATTCACTTATATTTTCCTAATATCGTAGTAAACTAGTGTCAAAACAATTTTTACGACTCTCTACGCCTCTTACAAAAGTCGGACAGATTGTACGTATTCCGTAAAAACTCATTTTCGACCGTTTTCGAGCGTAACCACTAGTAGTAACACCACTAGTTTCTTCTAATTTTTCATATACAACAACAAAATCAAAGATTTTTCTTCAAGTTTACAAATCCAAAATATACATACTTATATTTTTCACAAATCTTTCAATTATCCCATTTTCATGTATGGATCTAATAGATCCACACTTAATTTCCACAAATCTTGAAATATTTCATGACCAAAAATAGTTTTCAACATTTTATTTCATAAAAATACTTGATGAGTAACATGCATGCATAGATCTACAAAGATCATGCATGGAAAAATGAAAAGATGAAAAGGTGTAAGAAATGACCTTGTGTAAGGATCCTACGTAACCACAACGATCCGATCTACAATCATACCCACTAATAATCAACAAGAACTTCTACCCTAAATCTTCAACCCAAAAACTTCTCAAATCGTCAAACCAAGAAAATCCATTCTTCTATATGCTTATACAAGCTCTAGGGTGTATTTGTTTTGTGTTGAATCTTGGTAAAATGTAGCTTTTCAAAAATCAACAATGGTGGAAAAGAGTATGTGTTTGTGCCGTGTGTTTAGAGAGAGAAAGAGAGTTATGTGTGTTTTTTTTTGAAGTGAAATGAAGTGAATAATGTAAATTATTTGAGGTGGTTTTGGTTAGTAAGTTAAAAATGTAAGATGTGTAAGTAAGTGTAAGCTTAATATGGTAAAGAGTGGAGTGTTGGTACATTATGCACATGGGGTGACATATGGCCGGTTATGGGGTCCCATATGGGGGTAAATTATTCAAAATTTTTACTATGGTAACTAGTTAAAAGGTTTAAGGTAAAAAGGTTAGTTAGTTTTAGGTAAATATCAAAAAGTATATAGTTAAGTTAAAAATTACGTAAAACTTAAAAATTTGACGAAATATATTAAATTTACGATTTTTCGACGAAAACTGACATTTTATGATTGGTAAAGTATTTTATGCACGCTAACGACGGGTAAACGTAAAAACGACGTAAAATACGAAAACGCGATACGTTAATTAAATATTCACAGTAAATACGATTTATTACTATAAATAGCAAAAATAAAAAAATACAGGCATATATAAACATATACAGAAATATTTAAATACGCTGCTCATGAAAATACGATCACGCTGTTAAAAACTAAACAGTTAAGCACATAATTCACAGATAACGAATAATCTCATGGATTATCGTCAATTCATTGACCGTCTCAGCACTTTGGTCAGGTTCACAGAAATGTTCAGAATAATGACTGAGCACAGTGTCAGGTCATTACTCGTCATCAAACAGTTTTTCAGAAAACGCGGGATAACTTCCCGGTTCCAACACAGTTAAATCACATAGTTGACTAAATAAAAAGTCAAAGGGTAAAATAGTCATTTTACAAAGTAGGGAAAATTACCAGGTGTTACATCATCCCCTTCATAGAGAAGCTTTGTCCTCAAAGCTTAGGAGTGTCACGGTTTCTAGAGTTGTCAAAGAGTTGCGGATATTTCTTGCGAAATTGATCCTCACGCTCCCAAGTGAATTCAGGTCCACGTTTATAATTCCACCTCACCTTGATGATTGGAATACGACTCTGTTTCAATCGTTTGACCTCACGGTCCATGATTTCAACAGGTTCTTCGACAAATTGCATCTTGTCGTCAATTCGGAGTTCCTCCAATAGTATAACGAGTGTCTCATCAGAAAGGCACTTCTTCAAGTTCGACACATGAAAAGTGCTGTGCACGCGGCTCAATGCTTGCGGTAATTCGAGACGATAGGCTACGATTCCAACCTTTGCCAGAATTTTGAAAGGTCCAATATAACGTGGGTTCAGCTTTCCTCGCTTGCCAAAACGTACCACACCTTTCCAAGGAGATACTTTTAGCATCACTCTGTCTCCCACTTGAAATTCGAGAGGCTTACATCGAACGTCGGCGTAACTCTTCTGACGATCATGGGCTGCTTGAATTCGGCTCTTGATTTGAACAATCTTCTCATTCGTTTCACTGATGAGTTCAGGGCCAGTGAGTTGACTATCCCCAACCTCACTCCAACACACAGGCGAGCGACATTTACGACCATACAACGCCTCAAACGGTGCAGCCTTAATACTGGTATGATAACTATTGTTGTAAGAGAATTCCACTAGAGGAAAATGTCTGTCCCATTGCTTCCCAAAGTCAAGCACACAAGCACGCAACATGTCCTCCAGCGTTTGAATAGTTCTCTCACTCTGTCCGTCAGTCTGCGGGTGATAAGCAGTACTCATGTCCAATTGCATACCCAACGCTTTCTGAAGTGATTTCCAGAATTCCGAAGTAAATCTACCATCTCTATCAGAAATTATCGAGATCGGTATCCCATGTTTTGCGACTACTTCCTTCAGATAAAGTCTCGTAAGCTTATCCATCGAATCATCTTCCTTCATAGCCAAAAAGTGTGCAGATTTCGAAAGTCGATCCACAATTACCCAAATTGTGTCGTATCCGTTGGTCGTTTTAGGCAGCTTAGTTATGAAATCCATGGTTATATTTTCCCATTTCCACATAGGAATTATAGGTTGAACCAACAATCCAGATGGTTTTTGGTGTTCTGTTTTCACTCTAGCGCAAGTCAAGCACTTCCCTACATAAGTAGCAATTTCAGCTTTCATATTTGGCCACCAATATAGCTTCTTCATATCCTGATACATTTTGTCAGATCCTGGGTGAATCGAATACTTAGATTTATGCGACTCGTGCATAATCACGTCCCTTAGTCCTCCAAAACGTGGTAACCAACTTCTACCATTCAGACATAGCGTTCCATTAGTGCTAGTCTCCAATTCCTTAGTAACCATTCCTCCTAATTTCTCAGCTTCAGCATGTTCAGGCTTAAGGGATTCGGTTTGTGCTTCACGAATTTGCACAGGTAAGTTCGGATTGATAACCATAGCTAACGATCTAACTCTACGTGTCATCAGTTGTTCCTTTCTACTTAGCGCATCCGCCACTACATTGGCCTTCCCAGGGTGGTAGCGGATTTCACAGTCATAATCGCTGAGCAACTCGATCCATCGACATTGTCTCATGTTCAGTTCCTTCTGATCAAGAATATGTTGTAAACTCTTGTGATAGGTATAGACGACACACTTGGTTCCATACAAGTAGTGTCTCCACAATTTCAAGGCAAATACTATCGCTCCTAGTTCCAAGTCGTGCCTAGTGTAGTTTTTCTCATGCGTTTTTAATTGTCGTGACGCGTAGGCGATAACTTTCTTCCTTTGCATCAACACATCTCCCAATCCTTTTGCTGATGCATCACAGTAGACCACAAAGTCTTCCGATCCTTCTGGTAACGATAGAAAAGGCGCACTACATAACATTTGTTTCAACTTTTGGAATGCTAATTCCTCCTTATCTCCCCATTCTTATTTCACCTTCTTTTGAGTCAACTTCGTCAATGGTTTCGCGATCTTCGAGAACCCCTCGATGAACCTTCGGTAGTATCCGGCGAGTCCTAAGAATTAGCGAATTTCCGTCGGTGTCGTAGGAGCAGTCCACTCCCTAATTGATTCAATCTTGGCAGGATCAACATGAATCCCCTTGCTATCTATAACGTGACCTAGAAATTGTACTCTTGGCAACCAAAAATCATACTTCGAGAACTTAGCGTACAATTCCTCCCTCTTAAGCAATTCCAGTATTATCCTAAGATGTTCCTCATGCTCTTTCTCATTCCTTGAGTAAATCAGTATGTCATCGATGAACACAATGACAAACTTGTCCAAATACGGTTTACACACCCGGTTCATGAGGTCCATAAACACAGCAGGTGCGTTTGTCAAACTGAACGGCATCACTTGGAACTCATAGTGTCCATACCTAGTCCTAAAAGCAGTCTTTGCAACATATTCCTCACGGACTCTCAATTGGTGATAACCAGACCTAAGGTCAATCTTCGAGTAAACGCTCGATCCTTGCAACTGATCAAACAGATCATCGATCCTAGGTAACGGGTAACGGTTCTTGATGGTAAGTTTGTTCAACTCACGATAGTCGATACACATCCGAAAACTCCCATCCTTCTTCTTTACAAATAAGACTAGAGCTCCCCAGGGTGAAGAAATCGGTCTTATGAATCCTTTATCAGTCAACTCTTGTAGTTGCGTCGCTAGTTCTTGCAATTCCGACGGTGCTAAACGATAAGGCGCTCGAGCAACAGGTGCAGCTCCCGATATTAAATCGGTCTGGAATTCAACTTGTCTAGCCGGCGGTAATCCAGGCAAATCTTCAGGAAAGACTTCCGGAAAATCCCGTACGATAGGTACATCTTCCAACCGTTTTTCTTCCGTCTGCTTTTTAGTAACACAGGCTAAAAATACGTGGCACCCTTCTGATAACAACTTCTGAGCCTTGACACGCGAGATAATGTTCAGTCGTGACTTTCCTTTTCCGTCACTTTTATCCCCTTGTACCTCCAAAACTTCATCACCAAATGGTAAACGAACGATCTTCTCGTCACATACAATCGTAGCACGATATCTCGACAACCAATCCATTCCGACAATCACGTCAAAACTCCCTAACTCAACAGGCATAAGGTCTATTACGAAAGGATGACCTAGAAGATTTAAAGTGCATCCACGAAGTATAGTGTCAGCTTCTATCAACTTCCCATTAGCTAACTCAATAGTGTACTTAGTGTCTAAGGGCGAAGGGGTCACATCAAGCAAAACACTAAAAGCAGTCGACACAAAACTCCTATCGGCTTCAGTATCAAACAAAATAGAAGCATAACGACCATTGAGAAGAAATGTACCCGTCACGACGTCGGGTTTTGTTGCGCTTCTCCTCCTCCTATCACATAGACCCTTCCACGAGCTTCCCCAGCTTTAGCAATCTTTCCTTGGTCCTTGTTCTTTTTCTTTGGGCACTCATTGTTGTAGTGTCCCTTCTGCTGACATTCAAAGCAAGTGACGTTGGCTTTCGTGTTGGGTGGTGACTTACAATCCCTAGCAATGTGTCCAGTTTTCTTGCAGTTGTGACACTGTACATTGCATTGTCCATTATGGTGACGCTTGCATCGATTGCACAGAGGTAACGTCCCATTGTACACTCCCTTTTCCCCAGTACCAGCAGTGTACGCTTTCACAGTGTCTTGCCTCTTATTCGGGTAGTTCCCATGGTTGTTCCTTTGGTTATTACCCCATTTTCTCTTGTTGTCCACGGCATTCCCAGCATTTGCTCGAACAACTTGGTCCGTCAGACTGTGAGCCATCCTTATAGCATCACTAACTTTTGTCGGTCCAGACGATGTCACATTCCCTTGAACTCTACCTGGTAAACCCCAAATATAGCGCTCAACCTTCTTTTCTTCATCCGGAACCATTCCAGGACATAGCAAACACAATTCTTGGAACCTCCTAGTGTACGTCCCAATGTCATTGTTCTTCACAGTCAAGTTCCACAATTCGACTTCCATTTTCTGAATCTCATTACGAGGACAGTACTCCTTAGTTAACAACTTCTTAAGTTCCTCCCAACTCATTCCATACGCCTCCTCGGCTCCAGACGTCTGCACATGTGTGTTCCACCAGGTCAACGCTCCAGCAGCTAAAGTACAAGTAGAATAAGTCACTTGGTTCTCAACAGCACATCCACTAACACAGAACACAGCTTCAATCTTTTCAACCCAACGAGCTAATCCGACAGCTCCTTCAGTACCATTAAAAGTCAAAGGGTCACAGCTCCTAAAGTCCTTGTAAGTACACGGCTTAGGCGGTCGATTGTCAACATTGTTCGGTGGTGCTTCGTTCACGTTGTTGTTAGCTTGAACATTTGCCAGTGCAGCAGTCACTCGTTGCGTAATCAGTGCTTCCAATTGTGCGTCAGTCATTCCGTTACGTGTGTTCACCATTGTTTCTCTGCGTTAAGACAACAATGCAAATAAGGTTCAAGCACGAATATACACGTTATATATTTCATATTCTAAAATAGAATGCAGAATTTAACAGTACAAACATAAAAAGGA
Organism: Glebionis coronaria; assembly: GCA_025667525.1. Lineage (NCBI taxonomy): Eukaryota > Viridiplantae > Streptophyta > Magnoliopsida > Asterales > Asteraceae > Glebionis > Glebionis coronaria. Next base: position 300,465,624 of record CM046881.1, read on the forward strand.
TAGTCACTGGTCAAGGTCATAAAGTTAAATTCTCATTCATAATCAAAATATCGAATACATAGTCATAAAATAAGAGTTTTGATTAAATACAAAAGATCAAAACAAAACAAAAAATAACACTGAAAATGGTGATTGGATTAGAATCAGACTATAGATGTAATCGAAATGATACGTGATAGTATGCGATGACATATCCTACAACAACCAAAATGCGTATTAAGCATTTGTAGGGTATGCATGAAATAATCATGTATAGAAATTAAAGTATGCAAATCAACGAGATGCATATGTATATAATACATATTACGTATTACATAATATATATTATATATTACTTATAGTGTTATCCTACGTAATACATTACGTAGTACACATATATATACAGAGTAACAAGTAGCCACGTCGGTTATAGTCTAGGCCTAAGATGCAAACCTAGTTCTCTATAACCAAGGCTCTGATTACCAATTCTGTAACACCCCAAAATGTGATATGCGGAAGCGGTGAAGCTCGGGGGCTGTTACGTCATTGTATCATAGTTCAAGGTACAAGAGAACGACTCTAAATGAGACGTTTTATAAAAATACCTCGTTGAATTTAAATAAAAAGCATCACAGTACAAAGGTCTCAGTTTCAAAAGATAGTGCAGCGGAATGTAAAAGTTTTAAACATCAACGAGATAATAGTTCAAAAGCATAAGTAAATAAATGTCCGAAGATAGCCAAGAAATGCATGCGGACTCCAAGTACTTCACACAGCAGGTACAACACATCATCAATTACCTGAGATAAATGCTAAATTGGGTCAACATAAAGTTGGTGAGAATATAGGTTTCAAGTAAAAATTCATAGTCATTTAATTTCATATTTCATTTCATGTACACATTCAACTATAGGATATATAGTGCCAAGTGTAGGATAAATTAGGTGTTCACAATATTTATGATAGCTAAGCTCGTGACATCGAAACTAGTGATCCAGTGCATACAATAGATTGCATACATAAATTTGCCCCAATGGAGTACCTAGCCAAGATGACTCCGTTCATACAAATGGTACACACTCGTCCGACGTCAGAATGCCCGAGTGGAGGTTGTCAACCCTCAATAGATCTATCCTTAACATAAGAGCTTACTCCAGCAGAGTAACTAACGATTCACGATAGTGGGGACTATGGCTAAAGCAACTTAAGCTATCTCATAAATAGTGTTCACAAAGCGTTCATAGAAATCAAGTTTTACTTGCGTCCAGAAGCAAGTCATCAAAGCATTTATCACATCCAAAAACATTAAACATATAAAAACAGTTTAATAGGGATCTATAAACTCACCTCAAGCAACGATTCAAACCGCACAAGTAAGATCAAATAGTAGCGAGCAACTCTAGCAACAACCTAAATATAATACTATAGTTTAGGCGCTAGCAAATAAGTCACAAAAGTTCATCACGTACGTTACTCATCAATCAAGTATATATTTTGTTGTTAAAATCGTGACTTGTAAATGTTATATCGTTATAAACATTATAATATATATATATACTTAGGCAAAAATATTTATTTTTTACTCGACGAAATTTCGACAGCCTTTCGGCGTAAATTTTAATTTACCATAATTTATCTTAACAAATTTTCCTACGTGAATTCTAACGAAAATTCAGCAGCCTTTCGGCGTCACATAAAAATTTGCCATTTTTAGTAAATACTCAAATCTCGTCCTAAAACCCCTATTTTCAACAATTTCTCAATCGCCAACAATTCACTTTTCACAATCGTAACCATTTCAACTTCCAACGTTCAAACTTTCAATAGTACAACAAGTATTCACATTTCGAGCTAACAAGCTTTTACAAAACAAGTCCAACATTCATACATACCATTTAGTAACCATTTCGACACTTAAAACAACTCCGTTTAACTCGAAAATGTCGTTTCGACCACTTTAAAAATCTGGACAGCAACCACTTATAGTGTTGTTCTCCAAAAATAAAGTTTTCCGACAACGTAATTTAAACAACCACAACTTACTCATTTTAGCTCCGTTTTAGCCCATAATATATCGAAACGAAGGTATTCACTTATATTTTCATAATATCGTAGTAAACTAGTGTCAAAACAATTTTTACGACTCTTTACGCCTCTTACAAAAGTCGGACAGATTGTACGTATTCCGTAAAAACTCGTTTTCGAGCGTTTTCGAGCGTAACCACTAGTAGTAACACCACTAGTTTCTTCTAATTTTTCATATACAACAACAAAATCAAAGATTTTTCTTCAAGTTTACAAATCCAAAATATACATACTTATATTTTTCACAAATCTTTCAATTATCCCATTTTCATGTATGGATCTAATAGATCCACACTTAATTTCCACAAATCTTGAAATATTTCATGACCAAAAATAGTTTTCATCATTTTATTTCATAAAAATACTTGATGAGTAACATGCATTCATAGATCTACAAAGATCATGCATGGAAAAATGAAAAGACGAAAAAGTTTAAGAAATGACCTTGTGTAACGATCCTACGTAACCACAACGATCCGATCTACAATAATACCCCCTAATAATCAACAAGAACTTCTACCCTAAATCTTCAACCCAAAAACTTCTCAAATCGTCAAACCAAGAAAATCCATTCTTCTATATGCTTATACAAGCTCTAGGGTGTATTTGTTTTGTGTTGAATCTTGGTAAAATGAAGCTTTTCAAAAATCAATAATGGTGGAAAAGAGTATGTGTTTGTGCCGTGTGTTTAGAGAGAGAAAGAGAGGTATGTGTGTTTTTTTTGAAGTGAAATGAAGTGAATAATGTAAATTATTTGAGGTGGTTTTGGTTAGTAAGTTAAAAATATAAGATGTGTAAGTAAGTGTAAGCTTAATATGGTAAAGAGTGGAGTGTTGGTGCATTATGCACATGGGGTGACATATGGCCGGTTATGGGGTCCCATATGGGGGTAGATTATTCAAAAATTTTACTATGGTAACTAGTTAAAAGGTTTAAGGTAAAAAGGTTAGTTAGTTTTAGGTAAAAATCAAAAAGTATATAGTTAAGTTAAAAATTACGTAAAACTTAAAAATTTGACGAAATATATTAAATTTATGATTTTTCGACGAAAACTGACATTTTATGATTGGTAAAGTATTTTATGCACGCTAACGACGGGTAAACGTAAAAACGACGTAAAATACGAAAACGCGATACGTTAATTAAATATTCACAGTAAATACGATCTATTACTATAAATAGCAAAAATACTAAAATACAGGCATATATAAACATATACAGAAATATTTAAATACGCTGCTCATGAAAATACGATCACGCTGTTAAAAACTAAACAGTTAAGCACATAATTCACAGATAATGAATAATCTCATGGATTATCGTCAATTCATTGACCGTCTCAGCACTTTGGTCAGGTTCACAGAAATGTTCAGAATAATGACTGAGCACAGTGTCAGGTCATTACTCGTCATCAAACAGTTTTTCAGAAAACGCGGGATAACTTCCCGGTTCCAACACAGTTAAATCACATAGTTGACTAAATAAAAAGTCAAAGGGTAAAATAGTCATTTTACAAAGTTGGGAAAATTACCAGGTGTTACATGAGACTCGTGGATGCTTAGCCTAATAAACCAGTTAAGGTCTACATGGTTAAGGATACTAGCTAGAATAAACTTGGATAAGTCTATTCGGGTTGAGTCAAAATAATCGCAACGGGCCTAATATGTCAAAGACTTCAAAACTAGCTACACCACTTTATTAATATTTTTAACTTTATTGCGGGATATATACATATGAAAGCAACGATAAAAATTTAAAAATTACGACTAAATGGCCAAAGTTAAATAAAAATTTGAAAAATGCTGAAAAAGATGATTTTTCGGTTAAATGAAGGCATTTTAATGGAAAAGTCCACTTAAAACTTCGATAGAAGTCCCCCCTACACTTAATATAAACATTGTCATCAATGTTTAAGCATGTGGGAAAAGTCTCCCCTACACTTATGACACTGTGCACGTTGGTTAAATCAAGCTAAGGAAGAGACGACTAACGTGATCAATTTCAAATGTGAGTATGAAGAAAATTGAATCACGATAGTTGAGAGATAGAACCGGATTTGGATAACACGAGAGCACGGTTCTTCAAAGATTCCAAGAGTGCACTTATCCCTGTAATCACATCACCACACAAACAAAAACAACCTATAGAGGTCCCCCTACACTTAGGAGGTTAAAACGGAGAATGATAGATACTCGGGTTGCCTCCCGAGGAGCGCTTGTTTTTGATAACCGAGTCACGAGCCTGACTCGACCCAAAACTAGTTCATGGGAAACATGGTGAGGGATGGAAGCATCTCATGAGAGATGTCCTCACCAAAGTACAACTTCACTCGTTGGCCATTCACCTTAAAATTAGGTCCATTAGGTTGAGCGAGCTCGAGAGTACCATATGGAAAAATTTGGGCAATGGTGAATGGGCCTGACCAACGAGATTTCAGCTTGCCCGAAAAGATTTTCAACCGAGAGTTGAAGAGTAAAACTTTGTCTCCAACTTGGAACTCTTGGTTTTTAATCTTAGAGTCGTGAATGAGCTTAGTCTTTTCCTTATAGATCAAAGAATTTTCATAAGCCTCATTCCGGAGTTCATTCAGCTCATTGAGTTGGATCTTGCATAGGTCACCGGCTTTGTTGATATCAAAATTAGCCCACTTCAAGGCCTAGTAAGCCTTGTGCTCCAACTCAATGGGGAGGTGACATGCCTTTCCGTACACGAGACGATATGGTGTACAACCAATCAGATTCTTGTATATACGAAAAGCCCACAAAGCATCATTAAGTTTATCGGCCCATGAGGCACGATGCTCTCCCACGGTGCGTTCAAGAATTCGCTTTAACCCTCGGTTAGATATTTCAGCCTGGCCATTAGTTTGTGGGTGGTATGCGGTGGAAAGACGGTGATTTACACCATACTTAGCCATGACTCTTGCGAATTAATCATTGCAAAAATGAGTCCCGCGATCACTAATAATGGCACGAGGCACACTGAATCTAGCGAACAGCGATTTCAAAAATTTACAAACCACCCTTGCGTCATTAGTGGGTAAAGCTTTGGCTTCAACCCATTTAGAAACGTAGTCAACGGCTACAAGGATGTATTTGTTTCCTTTAGATGAAGGGAATGGCCCCATAAAGTCGATACCCCATACATCAAAGATTTCACATTCTTGTATGAAATTTTGAGGCATCTCATCTTTATGTGTGATCTTGCCTTGTTTTTGGCTAGCATCACAATGTTTAACCATCTCGTGAGCATCACGATAAATGGTGGGCAAATAAAATCCCGAGTCAAACACTTTTTTTGCGGCATAGTTGGGACCAAAGTGACCACCGGTGGGTTCTTTGTGGCAAGCATCGAGAATGTCGAGAGCTGCCGGTCCATCAACACATCAGCGAATAATCAAATCAGCATATTGTTTGAAGAGATACGGGTCATCCCAAAAGTAAGTCTTAATGTATTAAAATAACTTCTTCTTTTGTTGGGATTTTAACCCGTCAATAAGAATTCCACCCGCCAAGTAGTTTGCAATGTCCGCAAACCACGGGGTCCCATCTTGATTCGAATTGATAGACATTAAGGTCTCCAGGGGAAAAGAGTCATTGATCTCTTTGTTCGGATGATCCCCTTGATAAGGATCCTCAAGTCTACTAAGATGATCCGCGGCTAGGTTTTCAGCTCCCTTCTTATCACGAATTTTGATTTTAAATTCTTGAAGTAGCAAAACCCAGCGAAGAAGTATTGGTTTAGAATCTTGTTTAGTTAACAAGTACTTCAACGCGGAATGATCAGTATAAACGATTGTGGTAGAAAGGACAAGATAGGGGCGGAACTTTTCAAAAGCATACACTACAACTAAAAGCTCTTTTTCGGTAGTGGTATAATGCAATTGAGCCCCCGTCATTGTCTTGCTAGCATAGTGGATTAGTTGGAAGTGTTTGTTCACTCTTTGGCCCAAAACTGCTCCAATAGCATAGTCGCTAGCATCGCACATCAACTCAAAGGGAAGCTCCCAATTAGGGGTAACCAAGACCGGTGCCTTAGTTAGCTTATCCTTAAGAAGGTTGAAGGCTTTAATACACTCTTTGGAAAAGATAAAAGGAGTATCTTTTTCCAAAAGGTGGGTCATCGGGCGAGCGATTTTATAAAAATCTTTGATAAAGCGACGGTAGAAGCCCACATGACCCAGGAAACTTATCACACCCTTCACGGTTAAAGGTGGAGGCAATTTAGCAATAACATCGACTTTAGCATGGTCCACTTCAAGACCGGCTTTGGAGATTTTGTGTCCTAGCACGATGCCCTCTTTTACCATGAAATGGCATTTTTCCCAATTAAGAACAAGGCGAGTGTCTTCACACCGCTTAAGGATACGTTCAAAATTGGCAAGGCAAGCAGAGAAAGAATCGCCATAAACCGAGAAATCATCCATGAAGACTTCCATAGTTTCTTCAACCATGTCATGGAAGATAGCCATCATACACCTTTGGAACGTCCCAGGAGCATTGCATAAACCGAAAGGCATGCGTTTGTAAGCAAATGTTCCGTAGGGACAAGTGAATGTGGTCTTTTCTTAGTCTTTGGGATCGATGGGAATTTGAAAATACCCGGAGAAACCGTCTAAAAAGCAGTAATAGTCATTGCCCGCTAGACGCTCGAGCATTTGATCCATGAAAGGAAGAGGAAAGTGATATTTTCTCGTGGCATCATTGAGTTTGCGATAGTCGATACAAACTCTCCAGCCAGTAACGAGACGAGTAGGAATCAACTCGTTGTGTTCATTGGGAACAACGGTTATTTCGCCCTTCTTGGGCACACAATGGACGGGACTTACCCATGGTGAATCCGAAATAGGGTAAATCAAGCCGGCATCAATAAGTTTGATAACCTCTTGTTTGATGAAGTCATGAATGCGAGGATTAACCCTTCTTTGGCTCTTGATTACGGGTTTGAAGTCATCTTCCATGAGAATCTTGTGAGTACAAAAGTTTGGATCAATTCCGCGGATATCGGAAATTTTCCAAGCAATTGCCTTCTTATGATCTTTAAGCACGGCGATGAGGCGAGATTTCTCTTCTTCTTTCAAGTCCTTAGCAATGATGACGGGCGACTTCTTCTTGTCTTCAAGGAACACGTACTCGAGATGGGACGGCAACTCCTTAAGCTCTAAATCTGGAGGATTGTCGATGGGAGGCGGATTCAAAGTCGGTTCATCGATAGCAATAGCCTTGGGAGATGGTGGAGAAATATGGTCCTCTTTGAGAAGTTTCTCAATGAGACGAATGTCTTCATCCCAATCGGTGGGAGAATCGTCATATTCTAAGTTCACATCTCCCATGGTTGCTTCAAAATCTTTCCAAGGAAATCACTTTCTCCAAATAGAGTTAGTGATGAATCAATAGAGGAAACGGTCTCAACATTGGGAGGAGAGGTAGGAATACTTTTGCAAGCATCTTTGAAGTGTTCTTCACAAGCCTCATCAAGAACGTCGATACAATTAACACTCTCGTATGAATAAGGCTGTTTAGAAAGCTTTCCTATGTTGAAGACGATTTTATCGTCACCCACTCTCATGATAAGCTCACCCGCTTCAACATCGATGAGAGTGCGACCGGTCCTCAAGAATGGACGTCCAACTATTAATGGCACACGAGGGTCCATATCGTAGTCGACTACGACGAAATTGGCGGGAAAAGTGAATTTTTCGACTCCTATAAAAATGTCTTCGGCTATCCCCACTGGATAAGCAACCGTACGGTTAGCTAATTCTAAAGTCATTTTGGTGGGGACTAGCTCAGGGAGAGATAATTGCTTCCAAACACTTAAAGGCATTAAGTTAATACTAGCACCTAGATCGGCTAGGGCCATGCAATTCTCTACTCCCGGGAAGTTGCAAGGGGTTAAGAAGTGACCCAGGTCACCAAGTTTGGTTGGCAATTTCCTTAAGAGCACTGCAGAGCAATTCTCATTAAATTGGGTGTTAGCGATATCAAGAAGCTTTTCCTTGTCACTAAGAAGATCTTTAAACATCTTTGCGTATTTAGGCATGTGAGCGAGAGCCTCAGGGAAGGAGATGTTAAAATTCAATTGTTTAAACATTTTGAGAAAGTTCGAAACCTGAATATCGTCCTTGCTTTTGAGCTTCTCTTTCCTCAACCTTGAGAGATAAGGTATATCGGAAGAAGAGGAAGGCTTTGGAATAGTAGGATCACTCACATCCTTGGGTGGAGGAGGGGTAGAAGTAAGAGGTGGAGGAATTTAGGAAGTAGAAGGTTGAGGAATATGAGTAGGTGACTCGTTTTCCTTAGTCACAATCACCGGTGGAGGTATAGAAAGCTCGGGTTCCTTGGTACCTTTGCCACTGCGAGTGGTGATTGCTTTCATCTCCCCTCTTGGATTCGCCACGGTGTTACTCGGAAGAGTACCCGAAGAAGAGGTTTGATTACCTTGGAAGAAACCAGCCATCATGTTCCTTAAGTCATTCGTTTGACTACTCAAAGAATTTCGCATGTCGGCTCTAAGATCGTTCCCTTGTTTCACCATGTCTGCTTTCAAGTTGAGCACTTCTCGCTGGAGATTTTCCACGATCCCATCATTAGTCCTCATGTAGGTTTCAACATCTTGGTGTAATGCGGTGGGTTGGTTGGGAGGAGGAGCATGGTAGACGGGTGGTTGATAAGCAGGTTGTTGGTAAACTTGGTTGTTTCTTGGAGGTGGATATGGTTGTTTTTGAGGTGGTTGGTATGGTGCACGAGGTTGTTGTTAAGGAGGGCGATTGAGGTTTTGTTGTTGGTTTGGGTTGTGAGGAGGGAAACCGGGCGGGGAAAGAAAGTTGTTTGAGCGATAGCTGAGCAAGTTGAGGTCTCCTTGAGGACGAGCTTGATAAGCGGCCGGAGGATAGGTACCGTATGCTGCGTTAACATTCTCAGAAGGATAGTCTTGGGTGGTGGTACAAGTGGTGTAAGAGTGAGGACCCCCGCATATTTCACATGGTTGGCTTACAACATTGACTTGAGCATTTTTAGCGTTGATGCTGTTGGTGTTGCTAGCGGTTTGGGTAGCAAGCGATTCAAGAAGCGACGTAATTTTGTCAAGTCTCCTGTCGTTGTCACTAGTACTAGCACTAGCGGCATTGGTTCGCACACTCTTGGTTTGCACACGAGACTTATTTTCAATAATATCCCAAGCGGCATTAGAAGTCTTAACCAAAATATTACCCCCCGAGGCACTATTTAGTGAATCTTGGTCATTCATGCTTAAACCATTGTAAAAAGTATTAATTTGGTGTACTTTGGTAAAACCATGTTGTGGGCACTTTCTTAAAAGATCTTTAAAACGGTCCCAAGATTTACTAAAAGACTCATCGTACTTTTGTTCAAAATTAATGATTTCATTCCGCAAAGCGGTAGTACGAGAGGGTGGGAAAAAGTAGTTGATAAATTTGGTCTCCAATTTCGTCCATGTAAGAATACTTTGTGGCGGTTCCTTTGCAAGCCAATGCCAGGCTTGTCCCTCTAAGGAGAAAGGAAAAAGTTGTAAACGGATTACCTCTTGTGGAACACCATTGAATTTGACCGTATTTGTGAGTTGCATGAACCGTTTGATGTAGTCATGAGGATCATCAATGGTACGCCCCAAGAATGGTTGAGCAGAGACCATCTGAATAAAGCCGGATTTGTGCTCAAAGTTTTTGGTTGCAATCGCGGGTATGACAATTGGATCATTGTTGCCCTCTACATGTGCTTGCAAAAGTTCAATCATAGGGCGATTGTCCGGTAAAGGTTCATTGTTGTTGTTATTATTGTTGTTTTGAGGTGGATTGTTATTGTTGTGTGCACCGGCCATGTCTAAGTTATCGAGAGTCTTGGGCTCTTGATAGGACGTTGATCGAGTGCTCATACACCTGCAAAAGAACTAACAAAGCAAACAAGAAATATTTTTGGTTTTTTATGTTTTTTAATTTTTAGGATTTTTTGAAAATTTTATATTTTTAGAGTTTTTGAAAATTTTTATGAAGAAGTAACGTTCACGGTGAACGGATCCCAAAATCCAAGTTCTCACAAAACACTGTTAATCCTTTCGAGAAGAGCCGGTAGTGGCGCCATTTGATACAATGTTTTTCAATGGGTTCATTGTTTATTCTCGGAATCTTCTCGAATTGATCACGGTTCAAAGTGGAATAGTTGTTCTTGGTTACAAAAAATGGTTTGGTTTTCTATTCTACTAAAAAGGTTTAAATGCACAAAGATATAAAATTAGACTAAAAGCAGTTAATAAAATAAGACTGAAATCGAATTAAAATTAAACAGTAAAGTAGAAACAGTAAATACCCCTTACTAGAAAACACTTCATTCGGAATAGAAAGTTTATTCGGATTTAAGCTCTTGATCCGGAATAAAAATAAAAGAATAAGAAAAACAGGTTGATTCGGAATAAATCAATTGATCCGGAATATTGAATATTCCGGATGAAGAAGGTGATTCAGAATAAAAAGAAGGAGCTTGATCCGGAATAAATGATATTCCGAACGAAGGAGCTTGATCCGGAATAAATGATATTCTGAACGAAGGAGCTTGATCCGGAATAAATGATATTCCGAACGAAGGAGCTTGATCTGGAATTTAAGGTTGATGCGGAATAATGAAGTTGATCCAGAATATCTGGTTGATCCGGAATACTGGGGTTGATCCGGAATAATTGATTGATCCGGATGAAAGGTTTGATACTGAATAATTAAATTGATCCGGAATAAAAAAATGAAAGTGATTTGATTCGGAATCTGGGCACGAAGAACAGTAAACAGAAAAAACCGGGTAATACGATTTTAATCAAAACAAGCCAAATTTAACCAAAATATTTAAACCAAACTAAACACTAATCATTTATCAACCATAAACATCAAATCCCAATGATAGGTGTGTAAACACCCATCTTTTCTACCACTTAATTACAATAATAACGGGACCAAAACGTGTATTTTATGTCTTTTATGTCGGAATTATGCGTGGTTTGTGTTTTTGTTGTGATTTAGGACGAAAAGGTGAAAAGTGGAGAAAACACGGACATTCACGGGCTTTTACAGACTTTTATTGAAGAAAAAAGATGAAAGACGAAGTCAAGAAGTCAAGAGTGCAAAAAGAACGGAAGTCCAAGACCAATTCTGAAGATTTATCGAAGAAAAAGTCGAAAGACGGAAGTTTATCAAAAGCCGAAGAATTCAAGTCTAATTTATTGAAGAATTTAAAGACGAGTTCAAAGGAATCCCGAAGCCAAAAGTCCTTAAAGTTCAAGTTTAAAGAAGATTAGAAGAATAAAGGACTAATGGTGCAATTAATGAAGATTAAAGAAGGAAGGACCTAATCTTGTAATTAAGAGAAAAGGAAAGAGGGGAGGAAGCTTCCTTAATCCTCCCTTATAAATAGTCATTAGTTGTTAATCATTTTCCTTGTTGGCTAAGTGTGACAATTCGTCTTCCACTTTTAATTACATTGTCATTTAAATACTTGTCCATTTAATTACCTTGTCTTGCACCTTAAATTCATTTAATTTCAAGTAAGTTTCCATTTAATTATTGTCAATCTTTACTTTATCTTGTTAATCTCTCATCTACCTTTCTAAATCTTTGATTTTTATGTTTATGTTTGTGTTCATGTTCATGCTTTTATTTTGATCAAGTGGGTTTTTGATTATTGTGGTTAAATTTGTTTGTTTTGTTGATTTAAATTGTTAGTTTATGAGTATTGATGTTTTGTTATTAGTTTGATTAAATCGTTTGTGTTGATTTTGATTAATCTGTGATTAGTTTGATTGTTTCTGTTATCCCGTGTTCTTTGGGAAGTTTGTTTCTGTGTTTCTGTATTCCCAGGAAAAGTTCCGAGCCAAGACAAGAGAAGGAGTTGTTCATTCGGAACTTCAAAAGTTCCGAACCAGTGGCTGTTCATTCGGAACTCAAAAGTTCCGAACCAAGGGGTTTCATCCGGAACATTCAAAGTTCCGGATCAAGAGTGTTCATTCGGAACTCAAAAGTTCCGAGTCAATACTTCCGGATCAGCAAAACTTCCGACTCAAGCATTTGTTCATTCGGAACTTAAAAGTTCCGGATCAATAGACTTCATTCGGAACTCAAAAAGTTCCGGATCAAGAAGATTCATTCGGAACTCAAAAGTTCCGGATCAACCTAGAAGTTCCGAATCAGCTAGATCTTCCGAACCAAGTTCCGGGTCAATAGGTTCCGAGTCAAGAGTGTTTCATTCGGAAGAAGTTCCGGATCAACATCTTTTGTTCATTCGGAACTTAAAAGTTCCGGATCAAGCTGCTTCATTCGGAAGTTTTGAACTTCCGAATCAAGGGTTTCTTGTCAGGTTCTTTTTGGTTTTTCCTTTTTAAATTTCTGTCTTTTATTTTTAAGCTTAATTTTTCCCGCCTTTTTATTTTAATTGCACTTTAAGATTACTTGCCTTAGTTTTATTTTAGCCTTGCCTTAGTTTAAATTTTAGTTGCGTTTTAAGATTGCCTTAGTTAGATTTAAGTTTGCGTCATTTACTTTAGTGCCTTTTAATTTCAGTCACATTTTAAATACTTGCACTTTATTTTAAGTAGACTTAGATTTACTTTCAAGTCAATTACTTTAATCGTTTCGCACATTTAATTTTGAAAACTACAACGACACATCTTTGTTCCACCAAAATAAAACAGAGTCACATAGAGAACCTAGATCAATTCGATTAGACATACTTAAACGAATCTTTCTTACTAGGTAAAATCCTAGTTATCAAATGGCGCCGCTGCCGGCTCTTTTCGTAAAGATTAACGGTTTTCTGTGAGAGACGCGTTGCTTTTTGGGATCCGTTCACTTGTGAGCGCTATTTTTCTTGCCTAAAAAATCCAAAAAAATCATAAAAATTAAAATTTATAAAAACCATAAAAATGTAAAATTTCAAAAATCCAAAAAGATTTTATCTTTCTTGTGTATATATATTGTCTTTGTGTTTGGTTTTGTTTTCTTTTGCATTTTCAGGTGTATGCGTACTAGATCTTCCAATTATCAAGAGCCCGAGCCTCAAGAAGATTTAGCTATGTCTGGTGTCAACAACAACATTCCACCGCACCTCAATAATAATAATAATAACAACAATGTTCTTCCACAGCCCGATCTTCGGACCATGGAGAAACTTTGTCAACCAACCATGTTTGGACGAGGAGGACCAATTGCGCCGATGCAAATCAACGCTCCTGAATTTTCGTTGAAGCACCACATGATTCAGCAAGTGCAAACAAACCCATTCCGTGGATTGCCTGATGATGATGCCAACAAACACCTCGACAAGTTCATTACAATCACCCAAAGCATGAAGTTACTTGGTGCCACAATGGATGTACTTCGCCTACAACTCTTCCCACATACTTTATCACATCATGCCGAGAAATGGTTTGATCGTCTCCCGAAGAATTCTATTCACACTTGGGATAATATGACTCAACGCTTTTTGTCGCGCTACTTTCCACCATCCATGGTCACAAGCCTTCGCAATCAAATCAGCGGTTTCATGCAAGACCCTGATGAATCTCTTTTTGATGCTTGGGAGAGATATAATGTCTTGATCGATAGATGTCCAAACCACAACATGCTCCCTGTGACCTTAATCGATACTTTCTACAACGGATTGACTTTTCGAGATCGTGATACGATTAATGCAGCCGCCGGTGGCACATTTATGAAAAGGAGACCCGAGGAGTGTAGAGAGTTAATTGAGAACATGACTACTCACCACAAAAACTGGGATTCCTCTGCTACTTCAAGGAATAACCCGAGAGTCAATGTTTCTTCCACCTCAGCAAACCCTGAGATGACCGAACTCACCCGCATGATGACTGAAATGAGCAAAAGTATTACGCTTCTCGCTTCAAACCAACAACAACAACAAGTTAAAGCGGTTGCTAATCCTTGTGAAACATGTGGCGGTCCTCACTCATACACCGATTGTCCTTCGACACAAGGAAATCCAGAAAATGTGTATGCTGCTTACGGTAATTATTCACCGGAAAATTACCAAGCTAGACAACAAGGGGATAGAAATCTGCTGAGTTACCGATCCAACAATTACCTTTCACCCCGTTTTTCTCCTCAAAACCAAAACCCCGCCACCAACTACAATAGAAGCAACCAAATCCCACCAAGAGCTTCTAACCCTTATCAACCACCCACCCAACAAACCCCACCCATTAATCCCGATGTTGAAGCCATCATGAGAACCTAAGGTGAGCAAATCAAGAATCTACAAAGCCAAATAATCAATTTGAAAGGAGATATCATGAAGCAAGGTAATGACATTTGAACCGAGGTTCGCGATAATATTCAATCCTCCTTCAGCACTCAAACGACTGAATTAAAGAATCTGTTGGCTAGTTTCTTGCCCGCCACTCAACCTTCTACTTTAAGTTCTCTACCTTCAAACACCGTCACTAATCCGCGAGCCAATGTGAGTGCTAATACTACTCGTAGTGGAGTTACCATCGTAGGACCACCAATCCCACCCCCATCATCTACACCTCCTCCACCACCATGTGTCCCTACTCCTCCTACACCTAGTATTAGTGCACCATTACCGTCTCCGCCTCGCCATGACGATGTATCTCGGAAGGATCCTTCAACATCTCAACCTTTACCAACTACACCTTCACCTTCCACCTATAAACCCAACATCCCATATCCTTCTCGCTTAGGCAAGACCAATGAGCTAACCAAGAATGACTGTCAAGTATCAAAATATGCGAATATGCTATCTCAAATGACCATCAACATTAGCCTTGTTGAAGCACTTTGCCACATGCCGAAATTTGTCAAAGCATTCAAGGAATTGCTTAGCAAGAAGGAGAAGCTGATTGAACTCGCCAACACACGCTTAAATGAAAACTGCTCTGCAGTTATTCTTAAAGAACTTCCGGAAAAACTTGGAGATCCCGGTCGTTTTGTGTTGCCTTGCGTGTTCAACTAAACAGAAGAATTTACTGCCCTTGCTGATCTCAGGGCTAGTATTAATTTGATGCCTTTGAGTGTTTGGAAAACACTATCATTGCCCGATCTCACACCAACAAAGATGACTCTTGAACTTGCAAACCGCACTCTCGCTTACCCCGTTGGTATAGCCGAAGATGTGTTCATCAAAGTTGGCACATTTACTTTCCCGGTCGATTTTGTCGTAGTTGATTATGAAATGGACCCTCGTATTCCTTTAATACTTGGTCGGCCATTTTTGAGAACCGGACGTGCTTTAGTTGATGTGGCCGAAGGTGAGTTAATCTTTCGAGTCGGGGATGATTCAAAAGTTTTTAAAATGGGGAAGCTTACATGCAAATCTTTTGGACGAGAATCAGTGAATATGATAAATGTGCTCGATGACTTTGTTGTCTACGACAATCCTCTATTCGATTCTTCCATCGATAATCCACTCTTTGACGATGATGTGGATGATTCTCGCTCCACTTTGGAACCTTCTCCCATTTATGATTCTCCACCGGTCTTTGATGCTTATGATGATTATGATTCTAGCTCAGATTCGGATGATTTTTATGATTGTACTTCTGAGTATCTCGATCTGCCCACGTATGGTGATTTCGATGAGGCTGATACTCTTTCGAGCGATTCTTCACATGATGAAGATCCTCCGCCATCACTCGATCCTACTTTGGACGATTACTCATTTGAGGAAGACTTCTCTGAATTTCTCAACACTTACTTCCCTCATGAGAGTGATGCTCCTCCTTATGACTTTGAAGATTATCGTCTTGATCCTACTTTGGATTTGAAGAACATCTGTCAAAGGAGAAGAAACCGGTCGACACCAATATCTGTTGCACATATGATTTGACACCTCTTTGTCCTTCTTCTGAGGACGAGGTTGTGCTTCTTTGCGGATCTTCTTCACACTCTGCTGAGCCTGAGTGTTATTTTCCCTTAAAGGAAATGGTGTTCGACCCCGGTATTGAAGTCTTTAAGCCATCTCAGTATCCACCTGATGAAATAAAAGGAAAAAACTTTGGAAATTTTGAAGACATGCTTGCACCACTTCATCCTTGCTTCCACCATGCTCCATCACTACTTAAGGGAACCTTGCATACTCTTCTATGGCTTGCCTTGTTCGCCTTAAGCTTGTATTATTTGCTCGATGAAAACTACGTCTTTGATCCTGGTGGATATGTTTCATGTTTCTTCCATTGATGATCAAGGTCGAGTCAGGCTCATGACTCGGTTAACAAAAATCAAGCGCTTCTTGGGAGGCAACCCATGCATCTATCTTTTCGCTTTCTTTATCATAAGTGTAGGGGGGAGACCCTTTGGTTTGCTATTTCCTCTCCTCACTTCTTAATCAGGGATTCGAGCTTCAATGATCCACTCTTGATGATTCTTGACGACCCGTGATTCCATGTTCCACTTCTTCCCGGTTCTATCCTAAACTCTTTTCGATTCACTATTTTATATTTTCTCAATATTAAAATAAGAATCTCTTTAGTTGTCTTTTCCTTAGCAAAATTTAAACGACGTGCACAATGTCCTAAGTGTAGGGGAGTTTACTCCCACATGCTTAAACATTGAGGAGAATGTTTATCTTAAGTGTAGGGGGGACTTCTATCGAAGTTAAGTGGTCTTTTCCTTGTATTTGTCCTCATTTTAACCGGAAAATCAATTTTTCGACATTTTTCAAAATTTTTGATCTATTTTGGCCTATTAGTTTTTCCCTTTGTATAGTTATTTCCTTTCCTTATTAGAATAAATGTTTAATAAGTGGTTTTAATTTTCAAACGTTGTGAATCTTTTGACTCAACCCGAGTTTACTTATCTAAGTTACTCTAGCTAGTATCCTTAACGTGTTTAAGTCAAGTTTTGCTAGGCTTTTATATAGGGAGCTATAAAACGCGAAAGTCTTAACTCTCACGGGTTAAGAACAAGAACTTTTCGCAAGTTCCTATAATTGATCCTAGAGAGTCGTTTATCAAGGGAACTTTAAAACGCGAATTCTAAACTTGAAAAAGTCTAAGAATTTGCAAGATCCTATAGGCGACTCGAAAACCCAAAACTTTGATTTAATAGGCTAAGTATCCACAAATCTCATTACTTGAGATTTTAAACTGTGGAGAACGAGAAATGATAGAGCCAATTATAAGTTCGGTATTCTTTCGTGAATTTATGTGAGTTAATTATGAGCCTATTCTCCCATCGCTTGCTGATAATTTATCTGCTAATAAATAAGGTTGTACGATTTGAAAAGTTACTTAGCTTCTAGCCCAAGATCGTTTAAAAGTTGCTCGGTATGGATTAGAGTTCATAGCCAAGGCATAACTTATTGAAGCGGGATGCGAAGATTGGCGAGTCCGAAAAGGCCCTAACAAGGCATGAGGGCTATATTTTGTTGCTAAAGATCCAAAAGTGATGTGAAGAATCATTTATCGAAAATCAATATGAAGGATCGAGACACACGACGAAAAGCAAATACTCCCCAAAAGTCATGGAGAAGTGTATCCGAAAAGACCCTAACAAGGTATGAGGATAAATAGATCCAAGTCATAAAAGGAGGCGGATCGTTGTATATCAAAGTCCAAAATAAAGATTGGATAAAAATGAAGAAGTCGTGGTCTAAGTATGAATCTCTCAAAACTTCAAGTGAAGAAATTCTTATTATGAAGAGAAGGCCATTATTTCATGAACGTCTCTCAAGGTTTGAAGTATGAAGTCGCTGCCAAATATCGGTCCGAGAAAGGTCTCAAATCGCGAAGCGAGTTATGCCAAGATATGAACTTTACGAGGTCCCGAGAAGCAGTTTTAAAAGATTTTGTCCTTTAGCTAACTATTGATTAAATCGTTCACTTTATTTTCAGACTTAATAACTATCGAAATAAGTAAAAAATGCATCCTCGTGATCATTCAAGACAATAATAAAATATAAGAGATACACCTAGGAATAAGGGAGTCTAAGTGAGTAATTGGCCCACATGAGTTCGTGTTAGTCTACTAACTTATAATAACAATGATTTCGTTTTTAAGCTTGGTTTGGAGAAAGTGAAAACTTGAGGATGATGATTATTCATAACATTTCCAAAACCCAAGGTATGCTTTTGATTTCTTTATTTTATATGTTTTTTATTTTCTATCTCTTTAATAAAGGCCAACGTGGATTAATTATGATGAAAAGTGTAATCTTGCTTTGTAACTAATGCATTGCATGAGGACATTGCAATGGTCAAGTGTAGGGGATTTGATAGGTGTGTAAACACCCATCTTTTCTACCACTTAATTACAATAATAACCGGACCAAAACGTGTATTTTATGTCTTTTATGTCGGAATTATGCGTGGTTTGTGTTTTTGTTGTGATTTAGGACGAAAAGGTGAAAAGTGGAGAAAACACGGACATTCACGGGCTTTTACGGACTTTTATTGAAGAAAAAAGATGAAAGACGAAGTCAAGAAGTCAAGAGTGCAAAAAGAACGGAAGTCCAAGACCAATTCTGAAGATTTATCGAAGAAAAAGTCGAAAGACGGAAGTTTATCAAAAGCCGAAGAATTCAAGTCTAATTTATTGAAGAATTTAAAGACGAGTTCAAAGGAATCCCGAAGCCAAAAGTCCTTAAAGTTCAAGTTTAAAGAAGATTAGAAGAATAAAGGACTAATGGTGCAATTAATGAAGATTAAAGAAGGAAGGACCTAATCTTGTAATTAAGAGAAAAGGAAAGAGGGGAGGAAGCTTCCTTAATCCTCCCTTATAAATAGTCATTAGTTGTTAATCATTTTCCTTGTTGGCTAAGTGTGACAATTCGTCTTCCACTTTTAATTACATTGTCATTTAAATACTTGTCCATTTAATTACCTTGTCTTGCACCTTAAATTCATTTAATTTCAAGTAAGTTTCCATTTAATTATTGTCAATCTTTACTTTATCTTGTTAATCTCTCATCTACCTTTCTAAATCTTTGATTTTTATGTTTATGTTTGTGTTCATGTTCATGCTTTTATTTTGATCAAGTGGGTTTTTGATTATTGTGGTTAAATTTGTTTGTTTTGTTGATTTAAATTGTTAGTTTATGAGTATTGATGTTTTGTTATTAGTTTGATTAAATCGTTTGTGTTGATTTTGATTAATCTGTGATTAGTTTGATTGTTTCTGTTATCCCGTGTTCTTCGGGAAGTTTGTTTCTGTGTTTCTGTATTCCCAGGAAAAGTTCCGAGCCAAGGCAAGAGAAGGAGTTGTTCATTCGGAACTTCAAAAGTTCCGAACCAGTGGCTGTTCATTCGGAACTCCAAAGTTCCGAACCAAGGGGTTTCATCCGGAACATTCAAAGTTCCGGATCAAGAGTGTTCATTCGGAACTCAAAAGTTCCGAGTCAATACTTCCGGATCAGCAAAACTTCCGACTCAAGCATTTGTTCATTCGGAACTTAAAAGTTCCGGATCAATAGACTTCATTCGGAACTCAAAAAGTTCCGGATCAAGAAGATTCATTCGGAACTCAAAAGTTCCGGATCAACCTAGAAGTTCCGAATCAGCTAGATCTTCCGAACCAAGTTCCGGGTCAATAGGTTCCGAGTCAAGAGTGTTTCATTCGGAAGAAGTTCCGGATCAACATCTTTTGTTCATTCGGAACTTAAAAGTTCCGAATCAAGGGCTAAGTTCCGGATCAAGCTGCTTCATTCGAAAGTTTTGAACTTCCGAATCAAGGGTTTCTTGTCAGGTTCTTTTTGGTTTTTCCTTTTTAAATTTCTGTCTTTTATTTTTAAGCTTAATTTTTCCCGCCTTTTTATTTTAATTGCACTTTAAGATTACTTGCCTTAGTTTTATTTTAGCTTGCCTTAGTTTAAATTTTAGTTGCGTTTTAAGATTGCCTTAGTTAGATTTAAGTTTGCGTCATTTACTTTAGTGCCTTTTAATTTCAGTCACATTTTAAATACTTGCACTTTATTTTAAGTAGACTTAGATTTACTTTCAAGTCATTTACTTTAATCGTTTCGCACATTTAATTTTGAAAACTACAACGACACATCTTTGTTCCACCAAAATAAAACAGATTCACATAGAGAACCTAGATCAATTCGATTAGACATACTTAAACGAATCTTTCTTACTAGGTAAAATCCTAGTTATCACCCAACAATAAAAACACAAAACCCAATAACTTTTGAAGATCAAATCAACCAAATAAGAACTTGAAACTTTAAGTAAAAAAGATGAAGATGAGCAAGATTAATGGAAGGTTTATATTGATTGATTAAGGTAGAATAAACAAAAGGAGAATAAACAAAAGGAAAGATTAAACACTTACAAGATTAAAGATTCAACAAAAATTGAAAAATCACCAACACCTTAATGGTGTTGGCTTCCTATGAAAAAAAAGAAAAACTGGAAATGAAAAACTAGCTCAAAATGTGTGAAGGGGTTTCTTTATATAGGCCAAGTGGTTGGTTGGTGAGTGGGCTTTCTTCTTTCTTTTCGTCTTCTCGTCTTTTCAGTAAAGTTGACGTTTTCGATTCTGATTCGGGATTTGTCGACGAATAAATTCAACTCGTCTTTTAATTTCTCCGTTTAATAGACTTGAGTTCCTTCGACATATGTAAATCTTCCATCTTTGGTCCTTTTCTTCGATAAATCTTCAAATAGGCCCATTGACTTCAAATCTTTTGCATCTCTTGGACAATAGACTTCGTCTTGAGCCTTTTTCTTTGATAAAACCCGTGCAATCCCATGTTTTCTTCAATATTTATCCGGTTGGCTCTGAAAACATAACAAACACACAAACCACGCATAATTCCAAATAAATGACATTAAATACGTGTTTTGGTCTTATTTTAGCAAGAAATAAGTGGTAAAAGGATGGGTGTTTTCACACCTATCAGGTATTTATATTCCGCCTACATGTGGGCTTGTATGGACTATACTACATGGGCTGGGCTTTCCTTTTGGGCTTTGGTTACTTATGAATGAACCTTAGCTTAAAGTTAAGCCCGTTATACATGACTAATCTACTACCTATTACAACATTCTAATATACGATACATAATAAACATATGACCGAGCATTCTTGTTTGACTCGATATTTTGAGGCTAACAATCTCCCACAATGAGAGGTCATAAACCTTGGTCATTTAGGAAATTTGTAGAGATTACTAATCTCGCCATAAATGAGTCTTGAACGTGTAATGGTTGTCTTTTTCCTTCATGCTGTGATCTTTGAGCCTTTGTCGTTGTCTTTTGACTTTTTCTTTAAGTTTGAGATCTTCAAATCATCCTTGACTTGTCTTTGCCATCTTGCGATCTTGTGTCTTCATCCACATGCTCACACTATTAATTGTCGAATATGTCTTTAGGCATGAGAATGTGGTTTTGAATCTTTGACTTTGCTGAGCACACCGTGACGCCACCTTCTTGAGACAAAACATAGACACGGACTGAATGGCTTTGACATTCGTCCTAAATCGGTAGCGTTTTACCTCCGGTCGGTGAAGACCGGTATACGATATTAAATACCGTACCTGTGATAGGTAGATTCAGTTAAGAATCTCCTTGACAGGGTTTCGCGGCTGTACTAGCCGTTCTCTTTACTCGACCATCTCAAAGCAAGATTGCGAACATAAAGAGTGAATCAATTGGATAGATATCCGCTTGATTAAAGTCGTCAATTCAAATTCCTGGAACAAGTGTGATTCGTAAAGAATCTTACCATTATTGATTTCCAGTTGACACAAGCTTGATTCATAAGAATCTCACAAGTCACCTACCGTAGCCTGTTTGATGTTGACGCTAGAAGGATTTCCATTCGTCACTGTGAATATTAATGAATATCACTCTGAATGTTCTGGCAAGACCATAAAGATATTACGTAGAAACCTGAAACGAGTTTGAATCATTTTAGAATCAAACCACTGTTGCTTTTCAGTTTTACACATGTTCAATTCATAAATAATCTTGCATATGACCTACCGCAGTGCTGTTTGATGTTAACACTGGAAGGATTTCCACTCATCATTGTGAATACTAAGTAGTATCACTCTGAGTGTTCTAGCAATATCACAAGGATATAGCGTAGGACTCTCTTGATCTTCATCCATGTGTCCTAACGAGATTTGATTGATCTCTTGGCTCTAGACTCGATTTGTGTACTTTTAGTGGTCGGAGGCTGGAGCAGATGCCACCTATTCAATATCAACTATCTCGAAGTGAGAAAGTCAATAGAAGTCATGCTGTTCTCGGTGACAATAAAACAAACTTCTTTTGAGAGAAGCCTGAGTAGCTAGGAAAGGGTTGTGCATACATCACTGGGTCCATGATGAGTTTGTCTTCATGATGAGTTGACCCGGTTTCTGCCTAAGTTGTATGGAGGGCTTCTTTCTTTACACCCTTTATCCTTACATTTCTTTTTCATTCTTGAACCCCTTTAATGCATACCAAGACATCATTACTAGCACCTTGTTGTGATTGTTCCAGTGCTAGCATCAGTACTTAGTCGGCATTCAGCTACGTTCACATTCTACTCCATCTTTCCTAAGGACTTCTAATAATCTATTGGATTGTCCCTGGGAAGATCCCTCCGGTTCTGGTGGATCATAGGACTTAAACCTAACCACCCTTTTGACACCAATAACGTCGTGAATTAAAGATGTTGTGGGTATTTGATCGTAACCATGAAAACCACTTTAAATATTTACAAAGTGTTTGAATAACATTTAACACCTTGCTAGTTTTGTCGTTTCAGAAATGTTCCCCCTTCACATGTGCATCGATAATCGAAAGTGTTTCACACATGTAGGTAAGAGTTAAAGTGATTGAGTCTTATATAAGATCACATTTTAATCACATTTTCTCCCCTATCTCTAATATATAAAATCTTTTGATATTAGAGATACCAAATTTGATTAAAATATATTTTAAAAAATAGTCTTGAAAAGCTCTAGGAGAAAGATGTGTTAATCTTTTGCATGAAGTTAAAATGCTCCCCCTCAAAAATTGATCCAATTGAATTGTCATTGTGAGTATATGATCCACATTTCGCTTTTTGAGGATGGGAGTTTGTTGAACACACAACTTTTAAAAGATTTTGAATAATCATTGAGAAATTCTTGAAAAAATTGTGTTCAACGCTTTTTGAAAAATCCTATTTCTTTTTGGCGAAGAGGTTTTTCTAAAGTATAAACTTGAGTTCATAGACTTTGAATGTCTTGACGAATCCACTCAAGTATAAGAAGATTTCTCTTCTTTTGCTGAGGGTAAGCCCACTAAATCGTACACTCGCCATGAATATTGATACGGGTTGCAATCTGAAAGTGATTACAAGCCATTGTGTTGAGCTCAAAACGTTGAATGTTTTGTGACAAGCTCAACCCGTGATAGATTGCTCTACCCGTTGTCTGGAAATATTGTCCAAAATAGACAATTTCCTTTATTAAAAGAAGAAATGACATGTTTTGAAAAATATTTACAACTTTCATTCGAGCTTTATGTACACACCCGTGTCGTTATTGAGCGACATTTCTAGGCACGTCCATATTATCGATACTGAAAGACATGTTGAGAAGAATATTTTTTGGATTTTGAAAGATCTTTTATTTTGTGTTTTGTTTTTATATGTTTTATATTTTTGTATTTTTCTTTTTCAAATATATTTACAGGTTGATGTTTGATAGATAAATCAAGCAGGCACCTTTGCCAGAATCTCCAGGTCTGCTGGAGTCAAACATCTCATACCAATATTCCTAACGAGGTACTCAAACCTATCTTTCGACAGATCTTTCGTAAACAAGTCGGCTAATTGATAATCCGTTCCAAAAAAGTATAGTTCAACAATACCTCTTTCAACTTGTTCCTTAATGAAGTGATATCGGACATCAAAGTGCTTCGTGCGGGAATGTTGTACAGGATTGCAGGAGATGGTTATGGCCGATTTTGAGTCACAGTACATAGGTACTTTATCAAAGTGAAAGCCATAATCCGTGAGTTGTGTTCTCATCCATAGAACTTGAGCACAACACGCAGATAGAGACACATACTCTGCTTCGGCTGATGAAAGTGACGTGCAATCCTGCGTCTTGGAAGACCATCCCACAAGCTTATCTTGACCTAGAAATTGTGCACCACCAGAAGTACTTTTTCGTGTATCAAGACACCCTACATGATCAGAATCTGAATAGGCCGTTAGAAAGAAACCGGTTTCCCTCGGATACCAGAGTCCCAAATGAATGGTATTCTTGAGGTACCGAAAGATCCGTTTAACCTCCTTGAGGTGCTTTTCAGTGGGTCGTGCTTGATATCGTGCACAATAACACGTAGCATGTGAAATATCAGGTCTGCTTGCTGTTAAGTACATGAGGGAACCAATCATGGAACGATATCTCGTTTGATCGATGGCATTTCCCTCTAAGTCAGCATCTAGCGATGTGGTTGATAATGGTGTCCCAACGGGGTCACATGAAGTCATACCATGCTTTTTCATTATCCCTTGACAATACTTAGCTTGGTTTATAAAGATACCACTTGGGGATTGGTGAACTTGAATTCCTAGAAAGAATTTGAGTTCGCCCATCATTGACATTTCAAATTTGTTGTGCATGACTTTTTCAAACCATTTTGAAAGTTTTGGGTTTGTAGACCCGAAAATAATGTCATCAACATAAATCTGCACAAGCAAAATGTCATCCCCATATTTATAGGTGAACAAAGTTAGATCAATGGAACCTTTTAAGAAACCTTTGGATACCAGAACTTTTGAGAGCTCGTCGTACCACGCCCTTGGCGCTTGCTTGAGTCCATATAGTGCCTTGTGGAGACAATACACCTTGTCAGGATAATGAGGATTGACGAAACCTTCCGTTTGCGTGACATAGACTTCTTCCTTCAAAGGACCGTTAAGAAACGCCGTCTTTACGTCCATTTGATAGACAGTGAATCCCTTATGTTCAGCATAAGCAAGGAAAATCCTGACCGCTTCCATACGAGCAACTGGTGCAAATGATTCGTCAAAATCAATTCCTTCTATCTGGCCATACCCATTAGCCACTAGCCTAGATTTGTTCTTGATGATCGTGTTTTCTTCATCCATCTTGTTTTTCCAGATCCAATGAAGATTTAAAGGAATCACATCGTATGGTCTGTCAACAAGTTCCCAGACTTTAAGTCTTTCAAATTGTTTAAGTTCATCCGTCATCAATTCAATCCAAGCATGATCAACCATCTCTTCTTTGATGTTTATCGGTTCAGCTGTACTCACGGCGAGTGCGAACATACAAACATCGCCATCGGTGGCTAGTTGTCGTCTTGTACGAACAGGCTGTGAAGGGTTTCCAATTACCTGAACCAAAGGATGTTCTCGGGTCCAATGATGTGTTGAAGGATGTCGTTGATAGAACGTATGCATATTTGACGGATCAACATGGCGAGTGGAAGACTCTCCAGTTTCGTGTACCGGTGTACCAAATGGGTTGATAAATTCGTCTTCGTTAGATAATGCATCGTCTGCTTGAGTTGTGTTCTCTGGAGCAATGAAAGTAGTTGTTGATGTTGTAGGAGCGATTGTTGATGTGATATTCCGAGGAGGTAAATCTGCAGCAACCCGTGTTGAAGTAGATAAAGTTGTATCCTTTTATTGATGATGATCGGTATCATCATTCGTATCATGAGTGACAGCGGAAGACTTTGATACAACATGTTTCTCCCCCGTGAAATATTCATCAAACATTGGTCCATATAACATTTCCA
Source organism: Glebionis coronaria (assembly GCA_025667525.1). NCBI lineage: Eukaryota > Viridiplantae > Streptophyta > Magnoliopsida > Asterales > Asteraceae > Glebionis > Glebionis coronaria. The sequence continues at coordinate 300,491,415 of CM046881.1, forward strand.
ACTCTTCAAGTGTCGTGTCTATTGTCATATCTGCTCTAGGAACATGTTCCAGAACCAGCTTTGAACTTGACGGTTCATTGTTGTGATCTTGAGTTCCGAGTTCCGTGCGGTTGTGAACGGAATTTGTTTGTCGTTGTAGATCGGGACTTAAACTGTTTTCTTCAAGTGCCATTTCTTGCAATTCATCAAATCTGATATGAATAGTCTCGACTATGAATTTTGTTCTCTTGTTGTACACTCTGTATCCCTTAGACTGACTTGCATATTCCACTAAAATGCATGCATCACCTTTCTCTTTCATCTTGTCCAGATTTTCACCATCTTGAATAATGTAACACGTACATCCAAAAACATGAGGTGTTTGAGGGAAGGTTTGCGATCATTAATTATGTGATATGGTGTCTTTTCGTGTCTAGGGATAATTAAGGATCGGTTTTGTGTGTAGCATGTGGTTGATACGGCTTCGGCGCAAAAGAATCATGGTAGTTTTGAAGCTGATAATAATGTTCGAGAAGCCTCAACTAAAGTACGGTTTCGTCTTTCAACAACACCGTTTTGTTCAGGTGTTCTAGCAATAGATGTTTCGTGTTCAATTCCTTCGGCTTCAAAATACTTCTTCAGAGTTGAATTCAATAATTCTGTGCCTCTGTCAGTACGTACCACTTTTACTTGAGCTTGAAGACCACGTTGTATCAGCTTAAGGAAGTTAATGAGAACCTCAGGTGTTTCATCCTTGGACTGTAAGAAGAGGGTCCACGTGTACCTTGAGTAGTCATCGACAATTACCATAACATATTTCTTCCCATTTATGGTTTGAACACGCATGGGGCCACAGATCTATATGAAGAAGATCTAACCGTCCTTTAGAGCTTGGTGTAGTCTTTGTCTTGAAACTACTTCGTTTAGCTTTACAAAGCTCACAAGAAGAACAAAGATGATCTTTGATGAATTTTAAGTTAGGAAGGCCTCGCACAATATCTTTCTTGGAAAGCAAGTTGATGGTATCAAAGTTAAGATGAGATAAACGTTGATGCCATAACCAAGCTTGAGTCGTTGAAGCTTTAGCCATGAAACAGATTGGAGTTGAAGATGTGGAGTCTTGTAGTGAAATAGTGTAGAGATTAGTACCCCGTGTTCCGGTAAGTAAGTCATTCCCAGCATAATCACGAACAAAACATGTCTTCTTTCTAAAAGCAACCTCCAAATCCGCATCACAGAATTGACCAATCGAGAAAACATTGTGATTGAGCCCTTCGACGCAGTAAACCCTTTTGATAGTGATATTCCCCTGAACCAAGTCTCCATATCCTAGGATCGGTGCAAATTGATCATTTCCGAATCGGACCGTTCCCAGGAACTTCTCCACGAAGTTAATTAGAAGCATGAGATTCCCCGTCATGTGCTTCGTGCATCCGGAGTCCAGTATGAAGAGAAATATTTTGATCACCTGCAGAAGAATTAGAACACGATGGAGCATTTGCTAAATTAGATTCCATGTTAGTTGTGATTTCCGATTCATTAGTTTCCCTAGTTTCATCACTTAGAGGCACACTAACGCACGTAGTCACATTTTCTGTCCTAACCTTAGGCATCCATTTATATCCTGGAGGACATTGATTAGCAAACTACCATTTCCAAGGCTTGCTAGCAGACTCATATAATTCTCTAATTCTGCTTCTAGGGTTCTTAGTGGTGGAGTCTGATGCAATACTTTTCTTAAGGGGGGTTGCACCAGAATGGTTCACTTTGCGTTTGGGTTTTCTAGCACTAATAGGCATCGCATTTTGCTTCTTAGTTCTAGTTTCTAAGCCTTTTACATTATTCGAAACACACATAGCATGATTAGCATTAGCACACTTTCCACATTTCACACAAACAAACTTAACATTCAAATCATTCAAAGTCGAATCATTCAAATCGTCATTACACGCGATTACAAACGTTTTATTCTTAGAAACATTGAAAATCCTAGGGTGGTCTTCTACTGTCTTCATCTTCCCTTGACTTTTGTGTTGCCAAACCTTTTCATTCATGCGAGTGCTCTTAAGCTGGGGCCGGCTAACACTATCAATGGGGACTACTCCTGTAGTAAGAGACACACGTCTATTAGTGTTTCTAGAAATCTGAGGTGATTGACTTTCTTTGTTCTTTGTAGGTGTAGTGGCCAATCTATACATCCCTGATTTAACCACATTTGTATTCTTAATGCTTTGTGATTAAATATGTGTTTTGGGAGTGATTTGTGCTAACCTCTTCTTCCCATCCGTCTTGGGGGCAAACATAGGTTTTGCAAATGCAGAATTAGAGAAAACATATGGTTTTCCCAAGACAGAGGGTCTAGTCACTTTTTGCGCATTGGGTTGTCTTATAACAGGTTTCTTAACACTAGGTTCCATAATTTTCCCACCCATCTTAGCAACGAGTTTCTTCAACTCTGCTATGGCTATTTCCCTATCTTGTAACTGAGCTTTCAACCCTTTAATTTCCAAATTCTGTTCATTCATTTCTCAAAACGTTTTGGAAAGTTTTTCTTGCAAATTATTATCATGTGGAAAACTACCAACGTCTTTTTTCAAAGCAAGTTCAAGAGAATGACAATGTTTTTGAAGGAAATCAGTTTTGTGTTGAAGTAACTCAAAAGCCTTTTTATCAACATTTTCTTTATGTTTCGAAAGCTCAAGTTCAAGACGCTCACATTCTTTGATTTTATCAAGATATTTGCATGCAACATCAGAATATTCATCGATATCAGCACAAGATTGAAGAGTAACATACAAAATATCTTTGGAGAGACACTCTTCTAAGAGTAGATCATATTCGTTTGAAAAATATGATTTGTCATTTTGAAGTTCATCAATTTCTTTTTCAAGAGACTCAACATATTTCAAATCATCAAACATTTCAGACCGAATCAAGTTTTCAAACTCAAGAACATGTTCTTTTATTATCTTCGTATTTGGTATTAGAAGTTCTTTCACAAGCACAGTTATGTCGTGAGGAATCTCGATTTTCCACTTATCCTTTTGACGTTTTTCCCAATCACTTTCGACAATTGATTGAACATTTTCAATGTGGTGTTTAAGAAAACTAAGTGTTTTTCTACTTTTGCTTTTAGAAGCATCTAGAGGCAAATAGTTAATATATTTAAAAACATTAGTTTTCCTCTTAGCGGCAAACGTTTTCTTCCATTGAATTCTTCGTTGTTTGCATTCTAAAAAGAATTCCTCACGAGACTTCTGTTTTTGTGGAGTGAAAAGACAATAAAGACTGTTTAGATAAGCATAGTTATATGGTTTCACAAAATCTTTATTGACCGGTGATCTACTCTCCTCATCCCAAAGGGACGTCTCTTCACTATCGAGGTTAGCTACTGGGCAGTCATTATCAGTCCATTCGGACTCATCAAGATATAAGTGAGGGTTAGCAGCTTGAGCTTTTTCGAGATACTTGGGGGTGGCAAAGCTAGGTTGACCCTTGAAAAACGACGGAGGTGCTATCATTCTAACAGTTTGAAAAGAGTCATGAGTTTTATAAACAACTTTTTTCAAACAATCGACTTGTTCTTTGAGATCCTTTACTTTTTCAGTATCTTTGCTTTGTCTATTTTTGAAATCTTGTTTTATTGTTTCAACCTCTTGTTTCTTTTCGTCAAGAATTTTAGTAGAATCGGTGGTATTCATAGAAAGCCTCTATTCAAGTTCATTAACTTTTGTTGTGGCAAGGTACATTTTTTGACGTTCATCACTTAATAAGACATTAAATTGACGTTTTTCTTTAGTTAACAAAGCAAGAGCTTCGTTGTATTTATTTTCAAACTCGTCCTTTTTAACGTTGATGACACGAATTTTGTACCCCTCAAGCTCGTTGGTCTTTTGAAGAAGCTCGGCCCTATAACTATCAATAGTCTCACTAGATTTTATAAGAGCGGCTTGGCATTCTTCAAAGTTTTGAGTGAGCACTGCGTTTGCCTTCTTTAATTGCTTTTGATTCTTTCTATTTTCATTGACATCTTTTTGTAAACTAGCAATTAAATTAGCAAGCGCGACACGCTCCTCGTCATCATACTCATTTGCATGTTGATCATCCTCAAACTCATTATTGCACATGTCTGATGAATCGGGTGTGGTATTGTTATCAACCGTTTCCATCATACACATGTCAGTAATTTTTGTTGGTAGATCACTATGCTCATGTGTATCACGAAACACATTATATTTAGTATCATCTTGTACCTTATCAATTGGCTCGGTATCAAAGATAGGACCATTGTCATCTTCAGTGATGTTAAGGACCTCATGAATCTTTGCCATGTATGAATAATGTGCCTCGAGTTCTTGGTCGGAGAGTTCATCATCTGTGTCGTCAAGCATTTCTCCTTCCTCAGCTGATAACATGATTCCAGCTTCCATTTTCTTGCACAACAGCATCTTTTCCTTATGATAACCATAATCTTTAACCCTCTTTGGCTACCTACATTCCCTAGCCAAATGCCCAAAACCTCTGCAGTTAAAACACTGAATCCCACTTTGTTGCATAACTTGAGTACCAACAGTTTCCCTATTTCTAACAACAGTAGCCACCCTCTGATTATCATACTTAGGTTGTCGATCATACTTTGGAGGACTCTCAGCACGTCCTCGTGTGTCATAGCTTGGAGGACTCTGTGCATGGGTGTTCCTCGGGTTTGAAGATGTTTGAAGGTTGTTGTTGGTGGGTTTGTAGATTTTCTTATATTGCTTCATAATGAAAGCCAGTTGTTTCTTGAATTCCCTACCCTTTTGAGCTACTTCTTCATCACTGTCTTCTTTGGATGATTGCTCAGGTGTAGGTGATGGTGCTCTTGAAACTTCTTTGCCTCTAGATCTTGTTGGAGCATGTGACTTGGAGACAGTGGATGATCGTGGTGATGATGATTGAGTAGAGTAGGTCTTTGAAGTACGAGGGTGATAATCTGGGTAATGTTGAGTGGTAGACACCAAAGCAAGTGGATTGGAAACCTTTGCAACACGTTCAGCTTGAAGTTCATTTGCCTCATTTTGAAATGGTTTCAAGATGTCAAAGAGCTTGTGATATGACACTTCGTCTAACATTTGTTGTTGTTTCACCAAGGTGACAAACCGTGTCCACTCTGGTTGACGTTGTTGTAGAAATTGGACATTGACTTGCATGGTGGAAACTTGCAAGTTGTTTCGGGTCATATCATTCATCATCTTGTAGAATCGGGAGTAAAAAGAATCAATTGATTCCCCATCCTTTGATGTAAACTTGCCAAAGTTCCAAAACATATTAGTTTTCACATCTTGTTTGTTAAGTGATTCACCTTGTTGCATTCTTTCAATAGCCGTCCATAGTTCTTGGACAGTAGGGCATGCATCAACCGTGGAATAAATATCATCTCCAATTCCACTGAGAATTAAGTAGATTGCTTCCTTTTCTGCATCAAACCAAGCACGGTTCTTTGGTGTGAGGTCGTTCCTCTTTTCATCACGTTCATAAGCCGGTTGTTCTTCAGTAGTATCTGTGGCTGGTACTCTAGGAACTTGAATCCTTGAGAGTTTATAGGGTCCTTCCAAGATACATTGCCTTAAAGCATCACCGTTAGTTTTTGTGTCAAGATAACGTAGAAAACGGGATTGTCATTGATCATATCGACCCGACACAAGCATTGGTGGTCTTTCTTTGTTACTCGCCACCATTATGTTGTTGTTCGTCACACGATATTCGGCAGTGGAATCCATCTCAATATTCTCTGAAATAATGAAGTGAATATGGATCTTAAGTAGATTTGTTGTGATTGTTGTTGTGGTTAAAATTCCGAAAATTGCAATTTTTCTTTAGTCCGACAATAAATTCCCCAGTCCTACAAAACGGTAGACAAAAAAATTTTGTAATCGCCAAAATTTGAAATCGAGCTAGAAATGTCCTAAAACTAGTATGGAAAAAAATTGAATTTACTTGACAGAAAAATTTTAATCTTCGTGTAAACGATATTCCGAAACTAGTCTAGATGGTGGCTAAGTCTAAAAAATACTCGAACAAAATTTAGCTAAACATGTCATCGGAATGTCCATCGAATGTGCCATCGGAATGTCAATCGGAATGTTGGCTGTCGGAATGTAGGCTGTCAGAATGTTGGCTGTCGGAATGTTGGATGTCGGAATGTAGGCTGTCGGAATGTAGGCTGTCGGAATAACCTATCAGAATATTGTATGGGAATGTGACCCTCCTATCGCAATGTTCCTGTCGCAATGACCCTTCTATCGCAATGTTCTTGTCGCAATACCCTTCTATCGCAATGTGGCCAATAAAATTTGGACAGAGTAACTTTTCAACAAACCTTAAAAATCGTCGCAATCCGCAATCGCAATGAGCGTTCAGAATAAATAGTCAGATAAGGTATCTGAATACTAGTGATCGCAAAGTAAACCCCTTGGTTATTGCGATCGAACGTACTTACCTGTACTTTTCCGATGGAAACAATGGCAGTGAATTTCACAAAGTTGAACCAAGACAATTCATAACTTCTGAGCCAAAAGATTTGTGTTTTACCCAAAACCAAGATACCCAAATCACAAAACAACAGTAAAGAAGGTATACGAATTGAAGAACACTAAAAAACACAAAAAAAAATTGAATTCGTAGATGAAAGAAGGAATAAATCAAACGAATCAAATGACAACACAACAACCAATCACAAAACTACCCAATGGAGATTGATACCAATTGTTGTCCCATATATTTAGATAATATAACACGAATTAAAGTAAGAAAATAGATGAAGAAGATGAATTCTAGAGAGAGAAATTAGAGAGAGAAAAGGGAGAGAATGGTTGGAGAAACTAGGTGATATTAGATTGAGAGAAAATGAAATGACCAACACCCTTCCTAACATGCTAGGAAGGGTATTTATAGTCCCCCTACATGTGGGCTTGTATGGACTATACTACATGGGCCGGGCTTTCCTTTTGGGCTTTGGTTACTTATGAATGAACCTTAGCTTAAAGTTAAGCCCGTTATACACGACTAATCTACTACCTATTAAAACGTTCTAATATACGATACATAATAAACATATGACCGAGCATTCTTGTTTGACTCAATATTTTGAGGCTAAAAGATTTTATGACCAAGAACAATTCCTTCTTTTACCATGAAATGGCATTTTACCCAATTGAGAACGAGACAAGTGTCTTCACACCGTTTGAGCATTCGTTCTAAATTGGCAAGGCAAGTAGAGAAAGAATCACCATAGACCGAGAAATCATCCATAAAGACTTCCATAGTTTCTTCAACCATGTCATGGAATATAGCCATAATACGCCTTTGGAAAGTCCCGGGAGCATTGCATAAGCCGAAAGGCATTCTTTTGTAAGCAAATGTTCCATAAGGACATGTGAATGTGGTTTTCTCTGGGTCTTTTGGATCGATGGGAATTTGAAAATACCCGGAGAAACCGTCTAAGAAGCAATAATAGTCATTACCCGCTAAACGCTCGAGCATTTGATCCATGAAAGGGAGAGGGAAATGATCCTTACGAATGGCATCATTGAGCTTGTGATAGTCTATGCAAACTCGCCATCCCGTGACAAGTCGAGTAGGAATCAACTCGTTGTTTTCATTGGGAACAACGGTTATTCCGCCTTTCTTAGGCACACAATGGACGGGACTAACCCATGGCGAATCCGAAATAGGGTAAATCATTCCGACATCTAGAAGTTTGATAACTTCTTTCTTGATGACGTCGTGAATTTTTGGATTAACCCTTCTTTGGCTTTGGATTGCGAGTTTAAAGTCATCTTTCATGAGAATCTTATGAGTACAAAAGTTAGGATCAATTCCGCGAATGTCAGAAATTTTCCAATCAATTGCTTTCTTATGATTTTTGAGCACATTGAGAAGTCGAGATTTTTCATCCTCTTTTAAATCCTTTGCATTGATGACGGGTAACTTCTTATTGTCTTCAAGGAAAACGTATTCGAGATGAGACGGTAACTCCTTAAGCTCTAAATCCGGAGGATTGTCGATGGAAGGCTTAGTCAAATTCGGATCATCGGTAGCAATTTCCTTAGGTGATGATGGAGAAATATGGTCCTCATTGATAAGTTTCTCAATGGTACAAATGTCTTCATCCTAATCGGAGGGAGAATCGTCATATTTTAAGTCCACATCCCCTCAAGTTGCTTCAAATTCTTTCAAAAGGAAATCACCTTCTCCAAATGGGGTCAATGATGGAGCAATAGAAGCAACGGTCTCAACAATGGGTAGAGAAGAAAAACCACTTTTACAAGCGTCTTTGAAGTGTTGTTCACAAGCCTCATCAAGTACGTCAATGAAATTAACGCTCTCGTGTTCAGAAGGTTGCTTAGAAAGTTTACCCATGTTGAAGACAATTTGTCGTCACCAACTCTCATGATTAATTCGCCTGCGGCTACATCAATAAGAGTGCGACCGGTCCTCAAGAATGGTGATGTAGGTTTTTATATACTTGTTTTAGGAAAAAACAAAGTATAAGGCGGAAAGTATTAATCGACACGATTTAGGAAAACCGTGAAGACAAAAATTCCGAGTTCGTTCTCGAAGGAGGTGTGTAAATATGAGTGTGCCAATATGTAAAATCAAAGTTTGTATTAGTGACGTTTTTGGTTGAGAAAAAGGGGAAAATAAAGACGAATTACTCTAAAAAGTACCCTACGACGCGAAAAACGCGAAATCGTAAAATTCGACAAAACGAAAAAGTGTTCTAAAAATTACCAAATTTTAAGCTTAACTAAAGAAAAATGTAAAGATTACAAATTTGAAAACTAAAAAGTCTAAAACCTATTTAATAATTTTATATTAATTTTTAATGTTAATGAAAAACCTTAAAATTAAATAAAATTGGAAATAAACTAAAATGAAAATTTTAAAGGCTGTAAACCTCAAAATATTTAATTAAAACCTAAAAATATTTTTTATAAAATTTTAAAACTAAAGTAATTATTTTTAATCTAATTATTAAAATACGGGTACTAAAATAATCATAAAAATAATTAAATAACGAGAAAAAATAAATTTTTAAACTGAAAAGTTCTAAATACTATAATAAACAAAGGAAAAATCAAAAGAGGCCAAAAACCTAAGTAAATAATCTGAAAACAACCTATTTATAAGCTGTTTACTTTTGAAAAGCCAAAAATTAAACTCCTTAAGTAAATTACAAACGCACCTTGGTCAGTAAAAGACCCAAGGGCAGAGTTGGTTAACACGTTGGTGTGTGGGAGAGATGGCGCAGGTTCGAGCCCTGGCCAGTCTCTTTTTGTAAACTTTTTTTTTTTACTTTTTATAAAAAAAACAATCCTCGTGACTCAAAAACGTAATTAGAATAAAAAACAAGCAAGATTAAAGCCACATAAAATAAAAAACGTGAAAGAAAACTTGACAGAAATGCTACAGTGATAAAAAGAACACAAATGGTAACCCGTTTCTTCACAGGTGCAAATAGAACCTGTTATGCTTGTTTGTGTAGATTACTTGGTGTTTCTTTTGGTACAATAGGGCACCCCCACACTCATGGAAGTGTGGGGAGTCAATATAAACTAAAAAAACACACAAGTTGCTCAAAGAAGTTCACACAAAAATCCCACAAGCAGTCACTGTATGCACAAGTATAGGTCTGGTGATTCCTTAGCTGATCTATTAAGCACAAGGACGAATTTCAACCTACCGTAAGTCTCACCAATCCTAACCAAAACACAAGTTACCAGACAACAAATGATAGATTACACTAACCTATAACAACATGCAAGATTTGAAACATAAAGATCAACTAATCTCACCTCTTTAAGCCTACTGATTTTTCACTACTTGTGTGAAAATTTTACCATACAAATTCTTTTAAAAACCTACCAAACTGAATATCAAAGATTGATGTAACCTATTTAACCCCAACAAAGTGTGTTTAAGCTGGTTGTACCCCAAGATTATGTCACTTAAGCTTGAAATATAGCAGTCCCAAACATCCCTTTCTATAATTGTTAACAAGATTTATCAAAGCAAATGGTGCAAATCAAATTCAAAACTTACTCAATCCTATTCTATTATGCATTAATCAACTAATGAACTTAAACATAACATTTAAACAACAACACAAGCAGTTTCTCATCAAAACACATAAGCACCTAAAAAGCAAAAAGTGAAGGAGGGTTCAAGCCAAGTACTAGGCTGAGGCATTCTCCTAGAGTTTTTGTCGGCTTGGGAGAGCTTATCAGAAGTGTAGAGAAAACCCCTTTGGTGGAATCCAATATGGACCCAAGGGTACTTATGTCTTCAACTAAAAATAAAGAAATATGGGTCCTTGCTAGAACTTTTGTATTCCTGCACAAAACAACTGTAAAACCCGTAAAAATAAGGTCATAATTTAATTCTACTTTCAATTATTTTGAAGCATTTTATAACGTTAAATATTATTATGTTTAACGGTTTAAGTTGAAACCGATATTAAATATTATATTTTAATATTTTGACGAGTAACGAGGACTACTAGTGATCGCGATACCGACGGATGCCCACAATTTTAAATTTTATTATCAATCGTTTCGATATTTAATATTTTCGACGATATCGTTTTAATTACGTATCGAGTCGTTATATTATTATTTTTCGTGTGCGTTTAAACTTTTAAAAAGTATTTTTACGAAACCCGAGCCCCGTAAATATTTTGAAATTGACTTTTAGTCATTTCTCGCTTTTTAACTAATAATTACATTTTGGACCAAAACTATCACAAATTGGCAAAAACTACCCTAACCTTGGACTATATAAGGTTTTTCCACTCACAACTTATACACATATAATCATTTTTAAAATAAAAACAAAACCACTACACCTCTCTTTCTCTTGTTGCCATGTAACACCAAGAACACCACCACCTTAATCTTCAATTTTCTTGAACTCTTGTTTGAATCTTCAAAAACCAATCAAAGTCCCATCCTTATAATTCAAAGGAGCACGTTTTGGAACCATTTTTAAAAACATGCAACCATATTAATTTTTCAAGAAAAGTTGGTGATGTTTGATCCAAATTTGTTGTATGCATGTGTTACTAGTGATGATCATATGATGTTTATGTTATGTTTTTGTTAAAAAGTTGATTTTTAATTTTTGGGTTTTTGATTTTGATGATGATACAAGTGTTAGGATTGGTTTATGGTGATATTAGGATGTTAGGTTGATGATAAAAATGATTGATTTTGATCAAAAACATGATTTTGTGGGAGATTTTGAAAGGTGATTTTGGGCAGTAGGTTTGAGGCCATTTTCGAGGGTCTTAAGTCTGAATATAGGATGATATGATGGGATTATGTTGTAGAGAATTTCGTTAGCTTCGATTTGATATAAAGTAGGCCTTCCAACTCCAAACGAGGTGGAAGTTACACTAGTTTGATTTTCGTGTACCGGGAGACGAGTGTCGACACAATCCGAAAATTGTTGTCGATATTTGGATCGAATCTCGGGGACTATAAAATGAGTTTCAAAATGATTCAAGGGCTGTTCTCAGGCTCCAAGTTTAGAATTTTGAGTCTATTTTTAGAATCAAATGGCGGTTTTACAAATGGAGTTGTGTAGAATGGTCAAAATGGTTTTGTAAGTCAAGGTCGCTAAACTGTCCGGATTTTGTGATTCAAAGATGAGTCGGGCAGGGAACTTTAGAAGTAAAATCTTTTAATGGGCTCTTGGGAGGACTTTCTACATATAGTAAGTAAGTTCTCTGAGTAGTATCATAAAAATTTGATATGTTTAAGTATGAGAAAACGGCTTGGAAATTCGGTATGTTCCGGCAAATTTTTATTAAAGGCGTAGAATAATAAAATGACTATATAGGAGAGTGTAATAGTATCACTTGTATCGTTTTCTCTCGATTTTGTCGTGATTTTATGAGTCGAGTTTTATATTCTTATGTATGGTTTATTTCTCGAGTCTATTATTAATGAACGCACCTCATTTAATAAGTTGCGGTTCTCGTATTTGAAAGGCATCATCTATCGTCGGCGATCGTCTCATTACCACTATCGGCTAAGGTGAGTCTATAGCCTCGCTTTATACTAGTTATTAAATGATTTTAAACCCGCGAGGGGGAATACATGTTTTATAAACTTAGAACACAAGATTTTTATGGTATGCTTTGTCCCTCTATGAATGGACCCGTGGTTGCCTTTAAATTGCATTAAGTGATTGCCTTTGTTAAAACCTCAATTATGGACCGTTAATTAACCTATGATGGGTTAACCGCTAGTACAATTAATAGATCTATGGGGGAAGCCGCCCCGCTTCAGTTTTTGTGGACTTGTCATAGAATCTTAGGCCCGACCTCCACACTGTTTGGACATATTGTATTGAGAAGTCAAGTATACGGCAATGTACCATTAATCTAGAGGTAACCGACAATTAATAAATCTCCTGTCTTATCAGATCTCTAAAGGGAGTGTCTAAGGGCTCGGTTCCATGAGCTTATTGCAATTTATGCTATATACAATTATCATTGTTGATGCAAATTATTATTTAATGCTTATAAGCATGCCACAAACTTATAATCTTTGCTTGTGTTCAAATTGATTACATAAACCTATAGATTCACTCGGCATTTTTGCTGATTGTTTTACTCACATGTATTTCAGGTAATCATGAAGTGGAAGCTTGGAGGTCACGGGAATGAAGTTGTGCATTGCTTTTGTTGTTCAAACTCTTTGATTTATTTATCATTCCATTTTTAAAACAAACTAATATGTTGTTTTAACTTATCTTTTGGTAACGATTACTTGGGACTACACTACTCTGATAAATATTTTAGGAACGATAAATCTAAAACGTCTCTTTTCGAGTCGTTCTTTATAAAATATGTGTTGTTGTATCATTGTTTAGCACCCAAAGATGTATTCCGCTGCGTGTAAATTTGGGGGTGTTAAAGATTGGTATCAGAGCCATGAGTTATAGAGAACTAGGTCTTTATTTTAAAAACCTAAACTATAACTGTCAATTTTATTTTTCAAAGAGTCGGTGCACATGATTTCGCGTGACTTCAGGTTCAAGCTACTTCTAAGATTACAATTTTAGTATACGTTATTACGTATACCTTATTGGCAAGTATTTATAAATAAATACTATGATCCATTTATGGATATATACTTATATCTAGGATCCATTTATCGATATATATTTATGTCGTTATACTTTTCGATTAATGATTAACTTAAATAAATACAATGAAATTTCAAGTTCTTTCTATATTTATTTTTGAAGTATTTAAATTGCTTTTATTGCAAAATTTTTATATTATGACCTTACATACCTTCATCTGCGTGCGTTACTTTCATTATTTAACCCTTTGTGATATCTATATAGATATCCAAATCGTCTTTCGGCTGTTTGTGCTTGGACGTCTTGAAACGTAGTGTCTAGACCATTGTGTAGCTCAATGTGTCCTTGGAATAGACTAACCGCTATCGTGTGAGTCACACATTTTGAAACATATCTTAAAATCGTATTGAATTAATATCATGATTTTTCATAATATTTTGTTAATTTTTATCACCGTTTTACACGGCATGCGAAGATTTAACTCATTGACAGTTATATGTATCGACTCCGAAGTGTATTGTTCGCTTATATCTTGGTAACGTCATTCACCGTTTTGCTTCCTAAATTTCGTGTTGAATACCTTGAAGCATCTCATGTCATTCATTATACTATATTTTTATTTGATGCTCATTATGAGATTTATTTTTCATTGTTGTAAAATCCACAAGACATGTGTGTATATATTTTGAGCCGTTAGAAAGTGTCGAAAAATACATTTTATGTAAAAACTGCAGGGGCAGTATAAACAGGTCACAACCTAAAAGTAAAACATGCGTTTTTAAAATAAAATAGTCAAACCTGCACAGAACTTGCAGGGGTATTTTGGTCATTTTACATTGGGTTTCAGGTCTCGGGTAAAACTAGAAAGTCGTCTGAAACGTCATTTTGCATCAAAATGCTTTAGACTCCGAGTCTTGGAGATGTCGTTTATCGGGTCAATTAATCGGCTCATATTAAAAGTTAAATCTGATAGAAAAATTCAGAACATGGGTTTTAAACGTTTCTAAGAAGTTTTGAGTTCATTTGAGATCGTAAAATTTTAACGAATATTATGTTACAACTAACTAATACTAGTTGCATGTGAAAATGATTAAAAATAGAAACATTACAGGATTAGCAATTACCAGATTAATGGTGTAATTTAAAAACGAATAACATACTTTCTTAAAAGCATGTTGTGTCGAGTATCTTACAAAGAATACACATGTGGATTGTTTTATTCTTTTCATATATATATATGACTCATTTGTCATTCGATGTTATTTTATTTTCGTTTTCTTCTAACCTTCAACTGATTCGGGTTGAGTTTTGAAGTTTTGCCTTCATATTCTTCTTTGACATTCTCATCACGTGTCTCATGGCGTTTCCGTCTAATCTTATAACCTTTTGAAACATTAACAACTTGTAACCATTTCATTGATTGTTTTATGAGCTACTATTTGCTACTTTTTGCAAACCTTTGGCTACTTTATACGTTTTCATAATGTCATATTATAAATAAATCTGATATTGTTTTACGATTATTTTCACCAATTATTTTTACTTTGGTCTTATAAAATACTTTTTGTAAGATTAAAAGTTGCTTATTAAGTATCTCACAAATTACTTGTATCCTATAAATTTATAAACTATTTTTAAATTCTATTTTACAAATGGCATGGTTTATATATAAACATAAGAAACGTAATACTTTTCGACGAAACTGAGCACTGCATTGCTATTCCTAAATTATACATGGCCTGATCACCTATGTCTAATTTAGATGGATCCATGCTAGGCTGAATAGTAGTCCACTTAAAAATCTTGATAATAATCTAAAGACAAATAAAATGAAATAAAATGAAAAGTAGTTTTAAAAACCTTTATATTTCATGCAAGTAGCGCAATTTCTATGCATCCGCATATGTTTTCTTACCTTTTCTTGAACGAATTACGCGCTTACGAATAAGTTTTTACTCGACAATCGTTTTTCCACTTGTTACTTCATTTTGTCTTATAACTGATTTCTTTTGACCGTTCGTCTAATTACTGACTGTTGATAAATGACTTGAAAGTCTCGATGTTTTATACTTCCTTCTCGTCCAATGTTCTTTATGCGATTTTATAGATTTTTGGAATGTCTCCGCACGTGAATAAAGAATTATCACGAGAGCGATTTCCGTATATCCGGGATGACGTCCGTCACTCTCGTTTGTCTCGAAATCCACTCTTCTGAACCGTGCTTTGACTTCTCTCTTTAAACACTAACATCGTTCATTTGATTTATTTTAATTACAAGTTATTATTAAGAATTTTCTTTGATTAAAATTTGTGTATGGATCTTCTTTCCGATCATGTATCGACCACCGCTAAGTTAACGAGCTGATATTGGTGAACTATCAACCGCACTAACAAAATTGAAAACTTGTTTAATCTATTATTTCTTATCGTCTTACCATCAACGCCTTTATTTTATTATTCTCTTTAAGAATTCATACTACATTTGCTTCGTCCCCTTTTGTACCGTTGATTTCGTACTAATTGTTGACATTATTACCATTCGTATTCGTTTGTTATCTTGTCACACTTTGAAACCCGAATATATCCCATGTTATTTTGAAATAATAAACACCTTTATGTATTTCTACAAAGTATTATAAATTTTTTTATGGAACTTGTCTACATTTTCTAATGATTTTCAATTATCGAAATAACCATCACAAGTAAAAGGTCAAATTTATACACCATATTTTGTATAACTAAAACTAATGTTTAAAAATAAAATTTTGTTCTACCTTTTGAACTAATTGACTTATCATACTTTACTTTAAATATAATGAAATTGCCGGTTTAATTTATATTCCTAATAGTGAATTAATTTGGAAATTATATTTTCTAATTGTAACCATCAATATAAGTTTAATTAATAAATTCATGTCATTCTTTCAAAGTTTCTTAGGACAACCAAAATAAATTATGAAGCTATTTAACTTCTATTTTTGATATATCATCCTTATCAAGAAAGTACCTCAATTGAGTTTTAAGGTAATACCAAATTCGGACGGATAATTGTGACAAACGTTATTTTAATGTTAATATTTAATTCATTCTTCGCTCTCATTTTTCTAGTATTGCGAATTATTATGTTTTACGGTTATGTGATTCGAGATCCCTCGTCGATCGTTAATCTTAAATCATTTTACCACATCTTGTTCGTTTATGCGTTTATTGAATTCATTTTTATCTCGTTCTGTTCCTCGTATTGAAGATCACTATTTTATTCTGAGTTTAAAATGAATCTTGGGAAGCAGTGTATAAGAAGAAACGATATGTGTCACCAGGATTTATGCGTGTACTTGTGGAATAATTGAGGACCGAATCTCTTAAGGAATGGAGTTAATAAATTCGTTACAACCTCGAGGAGTATGTTGAAGCCGACACCGTAAGTGGAAAGACTCTTGAGATCAAGTGGTTATTATCAAGGGTTCGTTCAAGGTTTTCCCGATGATTAATGGTGGAGATCTATACTCGATGTTTATGTTCGGCCTTTTCTTTTATGTACTTATATGGTGTGTGATCTAGTCAAATGATCGTAAGTTGTGAGACGGCATCATCCGATGACGTCCGATCATATAGAACACATATTATGTAATATCTTTTTGACTTTCAACGACGATGTTTATTGAGACTTTAATGCGCGTTGGCGAAAGTGAGATGGTGTCTTTGTATTATCTTTTGAGTAGGGACCCGCGTGTGAGCACCCTCCGATGACGAAAATGTTTTTCTTGTTAGTTCTTTTGATGTGTGTCCATGGCTATCCGGCCGAGGGATATCCTTTAATTTGCAACATTCTTTTTAACTCGACTTACCCGTAAACCCTGTCATCTATTCTTGTCGTCGAATGAGCTTCGTGTGATTCATAAAATTTTCATGTGTCGAGCTTGACGGGTGACTGGTGGATAAGGATTTATTTATTCCTTTTTGGTGAGATACAACTTGACGACAAGTTGCGTTTTGTAAAAGAACCAGCGGAGATCGTGGATCGAGATACACGTGGGAACGTAAGGACTTCTTTATAAGGAATGCCGTCATCCTCCCGAATAGTGAAAAACTCGTGTATGAGGCGAGTTGAGCGCCGGTACGTCGCTCCCTTAAGGTGGTGAGGATGTAAAACCCGTAAAATAAGGTCATAATTTAATTCTACTTTCAATTATTTTGAAGTATTTTATAACGTTAAATATTATTATGTTTTACGGTTTAAGTTGAAACCGATATTAAATATTATATTTTAATATTTTGACGAGTAACGAGGACTACTAGTGATCGCGATACCGACGGATGCCCACAATTTTAAATTTTATTATCAATCGTTTCGATATTTAATATTTTCGACGATATCGTTTTAATTACGTATCGAGTCGTTATATTATTATTTTTCGTGTGCGTTTAAACTTTTAAAAAGTATTTTTACGAAACCCGAGCCCCGTAAATATTTTGAAATTGACTTTTAGTCATTTCCCACTTTTTAACTAATAATTACATTTTGGACCAAAACTATCACAAATTGGCAAAAACTACCCTAACCTTGGACTATATAAGGTTTTTCCACTCACAACTTGTACACATATAATCATTTTTAAAATAAAAACAAAACCACTACACCTCTCTTTCTCTTGTTGCCATGTAACACCAAGAACACCACCACCTTAATCTTCAATTTTCTTGAACTCTTATTTGAATCTTCAAAAACCAATCAAAGTCCCATCCTTATAATTCAAAGGAGCACATTTTGGTACCATTTTTAACAACATGCAACCATATTAATTTTTCAAGAAAAGTTGGTGATGTTTGATCCAAATTTGTTGTATGCATGTGTTACTAGTGATGATCATATGATGTTTATGTTATGTTTTTGTTAAAAAGTTGATTTTTAATTTTTGGGTTTTTGATTTTGATGATGATACAAGTGTTAGGATTGGTTTATGGTGATATTAGGATGTTAGGTTGATGATAAAAATGATTGGTTTTGATCAAAAACATGATTTTGTGGGAGATTTTGAAAGGTGATTTTGGGCAGTAGGTTTGAGGCCATTTTCGAGGGTCTTAAGTCTTAATATAGGATGATATGATGGGATTATGTTGTAGAGAATTTTGTTAGCTTCGATTTGATATAAAGTAGGCCTTCCAACTCGAAACGAGGTGGAAGTTACACTAGTTTGATTTTCGTGTACCGGGAGACGAGTGTCGACACAATCCGAAAATTGTTGTCGATATTTGGATCGAATCTCGGGGACTATAAAATGAGTTTCAAAATGATTCAAGGGCTGTTCTCAGGCTCCAAGTTTAGTATTTTGAGTCTATTTTTAGAATCAAGTGGCGGTTTTACAAATGGAGTTGTTTAGAATGGTCAAAATGGTTTCGTAAGACAAGGTCGCTAAACTGTCCGGATTTTGTGATTCAAAGATGAGTCGGGCAGGGAACTTTAGAAGTAAAATCTTTTAATGGGCTCTTGGGAGGACTTTCTACATATAGTAAGTAAGTTCTCTGAGTAGTATCATAAAAATTTGATATGTTTAAGTATGGGAAAACGGCTTGGACATTCGGTATGTTCCGGCAGATTTTTATTAAAGGCGTAGAATAATAAAATGAATATATAGGAGAGTGTAATAGTATCACTTGTATCGTTTTCTCTCGATTTTGTCGTGATTTTATGAGTCGAGTTTTATATTCTTATGTATGGTTTATTTCTCGAGTCTATTATTAATGAACGCACCTCATTTGATAGGTTGCGGTTCTCGTGTTTGAAAGGCATCATCTATCGTCGGCGATCGTCTCATTACCACTATCGGCTAAGGTGAGTCTATAGCCTCGCTTTATACTAGTTATTAAATGATTTTAAACCCGCGAGGGGGAATACATGTTTTATAAACTTAGAACACAAGATTTTTATGGTATGCTTTGTCCCTCTATGAATGGACCCGTGGTTGCCAATAAATTGCATTAAGTGATTGCCTTTGTTAAAACCTCAATTATGGACCGTTAATTAACCTATGATGGGTTAACCGCTAGTACAATTAATAGATCTATGGGGGAAGCCGCCCCGGTTCAGTTTTTGTGGAATTGTCATAGAAGCTTAGGCCCGACCTCCACACTGTTTGGACATATTGTATTGAGAAGTCAGCTATACGGCAATGTACCATTAATCTAGAGGTAACCGACAATTAATAAATCTCCTGTCTTATCAGACCTCTAAAGGGAGTGTCTAAGGGCTCGGTTCCATGAGCTTATTGCAATTTATGCTATATACAATTATCATTGTTGATGCAAATTATTATTTGATGCTTATAAGCATGCCACAAACTTATAATATTTGCTTGTGTTCAAATTGATTACATAAACCTATAGATTCACTCGGCATTTTTGCTGATTGTTTTACTCACATGTATTTCAGGTAATCATGAAGTGGAAGCTTGGAGGTCACGGGAATGAAGTTGCGCACTGCTTTTGTTGTTCAAACTCTTTGATTTATTTATCGTTCCATTTTTAAAATAAACTAATATGTTGTTTTAACTTATCTTTTGGTAACGATTACTTGGGACTACGCTACTCTGATAAATATTTTAGGAACGATAAATCTAAAACGTCTCTTTTCGAGTCGTTCTTTATAAAATATGTGTTGTTGTATCATTGTTTAGCACCCAAAGATGTATTCCGCTGCGTGTAAATTTGGGGGTGTTAAAACAACAACCAAGCAGAAAAACTTCAAGCTCATATAAGTGGTCAATAAGTTGTTGTCAAGCAGCTTATTGGGTAGCTTATATGAGCAGTAAGCTGTTAAACCTAAAACAAATTTTTGAAAATCTCAACCCTTTGAACACCAATCTTTTGAAACCAATAATAACCCTAATCCAAAGCTTACATCAAACTGATAATTAACATAAAAATTCCACTTTCACTTCATAAACATGTTAATATTCAAATTTTGAAAAAAAAACTTTTTAAGAAAACAAGCTTTAAAAACGAATTTCTGAAAAACCTTGAATAAATGAAATCTTTTGTGAAACTTTAACTAATTTGAAAAATGATGAACAGATTATACTAATAACAAAGGTATGACAAAGGAACTCAGAATTTTTCAATTTCTAAACTTTTCATTTTCATTAATAGGTTTTAAAAAATTACAAAATTCAAGAACAAAAATACTTGTGACAAGCCATAGGTATTTATACTACTGATTAGACTATTCTAGAACTACTGAATAAAAAATACAATAACAGAAACCCTAATGCTAGCTTTTCCAGTTTTGCCCTTGAGAAAGTCTTCAAGAATTGGTCAATTCTTCCATGTGGTGTTGCCAGCTGTGTTGAGTGATCTTGAGCGTTTAAAACTCCTTATGAAGCAAGTATAAGCTGATGGCCGTTCATTATGTCGGGATTTTGGGAATGGGGATAGAGACGTGAGCAGGGGAGCTCATGGTGACATATACTTACCCAAAACCCATTTATTTGACGACGATGAAGATTGTGGTGACATAAGGATGGTATGATAGGTTAAGTCCTATGACTCTTCGAGAACCGGAGGAATCTTCCCAAGGACATTCCATAGCTAGAAATAGTAGTCCTTAGGAAAGTTGGAGAAAAGATTGTGAATGTAGCTGAATGCCGACCAAGTACTTAAGTTAGCACTGGAACAATCACAACAAGGTGCTACTTATGACGTATTGGTAAGCATTGAAGGGGTTGAAGAATGAAAAAGAATTGTAAAGATAAAGGGTGTAAAGAAAGAAGCCCTCCTTACAACTTTAGGCAGAAACTTGGTCAACACATATGCTATTGAGATCATTTAATGATGCTCGATATTGAAGATAGACATCATGGACCCAATGATGCAATGCACAACCCATCCCAGCTAACTCAGATATCTCTTAAAAGATATTTGTTTTAATCACACGGAAACAACGCATTATCTATTGATTTATTCACTCCGAATAAATTGGTATTGAAAAACGTGTCACTCCTCTCCAGCCTCCGATCACTAAAATCCAAAATGCACGATCGAGTCTAGAGCCATTTGAGATCATCAAATATCTCATTAGGACACACTTCCATATTTCCTTGCTTCTTCACACACTGTGAAAAGTAAAATCTCAGTGATCTTGCCAGAACACTCAGAGTGATACCTTAGTGTTTACAGTGATGAGTGGAAATCCTTCTAGTGTTAACATCAAACAGCACTTGGTAGGTAACTTGCAATATTCAATATGAATCAAGCTCGTGACAACTGGAAAGCAACGATGGTGTGATTCTTTAATGAATCAAACTTGTTCCAGGAATCAGAATTGACGACTTCAATCATGCGGATAATTTAATCCAAATGATTCACTCTTTACGTTCGCAGTCAGCTTTGGACGGTCGATTAAAGAGAACGGATTTACCCGCGAAATCTTGTCAAGGAGATTTTTAATTAAATCTACCTGCCACAGGTAGGATATTTTATATCGTCCAACGGTCTTCACCGACCGGAGGTAAAATGCTACCGAATTAGAATGAAATGTTCAAAGCCATTTTGTTCGTGTCTACTTATATTGTGGCATTTGAAGACGGTGGCGTTGCGGAATCCAAGAAGAAGTCGTCCCTGCATGCTTATACTTTATGCACTTAATACCTCATCTAAATTCAAGAAAGCCTAAAAGTTAAGTCTTCTGCTGTATTCAACTATGAAGCTTTCAAGAATTACAAAGGTATAAGTATGTGGGACATGGTGTCACGAGGAGGCGAAGATCACAAGTGGTGGATGCACAAGATCAAGGTAAGGGATTAATTCTCAAGATTGATATCAATGATCACATCAGCATGTTCATCAGAAAAGAAAAAGAAAAGAAAGACGAAGACTACGAGCTCAAGACAAGCATAGTATGCTAGGTTTATTATTATAACTTGGGTAACGCCCTTGTTTGGAGTGACCTCCCTTAGGGGGAGATTGTTGGAAATACGTTTTACGTATTAGAAAGGATCGGTCACTCCAACAATAGTCCATGTAATAGCTCGTAGTTTAGTTATTTACATTTATAAAACAAAGCCCAAAACCGGCCCTATGGTGAGTGTGAAGAGAATCTGGGTTGTGGGTTTTGGTTAAGGTGGGGTTAATTATGAATCTGGAAGGAATGGGGTCTTGATTTTGGTTAATCAAGTGAAACCCAATTAGGGTTTATGGGGTGTTCTTGATGGGTTTAATCTATTTGGGAGGGGGTTAACATTTAAAAAATGTGTTTAGTGGGAAAGTTTATTAAACTGATTAATAATCAGTTTAAATAAACGGTTAAGGGTAATGGGTGAGGACGTGGCAGGAGAGGGGATGGTGATTGGTTGATGTATTAAGTGGGGTGAGCTGGCAGGTGTTGGTTGGAGGTTGGAGTTTGGATGTTTGACACATTAGGTCCCCTGTTTTCTTTCTTTTGTCACTTGCTATTAAAACATCACAATTCCAAATCTCCTTTGTAATGAAACTTTTATTTATCTCATCTTGGCCACAAGACTTTTGGCAAAATAATTCCAAGGGCTTTTCATGCAATATTGATATTCTTCAAGGACTAATAATGTAGTATCTTGACATTTTAGGTACCCTTTATGTAATTTTGAGTTTTACAAGGGTTTAAAATGACAAGTCTTCAAAAGTAGAGGGACCAATCTTGCTAATTCTTCAAACTTCAAGGACTTCAATGGAAAATCATGATTCGGGTCCGGTTCTTTGTGCGGCTTCGTTTCCCGTGTTCGTTTTTGCTTCATTCTTGTGATCTTTTGTTGATTTCACGATATCCGTACCTAAAATACAAAATGAACAAACACAAACATATATTTGGGTATTTTGATGATATTTTAAGCGTTTTAAGCCCGATTTGGACGATGAGACTATGTATAATTACAGTCTCATCATTCCCCATACTAAACCATTGTCGTGTCCCCACGCAATACTAGAATTAAGTATCATAGCACTTCCAAAATTCATTTTATGATGACATTTATTGAAGACATAAACTTAAATAAACTACTACACGTGTTTTAGACATAATGTATTGTTTTCATCACGATAAAGTGACTTTTAGGATCATAGAACAAGAACACGTGAATGCTTCGTTAGAAATAATTTCGTCGTCCTCGATTTTCACCCAATTCCATGCTAAGCGTGTAACGAGATCATTGTTATTATAAGTTAGCAACACGATCATATCTCATGAGTGTTAATTACGAACCTAAACTCCCTTATTCCTACTTGGTATCTCTTATATTTTATTTTGTCTTAATGATCACGAGGATACATCATTGACTTATGCGTGAATAGAGATTAAGTCTAAAAATAGAGTTTTAACGGTATAACCAAAATCATTAAATTAATAAGTCATCCTAATAACCAACAATGTCAAAAAATTAAGTCAACAAGAAGGATCGATAAACACGGTTTTATAATGGTTTTGAACATGAGACTTATTACCAAGACTTTTATACGCCCCCTAACGGAAGGGCCTTATTATCATAGGTTTACCTCCATCTTTTATTCAACTTTGCAATGAAGCTTTTATTATGAATTTGGTCTTGCCTTGCCTTTTATTATCCGCCATCATCGGTGGTTTTATTATGGCCAAAGACGTATATCCTCACGCTAAAGCGAATTTTAGATCTTTAAAGCTTCAAAGATTAAGGCTTGATTCACTTTCAATTTGGGCATAGATTTTTCGGCCTTGTGAGCTTCAAATTTTGCTTAATTTAGGTGAGCACTTGAAATATTATTATTAGGTGAAGCTTTCGATTATTCGGGTGCCAATACTTCAAAACCGTGACGCTGGCGATACCTTAATGTTTTCCCAATTTAACTACATGGAAGCTACTAAAACAAATTAGAAACCAACAATAGTGACTAAACCGCTAAATCAATATTTATTAACAATTTATTATCAAAAGCGTGGGGAGAATAAGCTAATAATTACTACACATGAGATCGTGACGATTACGAGACTTATAAATAACTCTATCATTTCTCGTCCTTATTTAAGAGACTTAGCCTAAAAAGTTAAGGAGTCGAGCTAAGTGCTCAACACGCACGGTCGAGTCAAAAATCACTCTTATTCTCACCATTGGAAAACCTACATTCGTGTCCTAAACACTTATGAAAAACTAGAAAAAATTTAAAATTTGGCCATTTTTATCCTTATTTTGCATAAAACGATAACAAAAAGATGAATATTGGATTGCGTGTTGACGTAAGCAAGGTGAAGTATCTACTCACCCCCCATACTAAAACTAAACATTGTCCTCAATGTTTCGAGTCTAGGGGTGAAAACACCCCCATACTAGAGACGTAGTCGAATGCTTAATCTCGAGCATGGAAAGGGTAAAACAAATAACCTAAAAGCCGTTTATGAATTATGCTAATAAGATAAACGTTAGAACATAAAAGGATATCATCGGATATCGGAATCTCCAAAGGCAACGATCAAAGCTTGAGTGATCCATAAAACGAACACGAGAGGCTTCAATGATGACGATGAACCTAATGAATCACAATCACAAACAACCACGAAACAAAGGTTGGAAGAGTACAAGTCCCCTCGTTATTAACCAACAAAGCGATAATATTTACAAGGATAAGCAAGAGCATCCCCCACGAGGCACCTTGTTTTTGATAACCGAGTCAAAACCTCGACTCGAATCCCCATAAATGTGATCATTTAGGGATAATCATGGTATGGTCATTTTTGGTGGGGCTTACATGGTAAACAATGCCCAAAAGTACATGGAGTACTTTTAAAAACCCGATAAGCGTATACCGGGGTCAAAGATAGCGTCCTCGTTTTCGGATGAAAGACGAAACAGCGCTACTTCAACCGATAGCAAAACCCCAAAGGGGTAGAAGAAAAGATATAAGAAGTAGAAAGGTGGGGCAATGGGTAAGTCAACAAAATGAGCTACTCGAGGTAGACTCACACCAAGCAAATAGATATGATTTCCATTTATTGCATCAGTGGAAGACCGAGATTTCCCTTTACAAGCAATTCCGGGATCGTAAATCTCGTCCTCGGTGGAGAAATGTGAGGGAATATTTGGGGCTTCCCCCACACTAGATCCACACCAACCGTCATTAAAATGAGTAGACGAGGTGGTAGCACTCATATAATGATGTGATGACGGAGTTAAACTTGTAGAAAAATATTTTAAAACATTTTTAAAATCCTTTCGTTTTTCATCGTTTAAAAACTCTTTATGAAAACCCGATTTGATAATGTCGAAAATATGGCGTGTCAAATTCAAAATTAGTCGCGCTAAAAATCCTCACATTTAAGTCTTTGGTGGGAAGGGGTGGCGGATTATATAAGTTCTCAAAACGTTTGTCAATAAAAAACACCGCCCCTCAGGGTCAACATACTCGTCATCCTCATGAACGTCGATCTCTTCGATTTCTTCATCAAAGATAGGCTTGTCAAACCAAGGTTTGTCATTCCCCTCCTTGAGTATTTTAGAAACTCTCTTGAAAAGATCACGATCAAGCACGAAACCATCATCCATTTGTGGGGATTGTTGATAAGTTAAATCCTCGCGAATGTGGTAAACGTAATTCTCATTTGAGGAGTGTTGATTAGGTAACTCCTTTAGAATTGGATTTTTGGTCACATGAGTTTGTTCGTCATCGAAAATAAGACGTTCCAACTCATTTAGTTCATCCTCGATTTTGGAAAGATCGACCTCACTCGTAGGTGGGAGTGGAGGCAAAAGAGCTAGCTCTCGTTCAATGATTTCCTCAATCTCGGGATCAAACTCGTAATCATCGTACTTCACATGTTTCTTCTTAGGAGAATCAAAAATTGCATGTGGATTTCGAAGTACGTGATCAACCTCGGCAAAATCGCCATCGTCATCGTCAAAGAAAGAGTCGATGTGAGCACTCACAACCATGGTCTTACAAGTCGAATGACTATGCTTAGGTGACTTTTCTAAGATGAGAGGATCGATGTCGATAAAACCTTTCACCTCAACGGGTGTTAGGCTAGGAAAAGGAGACACTTCGATGGAGTTAGAAGTTGAAGCCTCAAAGACGTGGTCCTTCGAAGGTGGTGAAGACGAGTGCATTTTGGTCATTGTCGTGATGGCACTAACACCGCCCTTCGGAATTGGTGTTTCACTTGTTTCATCGAATACATCCCAAAGTGATTTTTCATTCATAATTCTACACATACCCTTTTGAATTAGGTACACGTATTCTTTATCATTAAAATCATCGTCTTTAAAACCGTTCTTCTTAATTTTTTCAAAACTTGCATTAAGCCTCATTCTTTCCGCTAATGTGTACATTTTGAAATCATTAGGTTTAGAAACATTAGGTTTTGAAACCTCGGTTTTTTCTTTATCATAAGACACTTGGGATTTACTCGTGAAAAATTCCATTTTGTCAACCCCATATCTCATAGTAAGTCTCCCCTCGTGAACGTCGATTACGGTTCGAGCCGTCGATAAAAATGGTCGGCCTAAAACAATGGGGCATTTAGGGTCACACTCGTAATCGGATATAACGAAATCCGCGGGAAAAACAAACTTTCCAACTTTAACATAGACATCCTTGGCTATTCCAATTGGTATAAGTGGTGTACAATTTGCAAGCTCGATTGTCATGTTAGTGGGGGTAGGATTAGGCAATCTCATCAATTTCCATAGAGAATGAGGCATAAGATTGATGCTAGCACCTAAATCGGCAAGGGCTAAACATCCCTCAATCTCGGAAAAATCACAAGGTTATAGAAATTGGCCCGGATCCTCTTCCTTTCTCGGCATATGCCTTTTGGGTTTTTTAAGAAGGATCGAAGCACAAGTTTCTTCAAGGGTTACTTTGGTTAGGTCGATAAAACTCTCTTTTTGAACCGTGGATGGAATTTGAGGTACACGAGGGTGTGCACTCCTTTCCTTGGTCGCCACGTTCACCCCCATCGACTTTAGAACAATAAGACGTCTTAGAAGTCGAGGGTTGAGAAGAAGGAACAACTCTAAATCCATCAAGGGTAGGGGTAATCACACGACCTTTCTCAAGAGACGAGGCGGCTTTACATTGTTCCTTCGGATTTGCAACGGTGTCACTAGGTAACGAACTCGATGACGCACCCGAGGACTTCTTCATAATGGCCGAAAACATCTTTTTAATGTCAATTTGTCCTTGCTCAATCTTCGTGTTTTGAAGTTTCAAAGTATTTGTAAAGTCGTTTTTCAAAGTACCAAATTCTCCCTCTAATCGTCTCATATTAGCCTCATTCGTTTTCATGTAATTTTGAAAATTGTTTGACGAACTATTTTTATTTGAGTTAAAGTTCCCTTGGTTTTGATTACTTCTTTGAAAATTTCCTTGATTACCACTTGAAAAATTGTTTCCTTGATTGTTGTTGTTTGAAAAATTCGAGTTTTGATTATTGTCTCGATTTTGCCAATTCAAATTCCGACCTTGATTATAACCTTGATTTGATTTGAAAAATTTCCTTGTTGATTATTTCCTTGAAAATTGTTTCGGATTTGATTAAAATTGTTGCCTTGGTTATAATTGCCTTGTTGTGATGGACCCGCGTTATTTTGATTTTGAAAATTGTTGTTTCCATTTAACGCACTCACATTCGACGTTTGGACGTCCGTAGCCGCACACTCGTAATAATTATGAGGTCCACCACAAAACGTACACGAAACCTCAACCGCTTTCACCGTAGCGGGAGCGTCTTTCTTTTGCATTTCGACGAGAAAAGACGTAAACACATTCGTTAGCTTGTCGACTTTCGCATCAACTCTCTCAATGTCACGATTAGAACTACTAACATTGGCGACATTGGCAACACTCGGTGCGTTGCGGAGTTGGTAAACCTTGGATCGATTTTTGATAATTATCAATGCATCTTTCGGAGTCTTACACAAAAAGTTGCCACCGACGGCGGAATTCAACGAATCTTGTTCTTGAAAATTAAGACCGTTGTAAAACGTATCGATTTGGTGCAACTCGGAAAAACCATGGTGAGGAAATCGCCTAAGCCATTCCTTAAAACAATCCCACGTGTCTCTAAAAGATTCATTCGGTTTTTGCTCAAATTTCGTAATTTCATTTTTGAAAAACGTTGTCTTAGACGGTGGGAAAAAATAATTAACGAACTTGGAGACGAGATCCTTCCACGTAGTTATGGAATTAGGTGGCTGTTTCTCGTACCAATCCTTGGCGGCACAATCGAGCGAGTACGGAAAAATCATAAGCTTGACGACATCGGTGTCGACGTTCTTAAACTTGCTCGTGGCTAAAAGACTATAGAAACTAGAAGGGGGGTTGAATAGTTTCTCTTCAATTGGTGACCAAATTAAAATTACTTTCAATTTGGTTTGTATCAAAACTATCTTTTACTTGAGGCTAAGATGCATAATGATTAAGTTCAATTCAAATGCACTAGCAAAGATAATAGGTAAGTCTAATGATAATGAAATAAGTAAAGAGTAAGGAAGGAGACAACCTAGTGGGAAGACACCGAGATTTATAGTGGTTCGACAACGAGGCTCTATCCTCGTTTCTACTCCACTCCTCGAGTACACCTACTCGAGATTTCCACTATATCCACAAGCTCCCTTCTCGGCGGAGAAAACCTTACATCGTTGCTTACATTATTTTCCGACACTAAGCTAAATGTCGAGACCTAATCTTTAGCTAGGACCAATCTACACAACGTTGCCTACTTCACAATTTAACGACACAAGGCTAGATGTCGGGTTCTAATCTTAAGGTAGAACCAATCTTTACGACGTTGCCTACTTCACCATTTTACGACACAAGGCTAGATGTCGAGTTCTAATCGAAAGCTAGAACCAATCTTCACGACTCTTCACTTTGAAGCTAAGTGAGAACTTCACACAACACAACTACTAGTCACTTTATAGTTTAGTGAGAACTCACAAGACACAACCACATCACTTTATAACTCCTAATCAAATCTATTATAACTCAACTAGACTTATCCAAGTACACACATGTATCATGGATTTACACAACACAAATCCAAGAAAACACATATGCAGTGGATGTACACAACAAATCCAAGTATCCACAAATAACTTGGATGAACACAACTAGTCCAAGTACTCATAAATACATTAGATTGACCTAAAACAAAAAGGGTATCATGATGAATATGACTAGCTCATAGATTCATCTTTATCACAACACTAGTGAGTGAGTGATCTTCTCATTGGACAAGGTAAAGGAGGGGATCAAGAGGATAATCATATGTAAACATCCTTAACAATTTAAATGATCATTTACTAATTATTATGCTATAGAAAATAGAAAGAGGGCTGAGAAAAACGTCCAAGAGGCTTACTGGAAAATGAGATTTGACCCACTATTTAAAGGAGACAAAGTATAAGGGATCTATAACGGCTAGCTGTGCGCGGTACCTTATCTCACCCCGCGGTTCCATATCGCTAAGGAACCGCGTAGGTACTTAAGGTACCGCCACTAGACTACGCTCCGTTTTTTGTCTTTTAGTGGGGTGGGAATATCTGAGGTATTTGAAACCTTCAAAGGATATTCTAACAGCATTTGGAATATGCTATTTTCAAATTTTTATTTTCCATTTTAATAAAACATTTTCTAAAAAAGAAAGTTTATTAAAAAGTCTTTTTTCATATTAACAAAAGTGAGTTTTAAGGATAATCATTTTGATGATCACTAAGTATGATTAAGAAAGGTTAGTGATATGATTATTACCTTGATGATAGTGTTAGTTAAATAATTCATTTTGTGTTTTACACTAAATGTGTTGTATGGTTTGTTGTGATCAAAACTAAGAAAGATTAGTTAACATTAATAATATTTTTAGGCATCACTTGCATTAACAATCTACCCCTTTTTGATTACGACAAACGATAAACTCATTTACGTAGAAACACAAAATATGTAATTATTAACTAGTTTATCACTATCATTTCTCCCCCTTTGTCGTAGAAAAAAGGTTAGCACAAGTCTTTGAAGAACATCGAACTTTGCTAGTAGCTCCCCCTTGGTGGTTGCTCCCCCTTGCTTGGGGCACCAAGTTTGTGAGCTAAGGTGACATGCTACACAAAGGTTAGTAGAAAGGAAAGAAACACCAATGTATATATGATCACTACCTACTAATGAGAGGGAGAGAGAGAAGAAATCTCAAATTAGAAGCAAGTATTTTGCTAAGTATGTCCAAAGAGGTAATTGACAAAATCAAGCTTCAAACTGATGAAGATGATAAGCTTGTCAATGGGTTAAAGTTTAGAATTGATGGAATCACCCATAAGCAATTGTAAAAATTAACCATGATCAACTCAAAATAGAACTAATGAAATAACACACAAACAACACAAAGGTTACATAAAAGAAAAAGACACAACAAAGAAGATAGTCATACACACAATATGAGTATCTAAAAGCAATAAATATGGAAAATAAACCACTAAGCATAAGCTAGTCTAATAGTGATATTTTCCAAGATTGCTAAAAAAAATAAAAGACTAAAAAGATGACGATGCATCATTCGAAGTTTTGTCCACCGGAACGAAAACTTGAATAGGAGGTCGAGTGAGGAGGAATTCAAGAAAATTTAACTTCTCATACACATGAGCAAGTTCAATTTGTTGAAATCGACAACAAGCACACGAGGATCCATGATGCAACACAAAATCGTTTGATGGGGGTATGGCATCAAACTTAGGGTTTGGTGGTGGTGGGGTAATGGGTTTGGGAATGTTTTCACAATGCCTTGTGAGGTTTGGGAAGGTTGAAAGGTCATTGAGTTGAGGGGTGTTGAAGGATTTTGGTGGTGGGGGAACTTTTTCTTTAGCTCCGGTGATGGGGTTTATGGTATAAGTCTCATTCTAATACTTGATTGGAGAGAAGGTATGGTTTATGGGTGGTTTGGACGAAGATGGTTCATTCTTCTTAACCCAAATAGGTCGAACCAAGATTTTCGGTTTCTTTGAAAGCTTGGATGAGGAAGCTTTGGGTGAGTGGGGTTGTGACAAAGAAATGTCAAGGTTAGGAATGTAGGAGTTACGCATTGTGAGAGTGTGAGAATGAAATCTCAAGGTTATGTGAGAATGAATTCTCAAGGTTGGGAAGGTGTGAGAATGAAATCTCAAGGTTGTGTGAGAGTGAATTCTGAAGGTTGGGAAGGTGTGAAAATGAAATCTCAAGGTTGGGGTATAAGTAAAATGTAATCAAGGTAAGAATTTGAATACAAAATGTGAAGTGTCAAGGAATGTTTAGTCAATTTGAGTAAACAAGGAATCTTGACAGGGTATAGGGTTTTAAAAGTTTTGACCAAAAATTCGTTAAAAACTGATTTCTTCCCGCGGTACCTTAAAGGGACCTGCGGTTCCTTAGCACATAAGGAACCGCGCGACTTTATTGAGCCGCGTCCAGTGGACATGAAACCATGTTTTCCTGGGTTTTGAGAAAAACTAAGACTTTTTCAAAAAGTTGCAAATCTTGGAATTTTACCTCTATTAGCATCAAATTATGCTAGGGTTGCAAAAAGCAACACATTCACAAAGAATGTCTTGACAAAGGGTGACAAAATATTTGAATATCATTTTGAACCAATTTTTTAGTCAAGTTTTCAGAGGTTGTGATAGATTTAGGTTCAATTTTAATTTCAAATTAAAGTTGATTAGTGTGCACAAAAGGATAGAAACACACAAAGCTAAATCCATAGATCAACAACATGAAACATTCATGAAGGAAGCAAGTACAATGACAAATAAAACTAACTAATACATAGCTAGCTTAACATTAAATCTAGATAAGTAGTTTTCTTTGGCTTGGTTTTGTTGAAAAATCTTATTAAGAAAACTCCATCATTCATCTTCTAGGAGGAGGCATGGAGAACAAGGCAAGCAAGAACTCTTGCAACCTCCTATGTAGTCCATACATATCCATCCTAAGGTTATGGATGATGTAGTGGTTGTAAAGACAACATGGACAACTAGGACCATGTGTTTGTTGAAACCCATAGTATGGATCACCCAAAAGGAGGGAAAGTGGAACACCCAAAATTGGAATGTTTGAGTTGGATGGAGGTGGAGGAGGCATGTTCTCCAAGGGTGATGTGGGTTAGAGTGGAGGCATGTTCCCTAAAGGGGAAATGGGTGAGTGTGGAGGTAAATTCTCCAAGGTTGGTGAAATGGGTGACTTATGAGGGGTAAATGGTGAAGTCACCAAAGTGTCATCAAAGTCATTCACAAAAGTAATGCTTTGGATTGGTTGGGGTTGTGTGGTCACATCCAAGGGTGCACTTGGAGTGAAGGGTGAAGAGAGCTCATTCATTCTTGAGTTGAATGAAGAGGAGGTAGAACCAATGGAGTGGTTAGTACCATGGGTGGATGATGTCTTTCATGGTGCAAGAGGTGGGGAAGGTGATGAAGAAATAAGGATAGGAACCATCTCATTCTTAGGTGTGTGGAAAGGTGAGGAGTTAGGCTTGGCTACCTTAATCCTTATTTTGAGTGTTTTCCTTGGGGTGGAGGTCTTGGAAGTGTTTGAGGTTTTGGTACACACCATGGTTGTTTAGGGTTAAGGGAGGTATGTTTGATCTGTGAAGAACATGGCAAACAAGGTGGGTTTAAATGGGTGAGGGGATGATCCAAACTAGTAATGGGTTAAAATCATTTTAGGTGAATAATGAATTTAGGTAAGCTAGTTTAGGAAATGTGCAGTTTATTACTGAAAATCATGCAAGGTTTACACAGATTTAAGAAAACAGTGTAAAGCAAAAGATGCTGTCGTGCACAGTGGCCGGCGGTCCCTTATCTAGGACCGGCGGTACCTTATCGATAAGGATCCGCGGGTCGATATGGAACCGCGACCAGAGGGATTTCAAAATTTTCACCTCCCAAATTTTGGTTAACCCATAATTTTACCAAAAGATTTACAAGCCAAAGTTAACTACATATCATAATCTAATAAGCTAACTATCACAAAGATGTACAAAGCTATGTAAATCACAAACATCATGGCATAAACAATATTAAGGATCAAAATAGATAATAATCCAAACATGTAGCATAAGTTAATACACATTCAAGATAATAAAAAATATTGTTCAACATTACATGTTTACCAACATGTATTCTTTGAAAAACTTCAAAGCTTTCACCTTCTCTTTTTGCCCAATCTCTTGATCATATTCCCCAAGAACTTGAAACCCTTCCTTGACTCAACCCGGTGTTCATGCAATTCACCTCTAGTCCTAAGGTTTTCACGGTAAAGATGCTCCATGTTAAGACCTTCCGGTTCTTCACTAGAGGAGTAATTAGGTGGGGGAGCTAGGTCTTCAAATTCATCCTCGAATGGGCTTGAGGATGGATGGGAACTACTCGAAGAGTAGAAATAAGAACTAGTACCGACGCCATCACCATCACTTGTTGGCATATCGGTGTCCTCATAATCCGGCTCTTGATGATTGTATTTTCGTGAACCTCGGTCACTTCTAGGCTTTCGTTCATATACCTCTTGAATAGGTAACATAACCCGTTGAACCGGGTGAAAGCGAGAAAGATCGAGATGAGGAAAATCTTCACCAACCCTTCTAAAAAGGCGAGTAAGAAGCATAGCATAGGGAAGGTTTGTTTTGGGTTTGGAAAGAGCATAATTTATACGTCGAGCGATGTAGAATGCTAAGTTGTACTCGGTTGATGTAAAGATGCAAAACAACATATGCACCATACACGCCGGGATATGATCTCGGTTTCCACCAAGACAAAACACATTCTCCCTAAGGATGTTAGCCCATTGGACCATGAAGTCCTTAAGGTCGCTTGAGAGCACTTCATAGCGATTCACATTTCGCACATTAGTATGAAGGCTTCTCACAACGTTTCCATCATGCTCCTTCGAGATGATATCAAGGATGAAATTTAGATCAACTTCGGTGATGTCATCTAAAGGTTTATCGTTGGACTCCATGAGAGCATCAAGTCGCCATTTATCCGTAAAACGACAAGTGCCTCTATATGGCACACCAAGAATATCACCAAAATCATCGAGGGAATATTGAAAGATTTGATCATTCAACATGAAGCGAATAAAGATTTGGCCATTGATTTCGAGCATGGAGTAAGTGCTAAAGAATTCAAGAAGAAACAAGGGATAAATTTCTTCGTCTATGAAGAGCAAGCAATCAAATCCAATATGCTCAAACATAGAGTTGATATATCTATACCCCGTTATTCTTGTATCTACAACCCTACCCTCATGGAAATTTCGAGTGGAAAGGGACGGAAAAGAGTTTTGGAAGTTAAGGGGAAGCATAGGTTTGGGAAATGTCCGGCATATAGTTTCTAGTGAATTGATGATCTTTTTGATATTGAGAAGGCATGATTAGTACCTAAATAAAAACAAGAAAATATTTCTCCAATCACTCATTTGAAAAATAAAATCAAAGATCAAAAATATGAGAATGTGTTATATCAATTTCTTGACAAACATAGGATTGAATCCATATCATTCTCATGTTCACAATGTGTCTATTCCATCATTAACCAAGAACACATGATCTATGTTAGATCAACAATGAATTAGAACATTGGTTTTTCAAAACAAGGTTTTTAGGTAAGCATTAACAATGTCATTACCTACTTGTTCATGGGTTCATCTCAAATCTATCTTTTAACTAAAATCATTTAGCCAGAATTAGGATTTGTTCTACAAGTGAGTTTTAGTGAAATCTTAATGAATATGAACCTAAGGAATCATAGTAAAATAACCATGTCAACCCACATTCCTATTAAGGTTTTAATTCAATTTCAATTTTAAAAATCCCCAATTATGAAAGGATGAACCCTAGAACAAAATAGATGAAATTGAAAGAAAATACTTACAATTAGTTGATGTTAGATGAAGGATGAGTGAAACCCACAACTTGGAATCAATTAATTTAAGTGACTGAAGGTTTTGGAAGCTTCAACAATGGTAGAAAACAAGAAACCCGTCGGCTGTGTGTTTTTGGGAGAGAGAGGGTTTGGTTTGAAAAAGAATAAAATACTCAAACTGGCGCTCTGACAAAAGTTTCTGCCCACGGTTCCTTATCGATAAGGTACCGCGGGTTTGAGCCGCTGAGATAAAGAACCGCCTCCAGAGGTCGGTTTTTATCTATGAAGGACGCCAAATTTTAAAAACTAATATTTCTAAAACACTTAAAAATATGTCATGAGCCTTCTAAAATATCATTGGATCATCATAACACTAAGCAATATGCCTAAACGAAGGATTACGAGTTAAATCGAGATCGAAAAAAGAACCGAAACGGACAAACGAATACTCGTAACAAAACGACTAAGTGGAGAGAAGACAAGGGAAGTGAATCAAGACTAGTAAAAATGCTCAAGGTAATAATGACAATCTTCAAATAGTGGTAACAAAGAGCTTGTGTCATATATAGTGGTTTAAGACGTGCCTTTACGGCGAAACGTTAAACGGCTTTTGTAATGAATAAGCACAAAGCAATTATTCAAGTATAGACTAAGATCACTTTCAATAATAGTCTTAGTCTAAACCAAAATATGAGAAAGGTATTAATTCACTTTCTCTCCCACAAAGGGCCTACTAACCGTATGGGTGCAAACCATGGAAATCATGCTTGATACTTTAAGCTTCTACTAACTCACTCTACATCACCATAGTGAGTCAAGTATACAAGCAATGAAGGTTTGAGAGGATAAAGGAAAAGAAACACAAACCACAAATAAATATCAAGGCAAGGATGCCGAGAACAAGCACATAGTCAAGTAATGATCAAAAGAATGATCAAAGGGCGTGTGGAAGAACGAAAGTGTACCTTGGCCACAAAGAGCAATCCATGAAGGAATAAGTGCTATGCCCAATCAATGACTATGATGAGTACTAAGTCTTCAAGGACTAGTATCATTCCCAATTATCTTGGTATCATCATTCAAAGATGTTAAAGATCAATGAAGATGAGTCTTCTACAAGTTCAAGTAACTCAATCCACAACCAATTAAGTGATTGATCTTCATGAGTACTTACACAAAGCAAGATGCAAACTAGTAGATACATTTCAAGAGTATATCTAAAATGCATAAAGGCTACTAATCATAAGTGGGATGCAATATTATCAATTAAAAGACCTATTTTCAAAGAAAACATAGTTTTGACCAAAGAGAAACTTTAGTACAACTAGACCTTCTAATTTGAGGAGACAATGGATCGATCCAAGTTTCAAAGGACAATATACTTCAAAGATCTTGAGTGACCATCGCTCTGATACCAATTGTAGAAACTAGAAGGGGGGGTTGAATTGTTTCTCTTCAATTGGTGACCAAATTAAAATTACTTTCAATTTGGTTTGTATCAAAACTATCTTTTACTTGAGGCTAAGTTGCATAATGATTAGGTTCAATTCAAATGCACTAGCAAAGATAATAGGTAAGTGTAATGATAATGAAATAAGTAAAGAGTAAGGAAGGAGACAACCTAGTGGGAAGACACCAAGATTTATAGTGGTTCGACAACGAGGCTCTATCCTCGTTTCTACTCCACTCCTCGAGTACACCTACTTGAGATTTCCACTATATCCACAAGCTCCCTTCTCGGCGGAGAAAACCTTACATCGTTGCTTACATTATTTTCCGACACTAAGCTAAATGTCGAGACCTAATCTTTAGCTAGGACCAATCTACACAACGTTGCCTAAATCACAATTTAACGACACAAGGCTAGATGTCGGGTTCTAATCTTAAGGTAGAACCAATCTTCGCGACGTTGCCTACTTCACCATTTTACGACACAAGGCTAGATGTCGAGTTCTAATCGAAAGCTAGAACCAATCTGCACGACTCTTCACTTTGATGATAAGTGAGAACTTCACACAACACAACTACTAGTCACTTTATAGTTTAGTGAGAACTCACAAGACACAACCACATCACTTTATAGTTTAGTGAGAACTCCTAATCAAATCTATTACAACTCAACTAGACTTATCCAAGTACACACATGTATCTTGTTACACAACACAAATCCAAGCAAACACATATGCAATGGATGTACACAACAAATCCAAGTATCCACAAATAACTTGGATGAACACAACTAGTCCAAGTATTCATAAATACATTGGATTGACCTAAAACAAAAAGGGTATCATGATGAATATGACTAGCTCATAGATTCATCTTTATCACAACACTAGTGAGTGAGTGATCTTCTCATTGGACAAGGTAAAGGAGGGGATCAAGAGGATAATCATATGTAAACATCCTTAACAATTTAAGTGATCATTTACTAATGATTATGCTATAGAAAATAGAAAGAGGGCTGAGAAAAACGTCCAAGAGGCTTACTGGAAAATGAGATTTGACCCACTATTTAAAGGAGACAAAGTATAACGGATCTATAACGGCTAGCTGTGCGCGGTACCTTATCTCACCCCGCGGTTCCATATCGCTAAGGAACCGCGTAGGTACTTAAGGTACCGCCACTAGACCACGCTTCGTTTTTTGTCTTTTAGTGGGGTGGGAGTATCTGAGGTATTTGAAACCTTCAAAGGATATTCTAACAGCATTTGGAATATGCTATTTTCAAATTTTCATTTTCCATTTTAATAAAACATTTTCTAAAAAAGAAATTTTATTAAAAAGTCTTTTGTCATATTAATAAAAGTGAGTTTTAAGGATAATCATTTTGATGATCACTAAGTATGATTAAGAAAGGTTAGTGATATGATTATTACCTTGATGATAGTGTTAGTTAAATAATTCATTTTGTGTTTTACACTAAATGTGTTGTATGGTTTGTTGTGATCAAAACTAAGAAAGATTAGTTAACACTAATAATGTTTTTAGGCATCACTTGCATTAACAAAGACGATCAAAATTCCGAATATGGTCGTGAGGATTATTGGCTTCACGACCTCGAAACTTCGTAGCTTGGATTAAAGAAAGCATTCCGCTCTTAATCTCAAAATTCTCCGATTCGATAGCGGTAATTACGATTGCGTCTCCATAACCCTCGGTGGGCGCTTGGAGCAATTCCATCATCGAACGATTGTCGGCCATCTCCTCTACGGTTTCTTCAACAACGATATTAGGAACGTCGGTTTCTAATTCTCGTCTACGTCGTCGATTCCTTCGATTACGATTGCGTCGATTCGAAGGGTCGTTAGAATTAGAATAATCCTTCGATCGAGTGCGCATGCACTAAGCGTAGAATCGGTGGTAGCAAATAAGATCCTTTTTGCAGTTTAGCGATTTTTCAATTTTTTTGGTTTTTTGATTGTTTTTAATTTTTTTTTGGATTTTTGTGTATTACGTAGACACAAATCTATAAATCTCCCCTCGAATCGATTTCTCGATTAAAGGAGCCTCAAAGAATGAAAACGATCACGTGGAGTGAACGCTTTCGATGACTTTAGAGCGTTGGTGGAACACCAAAACGTTCAAGAGGGTTTAATCTTCAAAACACAAGCAAATATAATATACGTAGATAATACTTGGGCGGCAAACCCTCGATTAGCCCTCTTTCTCAAAACACGCACAAGCAAGCGGGGGAAACGAGGCGGCACTAAGCACTTAAGAGCCTTTTTCCCTTAGGTCGTGACATACAACCGCCTTATACCCACCTTATAGTTTGTGTTAATTGAAATTAAGCCTCACGAAAGTATTTATCTATTTTGCCTTTAAACTTTTGCTTTAGATTCGAATACAATGATCGAGTGATGAAATCCCGAATCAAGGTTGCGTTTTCAAGCTTTTGGAGATATTATAAATTTATTGTGATACGTAGTACAATATATTAATATATTCACAAAAAAATGAAAACGATAATGGGATATCTACAATATAGTAAAGATTTGTTTTGTGTTTAGTTTAGGAAAATTAAACACGATTTATTTGGATACTATAATATAATAAGGAAAAATAACAAAAATGAGTATGTACGATATTTACGCTTTCCAAAAATTGAAAAGCAAAAACGCACTACTCACACAAACACGATACTTATAATGGCACACTAAAACACCTCCCCGGCAGCGGCGCCAAAAATTGATGTAGGTTTTTATATACCTGTTTTAGGAAAAACAAAGTATAAGGCGGAAAGTATTAATCGACACGATTTAGGAAAACCGTGAAGACGAAAATTCCAAGTTCGTTCTCGAAGGAGGTGTGTGAATATGAGTGTGCCAATATGTAAAATCAAATTTTGTATTAGTGACGTTTTTGGTTGAGAAAAAGGGGAAAATAAAGACGAATTACTCTAAAAAGTACCCTGCGACGCGAAAAACGCGAAATCGTAAAATTCGAAAAAACGAAAAAGTGTTCTAAAATTACCAAATTTTAAACTTAACTAAAGAAAAATGTAAAGATTACAAATTTGAAAACTAAAAAGTCTAAAACCTATTTACTAATTTCATATTAATTTTTAAAGTTAATGAAAAACCTTAAAATTAAATAAAATTGAAAATAAACTAAAATGGATATTTTAAAGGCTGTAAACCTCAAAATATTTAATTAAAACCTAAAAATATTTTTTATAAAATTTTAAAACTAAATTAATTATTTTTAATCTAATTATTAAAATACGGGTACTAAAATAATCATAAAAAATAATTAAATATCGAGAAAAATAAAAATTTTAAACTGAAAAGTCCTAAATACTATAATAAACAAAGGAAAAATCAAAATAGGCCAAAAACCTAAGTAAATAAGCTGAAAAAAGCTTATTTATAAGCTGTTTACTTTTGAAAAACCAAAAATTAAACTCCTTAAGTAAATTACAAACGCACCTTGGTCAGTAAAAGACCCAAGGGCAGAGTTGGTTAACACGTTGGTGTGTGGGAGAGATGGCGTAGGTTCGAGTCCTGGCCAGTCGCTTTTTGTAAACTTACTTTTTTTACTTTTTATAAAAAAAACAATCCTGGTGACTCAAAAACGTAATTAGAATAAAAACAAGCAAGATTAAAGCCAAATAAAATCAAAAACGTGAAAGAAAACTTCACATAAATGCTACAGTGATAAAAAGAACACAAATGGTAACCCGTTTCTTCACAGGTGCAAATAGAACCTGATTATGCTTGTTTGTGTAGGAAAAATCAAAAGAGGTCTGGTGATTCCTTAGCTGATCTATTAAGCACAAGGACGAATTTCAACCTACCATAAGTCTCACGAATCCTAACCAAACCACAAGTTACCAGACAACAAATGCTAGATTACACTAACCTCTAACAACATGCAAGATTTGAAACAATAAAGATCAATTAATCTCACCTCTTTAAGCCTACTGATTTTTCACTACATGTGTGCAAATTTTACCATACAAATTCTTTTAAAAACCTACCAAACTGAATACCAAAGACTGATGTAACCTATTTAACCCCAACAAAGTGTGTTTAAGCTGGTTGTACCCCAAGATTATGTCACTTAAGCTTGAAATATAGCAGTCCCCAACACCCCTTTCTATACTTGTTAACAAGATTTATCAAAGCAAATGGTGCAAATCATATTCAAAACTTACTCAATCCTATTCTATTATTCATCAATCATCTAATGAACTTAAACATAACATCTAAACAACAACACAAGCAGTTTCTCATCAAAACACATAAGCACCTAAAAAGCAAAAAGTGAAGGTGGGTTCAAGCCAAGTACCAGGCTGAGGCCTTCTCCTTGAGTTTTTGTCAGCTTGGGAGAGCTTATCAGAAGTGTAGAGAAAACCCCTTTGGTGGAATCCAATATGGACCCAAGGGTACTTATGTCTTCAACTGAAAATAAAGAAATATGGGTCCTTGCTAGAACTTTTGTATTCCTGCACAAAACAACAACCAAGCAGAAAAACTTCAAGCTCATATAAGTGGCCAATAAGCTGTTGTCAAGCAGCTTATTGGGTAGCTTATATGAGCAGTAAGCTGTTAAACCTAAAACAAATTTTTGAAAATCTCAACCCTTTGAAAATCAATCTTTTGAAACGAAGATAACCCTAATCAAAAGCTTACATCAAACTGATAATTAACATGAAAATTCCACTTTCACTTCATAAACATGTTAATATTCAAATTTTGAAAAAAAAACTTTTTCAGAAAACAAGCTTTAAAAACGAATTTATGAAAAACCTTGGATAAATGAAAACTTTTGTGAAACTTTAACTAATTTGCAAAATGATGAACAAATTATACTAATAACAAAGGTATGAAAAAGGAACTCATAATTTTTCAATTTCCAAACTTTTCATTTTCATTAATAGGTTTTAAAAAATTACAAAATTCTGGAACAAAAATACTTGTGACAAGCCACAGGTATTTATACTACTGATTAGACTATTCTAGAACTACTGAATAAAAATACAATAACAGAAACCCTAATGCTAGCTTTTCCAGTTTTGCCCTTGAGAAAGTCTTCAAGAATTGGTCAATTCTTCCATGTGGTGTTGCCAGCTGTGTTGAGTGATCTTGAGCGTTTAAAACTCCTTAGGGAGCAAGTATAAGCTGATGGCCGTTCATTATGTCAGGATTTTGGGAATGGGGGATAGAGACGTGAGCAAAGGAGCTCATGGTAGGCCCAATGGTGAGTGTGAAGAGAATCTGGGTTGTGGGTTTTGGTTAAGGTGGGGTTAATTATGGATCTGGAAGGAATGGGGTCTTGATTTTGGTTAATCAAGTTAAACCCAATTAGGGTTTATGGGGTGTTCTTGATGGGTTTGATCTGTTTGGGAGGGGGTTAACATTTAAAAAATGTGTTTAGTGGTAAAGTTTATTAAACTGATTAATAATCAGTTTAAATAAACGGTTAAGGGTAATGGGTGAGGATGTGGCAAGAGAGGGGATGGTGATAGGTTAATGTATTAAGTGGGGTGAGGTGGCGGGTGTTGGTTGGAGGTTGGAGTTTAGATGTTTGACACATTAGGTCCCCTGCTTTCTTTCTTTTGTCACTTGCTATTAAAACAGCCCAAATCCAAATCTCCTTTGTAATGACACTTTTATTTATCTCATTTTGGCCACAAGACTTTTGGCAAAATAATTCCAAGGGCTTTTCATGCAATATTGATATTCTTCAAGGACTAATAATGTAGTATCTTGACATTTTAGGGACCCTTTATGTAATTTGAGTTTTACAAGGGTTTAAAATGACAAGTCTTCAAAAGTAGAGGGACCAATCTTGCCAATTCTTCAAACTTCAAGGACTTCAATGGAAAATCATGATTCGGGTCCGGTTCTTTGTGCGGCTTCGTTTCCCGTGTTCGTTTTTGCTCCATTCTTGTGATCTTTTGTTGATTTCACGATATTCGTACCTAAAATACACAATGAACAAACACAAGCATATATTTGGGTATTTTGATGATATTTTAAGCGTTTTAAGCCCGATTTGGACGATGAAACTATGTATAATTACAGTCTCATCAAATAGAAGTCCAACGATTAATGGAACACGGGGATCCATCTCGTAGTCAACGACAACAAAATCCGCCAGAAAGGTGAATTTTTCGACACCGACGAAGACATCTTCGGCTATCCCCACCGGATAAGCAACCGTACGGTTAGCTAATTCTAATGTCATTCGTGTGGGGACTAGCTCGGGTAGAGATAATTGTTTCCAAACACTTAATGACATTAAGTTGATACTAGAACCTAGATCGGCTAGGGCCATATAATTCTCTACCCCGGGAAAGTTGCAAGGAATGAGAAAGCGACCCAGATCACCAAGTTTGGTTGGTAATTTCCTTAAAAGAACCGCGGAGAAATTCTCATTAAGTTGGGTCTGAGCAATGTCAAAAAGCTTTTCCTTATCACTAAGAAGATCCTTAAACATTTTAGCATATTTCGGCATGTGAGCGAGAGCCTCGACAAAGGAGATGTTGAAACTCAATTGTTTAAAAATTTTAAGAAAGTTCGAAACTTGAATATCATCCTTGTTCTTCAACTTCTCTTTCTTCAACCTTGAAGGATAAGGTATGTCGGGTTGAGATGAAGGCTTTGGAATGAAATTCTCACTCACATCCTTGGGGGTGGAGGGGTAGAAATAGAAGGTGGAGGAATTGGTGAAGGTGGCTCGTTTTCCTTTGTCAAAATCACCAGTGTAGGTGTAGGAATCTCGGGTTCCTTTAAACCTTTTCCAATTCGGGTGGTGATTGCTTTCATCTCCCTTCTTGAATTGGCAACGGGGTTACTCGGAAGAGAACCCAAACCAGAGGGTTGACTACTTGGGAAGAAACTAGCCATCATATCCCTTAAGTCATTCGTTTGACTACTTAAAGAGTTTCGCATGTCATTCCTAAGCTCGGCTCGTAGATCATTCCCTTGTTTCGCCATGTCACCTTTCAAGTTGATAATTTGACTCTGAAGATTCTTCACCAGCGCGTCATTAGTCCTCATGTACGTTTCAACCTCTTGATGGTATGCCGTGGGTTGGTTGGGATGGGGAACTT
The DNA here is from genome assembly GCA_025667525.1 of Glebionis coronaria. NCBI lineage: Eukaryota > Viridiplantae > Streptophyta > Magnoliopsida > Asterales > Asteraceae > Glebionis > Glebionis coronaria. Next base: position 300,534,963 of record CM046881.1, read on the forward strand.
GGTAAGCGGGTGGTTGATAAGTGTATTGTTGGTAAACTTGATTATTTCCCTGAGGTGGATATGGGTTTCTTTGGGTTTGATATTGATTAGGAGCTCGAGTTTGGTTTTGATTGTTGCGATTGAAGTTGTTTTGGTTTTGAGGAGGAAAACCGGGTGGTGAAAGGAAGTTGTTTGAACGATAACTTAGCAAATTACGGTCACCTTGAGGACGTGCTTGATAGCCTCCCGTAGAAAAGTTACTGTTAGCCGCATACACGTTTTCTGGATTGTCATGAGTAAAAGGACAATCGGTGTATGAATGAGAACCACCGCAAATCTCACAAGAAGTTGCTACAGCTTTAGCTTGTTGAAATTGGTTCGTAGCCATGGTTAAGAAACTTTTGTTCATCTCGGCTATTTGGCGGGTAAATTCGGTTATCTTGGGGTTTGATGAAGTAGAAGAAACATTGGCCCTCGGGTTATTTCTTGAAGATGCAGGTGAATCCCAATTTTTGTGGTGAGTGGTCATGTTCTCTATAAGCTCTCTACACTCCTCAGGTCTTCTCTTCATGAATGTACCACCGGCGGCAACATTAATCGTATCATGATCACGAAAAGTTAAACCATTGTAGAAAGTATCAATCAAAGTGACGGGGAGCATATTATGGTTCGGACAACGGTCGATCAAGACATTATAACATTCCCAAGCATCAAAAAGCGACTCATCAGGTTCTTGAGTGAAACCAATGATTTGATTGCGAAGACTAGTTACCATGGATGGTGGAAAGTAGCGCGACAACATTTTTAGAGTCATTGCGTCCCATGTATGAATTGAGTTTTTGGGAAGACAATCAAACCATTTTTCGGCATGGTGGGATAAAGTGTGTGGAAAAAGGTGAAGGCGAAGAAAATCTATGGAAACACCGGGCAATTTCATGCTTTGAGTGACGGTTATGAATTTGTCGAGATGTTTGTTGGCATCATCATCCGGTAATCCGTGAAATGGACAAGCGTTTTGAACTTGTTGAATCAGGTGATGCTTCAATGAAAATTCGGGAGCCGTGATTTGCATCGGCGCAATCGGTCCTCCTTGTCCGTTCATGGTTGGTTGACAAAGATCCTCCATCGTTCGAAGGTCGGGTGGAGGGACATGGTTGTTGTTGTTATTATTATTCAAATTGGGGTGAGGTGGGTTGTTATTATTATTATTATGCACACCGGCCATATCTAAGTCTCTAAGAGTCTCGGGCTCAGAATAAGACGAAGATCGAGTACGCATACACTAAAATGAAATAAAATATTGTTGGTTTTTTTTATCTTTTTTATTGTTTTTGGATTTTTGAAAATTTTATATTTTTAGGATTTTTTTTGAAAATTTTTGTGCTTGAAAATAACGTTCCTAAAAGAACGGATTCCAGAATCCAATTTTTCTCAGTAAAAACCGTAAATCTTTACGAAAAGAGCCGGCAACGGCGCCATTTGATCTAATGACTTTGATGTGTTTGCATATGTGCACTCAATCGTTCTCGGTATCTAATCGAATTGATCACGGTTTAGGGTGGAATTATTGGTGTTGGTCATTAAAAAGGGGGATCTTGATTATCTAAGTCTACAAATAACATAAACGTAAAAGCTATTAAAAATAAAGATGAATATCTAACCTTGATTGATTTTCCAGAATGAATGCTGCACAGTAGAACTTGGTAAAAATAACTAAAGGTACTTATCTAATTTGAAATAAAAGTGAAAATGTATATATCGTTGCGTAAAAATTTAAACTTTAAAAGTTAAACTAAAAACAAAGATTTAAAAATAAATGACGAAAAATTAAAACTTTTAAAATTAAATTTGAAACTTAAAACTTTGTAAAAATGAAAACTTTAATAAAAATAATTTGAAAATTAAACTAAGTGAAATTGTTTGAAAATTAAACTAGGTAAAAATTGGCGGGAAAAATTAAGTTTGAAAATAAGTCGGGAAACCAAAAACTGAACATAAGTCGGAATCCAAATCTGGATCTAATTCGGAATCCTTGTTCTTTACTTAATTCGGAATCTGCCAATCCAATACCTAATTCGGAATACTCATCACACTCCTAATCCAGAATATAACCTTCTTCTTCTAGTTCGGAATTCGTGTAGCATATGCAATTCGGAATGCCAATCCGACACTCAGTTCGGAATGCAACTCCCTGACTTAGTTCGGAATCCCTGTGCTACAACTAGTTCGGAATCCTGGATTTTCAATCTAATTCGGAAAGCGTAGTCACGAACCCAATTCGGAATATAATATCTGAGATAATTCGGAATCCAGAAGTTGACTTAAGTCGGAATGTGCAGCCTCAACGTAATTCGGAATCCACCTCCAAAAGTAGTTCGGAATCTAGTTGTCCAACACCTAATTCGGGATGTTGGATACTCAACCTAGTTCGGAATGTGTAGGTTTTAGACTTAATTCGGAATGAGCTTGTTTTGGAGGGAAAATTAGTTAAGTCGGAATAAAGATTTGTATGTAAGTCGGGATAAAGAGGTTTTGCAAGTAAGTCTGAATAAGGGGGTTTGCATGTAGTTCGGGAAAAGAGGGTTTCTAAAACCCGGATTAACACAAATAAGCAAAATCACAATAAGCACTTACCAAAACTTTTATCAAATTGATTTTTATAAAAAGCTAATAAGACACAATTTAAAAACTTTTAAAAACACTAAATAAGAAAAAATTTAAAATCAACTTTTTATAAAAATATTAAACTACCAAAATCAACTTATTTAAAAACTAACAAACATAAAAATTAAACAATAAGCACCTTAATCTAAAAACCACAAACACACCAACCAATAAGCACAATCCAATAAGCAAATCAATCACATCTTCAACAAAATTAAACCAACTACATGATTAATTAAGCAACTCAATAGATTATGATTAAGAAAGGTAGAATGAGAATTTATGAAAAAAGCTTGATTATATTAAAGATTAAGATCAAAGATTACAAGATGAAGGTTTTATAAGCTTAAAAGAAAAACTAGAGAGAAGAAAAATAAAACACACACTAATATAAAACTAACTAGAAAATTAACTACTTTTAATAATGACCATTTAGAAAACTATATATATGGGAGGTGGAAGGTGCTTGTTTCTTCCTCTTTTCTTCTTGTCTTCCTCTTCTTTTAAATAACTTGCTTTCTCGACTTTGTCTCGGGATTAGTCGAATGATAACTTGAACTCGTCTTCTATTTTTCTTCTTTTAATAGACTTGGTTCTTCGACTTCGTTAAAATTCCGTCATAAGACTTTTTCTTTGATAAATCTTCAGAATAGGCCTTTGACTTCCGTTCTTCTTGCACTTTTGATCTTTTGACTTCGTATTTTGTCTTTTTCTTCGATAAAAGCCCGTGAAAGCCCGTGTTTTCTTCCTTTTTCACATTATTGTCCTAAAACACAATAAAAACAAAAACCACGCATAATTCCAACTTTTACGACATAAAATACACGTTTTGGTCTTGTTATTATTGGAAATAAGTGATAAAAGGATAAGTGTTTTCACACTTATTAAGTTGCTACATTTTTTTTAGTTTAGAAGTAAATATGCTTAAACAAATAAAAAATATTGAATGTTTGGGTTTTTAAAAATTCTACGGTTCCAATCGGGTAAGACCCGAAATACCCGAACCGGACCCGAGAACCGAGCGGAACCGAAATATGGTATTCGGTTTGGTTCTCGGTTCCTATATTTTACGTTTTACGGTTCTCGATTCTTGCGGTTCCGGTTCGGTTCGGTGCGGTTCCAGAACCGCGCTCACCCCTAGTTTAAACAACCATATCACTGAAACTTGCCTAAAAGTGATATATTGTACTAAATGTGAGAGGACTGACCATCACACTTGTGAACATACTCAATATATGCTTGCTAAAACTAGTGCTGATGCTCACAACACTGAAGCATCTCATTCTAGGCGAACAATGCCTTTCCCACCATGCATTCATTATGGTATGGGCAATCATCACTTAGATGACTGTCATTACTATCATGTTTGCAACATTTGTGGAAGTTTTGACCATGACACTCATGGACATAATCGAGTAATCTCTCTCAGAAGGGGCATCAAATCTAGGAACCCAAACTCTATTACCAAATGTTGTGAAACTTGTGGAAGTAATTTCCACACTACATCTGATCACACCCATATAGAGTGGTTCAAAAGAGGTGAAGCCCTTCAGGCTAAGAAAGCAAATTCTGTTCAAACCTCTCATTCTTATTCTGAGCAATCTTATTCGTCCTCATCAAAAGGATCATTCAGATCTAGAACACCTTCTAGATCTAAAACACCCACCCATCAAAGGTGGGTTTCAAAACAGAACTGACCATTTCTTTAGTGTGTGCAGTGTGATCTCAGGAAGCCTATTTGGTACCTGGATAGTGGCTGCTCAAGGCATATGACTGTCACCAAAAGTCATCTACACAAGTATGAGGAAGGACCAGGCCTTAATGTAGTATTTGGTGATAACTCATCAGCTAATACTAAAGAATATGGTATAGTGATATGCAATGGTATAGTTTTCACTAGGGTAGCATATGTCAATGGATTGAAGCACAACCTCATCAACATTAGTCAACTTTTTGATGCAAAGTATCTAGTCCTATTTGATGACAAAAAAGGTACAATCTTCAACTCCAATCATGAAATTGTGATGATTGCTCCCAGAGTTAAAGATGTTTATGTTATGAACATGAAATCTACTCCGGAGACATGTTTCTTTGCTAGAGCTTCCAACATTACTAACTGGCTTTGGCATAAGAGGATCTCACATCTAAATTTCAAAACAATAACTCTGCTGGCAAAACAAAATCTTGTTATTGGTCTTCTTGCACTTGCCTATTCCGAGGACAAACCATACTCAGCATGTGAAAAAGGAAAGCATCATAGGGCCAGTTTCAAAACAAAGAAAACTTTCTCAATCAAAGAAAGTCTTCACTTGCTTCACATGGACTTATTTGGCCCAGTATCACCTAGGGCCATTTGTCATGAAAAGTATACACTTGTCATTGTTGATAAGTACTCTAGGTACACCTAGCTATATTTTTTGACAAAGAAAAGCCATGCACTAGATGCCATTATGTCTTTCATCAAAAGAGTTGAAAATCAAAATGACACTCATGTCAAACAACTTAGAACAGACAATGGCACTGAATTCAGAAATCATACTTTAATCAAGTTCTGTGATGACAAAGGAATATCACAAAATTTCTCACCACCTTACACACCTGAACAAAATGGTGTGGCTGAAAGAAGGAACAGAACTTTGATTGAAGCAGCAAGGACAATGCTTGCTGGATCAGCTCTCTCTAATCACTTTTGGACTGATGTTGTAGCCACTGTTTGCTACACTCAAAATAGATCCATCATTGTTAAGAGACACATGAAGACTCCATATGAAGTCTTCAGGGGGAAATTCCAAACATCTCATTCTTACATGTGTTTGGGTGTCCAGTATTCATTCACAATCACAAGGATCACCTTGGTAAGTTTGATGAAAAATCTGATGATGGTTACTTCCTTGGATACTCTCTAGTATCTAAAGCATACAGAGTCTTCAAAACAAGAAGACAATGTATTGAAGAATCTTACCACATCACTTTTAATGAAAGTTCTGAAGCACTCTAATTTGCAAATCCATCAGATGATGAAATTCATATTCATGAATCTCACAATTATTCAGCTGATGAATTTCAACATTATGAGCCTTCTCAAAGATATCAAACAAGCAATTCAATTCCTCATATTGATCCATTTGAAGATATGACAAGTCCTACAAAAGTAAATCCTTCAGTATCAGATACTGATGGTTGTCAATCAAATGACCAAAATGATCAGCAAGATAACACAAATGACCAAAATGATCAGTCTCAAAATGACCAGCATGCTCACACACTTGACCAATCAAATGATGATGCTGATGAACAATTTGAGCCTCTTTCTCATGATTCTCCAACTATCTCTAGATAATTAGTCTTGGATGTGCTACTTCTGACCAAGAAGGAAGTCCTCCACTGATTGAACCCTTGTCTATTTAATATCCTTCAGTAGACAATAGAGATAATTCAAGCTCAAGTCCACTTCATGTACTTCCAAGCTCTAGCTCTAACATGATTCTAGTGCTTATTCTCCAGCTCCACAAGAATCTTGGACTAATAATAGTCACATACAGCTAGTGAACATAATAGGCAATCCTGGAGAAGGTAGAGTCACTAGATCTTTGGAAAAGAAACTGGGTACTGCTTCACCTAGAGAATGCCTCTATGCAAACTCTCTTTCAAAAATTGAACCTACAAAGATTTCGGAAGCACTGACTCACCCTGGATGGGCGGATGCCATTCAAGAGGAACTAAATCAATTTGAAAGAAATAAAGTCTGGAAATTGGTTCCTCTTCCATATGTAAATCAACCACTGGCACCAAATGGGTTTACAAACTCAAAAGAGGTGAAACCAATGTGGTGACCAAAAACAAAGCTAGGATAGTGGCCCAAGGATTCAATCAAGAGCCTGATGTTGATTTTGATCAGACCCTTGCTCGAGTTGAACATATGGAAGCCATACGAATCTTACTTGCTTATGCCACTTACATGAACTTCACCATCTACCAAATGGATGTCAAAAGTGTATTCCTAAATGGTGACCTAAAAGAAGAAGTTTATGTTACACAGCCTCCTGGCTTTGAGAGTAGTAAATACCTAAATCATGTCTACAAGCTTTACAAAGCTTTGTATAGACTGAAGCAGGCCCTAAGGGCTTGGTATGAAACTCTCTCAACATTTCTAATTGAACATAAATTTGTCAGAGGTAAAATATACATCACCTTGTTTATCTATAAATCCAAAACTAACATCATTCTGGAACAAATTTATGTGGATGACATCGTCTTTGGTTCAACAAACTTGAAACTAAGCAAACAATTTGCCAAGCTTATGACCAGCAAGTTTGAGATAAGTATGATGGGAGAACTCACATACTTCCTTGGTCTTCAGATTAAACAATCTGACCAAGGCATCTCCATCAATAAAGAAAAATATGTCAAGGATCTGCTGAAGAAGTATGATATCAATTGTGCTTCAGTAAAAACACCAATGGTACCCCCTAACAACTTAGGACTTGATCTCAATGGAAAACCAGCCAATGAGACTCAGTATAGAGGTATGATTGGGTCACTCATGTATTTAACTACAAGCATACCTGGCATTCAATTCTCTACATGCCTTTATGCAAGATACCAAGCAGACCCAAAGGAATCACACCTTATGGTTGTAAAGAGAATCTTTAGATACCTAAAAGGTACACCAAGTCTTGGTCTTTGGTACCCCAAATCCTCAGGGTTTGATCTAAAGGGGTATTCAGATTCTGACTATGCTGGATGCAATATGGACAGAAAAATCACTTCTGGTGCTTGCCAATTCCTGGGTGGTAAACTTGTCTGTTGGAGTGCTAAAAAGCAACAAACAGTTGCCATGTCTTCAGCAGAAGGTGAATATGTGGCAGCTGATGGATGTTGTGCCAATGTTCTTTGGATGAAAATCCAACTAGATGATTATGACATAGAATATGAAAAGGTACCAATCTTTTGTGATAACACTAGTGTTATTGCAATATCCAACGATCCAGTCCTTCACTCAAGAACAAAACACATTGATATCAGATATCACTTTATCAGAGATCATATTGTGAAAGGGGACATTGAATTACATTTCATCCCCACTCAGTATCAATTGGATGATATCTTCACCAAACCATTGGATGAACCAACTTTCAAAAGATTGATAATGGAGCTTGGTATGCTGAACATTGATGATACAAAATCTGAACTTTCAGCATTCACTGAAGAAGCTTAAAGGTACAACATTTTTCTAAACTATTTTGATTAATGCTAAGTAGCAGTGTCTGAGTAAAGGAGTGTGCAATGTCATATGTATATTTCACAATATGTGACTGTATATATGATGTTTTGTCGCCTTATCCACTGAAACTGAACAAACAATTACCAGTCATCAAAGTTTTTTTTTCTTCAGCAAAATCTGAACAAAATTTAAATACAAATGAGTAGCTAGGCCTGAGTAGAGGAGCGTGCAAAGTCATATGTCTTGTTCACTTATGTGAACATGTATATGGGGTTTTGTCACCTCATCTAACGCAGTGAAGCTCATAAGTATTGCCATCAGCTTCAGCATATCTGAGCAACAGCTTTTGAAACAAATCAATCATGAGTTGAAAAGTATTAAATGGCATTGAATTTTCTTGTGAATAAAACAAACATTCTTTCAAAAGGTGTCATTAGTTAATTAAGTAAATTTCAAACGTCTCCATCAGTCAACAACTTCCTGACACATGAGGCGTTTCATTGTTCAAAGCCACAAAAATCATACCTTTTTGCAGAACATTAATGAGAGAGTTTGTGCCAAATGTTCAAAAGAAACCCTAAAAGATTTATAACTTTTTCGGTTTTAAAAACTTTTCACAAATCAGTCTAAGTTTTTATATAATCCCTTGCATTTGGATTTCATTCCACGCTTACAAATACTTTCATCAAAAAACACATAAAAACTCTCTCTCTCACTCAAAAAACACAAAACACAACAATGGCTGAATCTTCTTCCCAAAAAGTTGTAGAACTCACACTTAACCCATCCACTCATGTCACCTTTCCCATTGAAGATATCATCTTCAAGCCCAACAACATCACCCCAATCAAACCAGACACCATTAAATCTGTTCCTGGGGATCAAGTAATGACTTACTTGTCCAAAAGTGTTTTACGTGATGCATTGTTTAAGGATCCTGGAATGATGTTCCAAAATGTTTTAAAAGAGTTTTGGTTCACAACACAAGCTTCTCACAACAAGAAATCAATAGAGTTTGATTCTACTACTGCTGGGATTCATGGTAAAATTGGTTTGAAATTATTTAGAAGGGTTTTGGGTCTAAACTATTTAGAAAAACCTATTGACTATGAAGCTATACCTGATGATTTTTCTATTGTTAAAAGTTTCTTTAAAGAAATTGGGTATACTGAAGAGATCACTGAGAAGGGGGTTTCAAAAGGAGTTGTTTGCCGCCAAGGTGGAAATTGCTGATGACTATTCTCATTGAGTGTTTGGGGGGGGGGGGGGGGGGGAACTAGAGGCCTTGACCAGATAAACCAAAAGGATGCTATAGTTTTATACTGTCTGGCCAAGGGAATAAAAGCTGATTTTGGAAGGCTTATCTTTGAAGATCTCCATGGGAAGCTGGAAAAGACTAGGGAGAAAAATATTGTTTACACCAGATTTATATCTCTCCTATTTGCTGACCATCTTGGTGATGACTTTTCTAAAATCTATGGAGATAAACTGGTTTTACAACCCTTTGATCTTACACGCTGGAATATTCCAGTCAGCACCATTGATCCTCCTCTTACACAACCCATGTTGGACATCTGCTCAGCAGAAGCTCCAGTAGTGTACAAAGCTCCACAAGACAATCCTCCAACTGGAGAAGGGGATCTGAAGGGCAAAAAGCCTGGAGCTACTTTTGGACCACGTCAGAAGCAAACATCTATTAACACTGAGAAGGTTAGACGTGAGTCCAGAAAGAGGAGATCCCTCACACAATCTTCATCGAAGAAGGTTGCTGATGATCCCAAAGGCCAAGCTTTGAAGAAACGTAAGTCCTCGGCCAAGGACAAGAATCCAAGCCAGTCGTTACCTTCAGTCTCAACTAGAGGTGACATGCATAAAGAGGCCCATAAGGCAACCCTTATCTCAACCTCTTCAGGAGATAAGGGTGAAGATGGAGCGCACCCTCATCTCAGTAGTGTTGAGTCAGCATCGGTAAGTAATTTAAATCTGAATACATTTCCAATTTCATTACCAATCTCTATCATTTGTCACTCCGAGTCAGCATCAGGGCGTAAGGCGTCAGCAGATACAACAGCTGACGTTGACCCTGGACTATCTATTTCTAATGATGTATCACCCCTACAACAGGGTCCTACTGAAGGAACCAAAAACACATTCATTGATCTTGTAGAAACTAGAAGGGGGGGGGGGGGGTTGAATAGTTTCTACTTACTTTTTCAAAACATTTCGCATAACCCACTGTGCGCAATTCTTTAAACATGTATGCGGTTCGTTATCACTAAAGAACCGCGTGTCCCTTTCAGGAACCACCGACAGTGAACTAGGCTATTTATTACATGTTAAGCTTTAACAATCCTTTGTATCAAATTCCCGATCAAGCTTGACTAGATATGAGATGTGTTTCATTGAAAGATAAATACTACATGTAAGAAAACACACAAACACATCAGATAAAGAGTACATCAAGCTATAGTCTAAACACTAAGCACACACGTACTAAGCATAAGCTATTCTACAACTAAGATGTTTAGACTAAGTGATGTATACTTGACCATAATCTAAACATGAAGCATACACGTACTAAGCCTTAACTTTTCCGCAACTTATATGTTTAGATAATGAGATGCACACAACACGCAACAACATATAAATGCATCAATAAGAGTAAAGACATAAATGTAAAGGAAAGTACCGACACGATGATTTATAGTGGTTCGGTCACGAAGCTCCTCTTCGCCCTACTCCACTCCTCGAGTACACCTTACTCAAGAGTTACTTCACTAGTCAACAAACACATTAAGGTGGAGAAACCATACACAACGTCGCTTATCCAATTTTCGACTCTAAGCTAAAATTCGAGTCCTAATCTTAGGTAGGACCAATCTACACCACATCGCCTACTTCACCATTTTCGGACACAAGTCTAGATGTCGAGTCCTAATCTTAGGTAGGACCAATCTACACACAACTTCCAAATTGACACACCAATTTGGATCTACACAACTACACAACTCTTTACAACTACACCACTCTTCACAACTACACACTACACAACTCTTCACCCTAGTTATGTTTTATGGCCTAACATAACAAACCTTGTGTTTTATGGCATAAACGCATAAACCATATAGATCTAAGTACTCACCACTTAGATATATGACTCTAACATAATATCCAAGTATTAACAAACTTGGATCTACACAACTAATCACCTAAACCAAGGATATCCATCACTTGGATATTCTACCCTTACAAACACATCCAAGTGAACCCAACACTTGGATCTTCTACATATACATAGTAGGAAAACAATGACTTGATCTAGAAGGAGAGATCTTCGTCAAGTTGTGAACCCAACACTTCATGGTAATGAAAGTGTTCTTCTCTTTCTACATGAGAGGATGAGAGGATTGAAGGAGAGAATCACATCTTAAATAAGATTAATCTAAACCAACTAATCAAGGAGTTTAAAGATGTTTTTGAAGAAACTGTGCAAAAAGGGTTGAAAGAAAAGCTGGAAACGATCCACTATTTATAGGGCAAGAGTGCAACGGTCAAAAACACCCCGCGGTTCCTTATTAATAAAGAACCTCCTCCCGCGGTTCCTTATCAATAAGGAACCTCCGTCTTGGAGATCGTGCATTTTTGTCCTTTAGTGGGGATATGCCATCTGGGGTAGTTTATACCCTCAAAGGATATTCCTTTGGCATATGGAATATGCCAAATTCAAATTTACATTTTCTTATAAATATAGTTTATTAAAATCTTTTGTCACATTTGATTAAATGTGAGTTTTAAGAAAATATTAATCCTTGATCACTTAGTTAGGTTAATGACATGTTTATTCATACCTTGAGTGATTCATGCCGAATGTGATCTTGGAGGTGTCGAGAGAAGTATACAAATGTATTCTTGAGTGATTACGAGAACCTTAACATTTTACATAATGTATTGTAGGTTATACGTTTGTCATCAACAAAACACAAAGAGAATATATCGACAAAACATCGTAATGTTTGCACTAACAATCTCCCCCTTTTTGATGATGAGAAACAAGTAAACCGCAACGCATAAAAAATGTATAAGTTACTCGTTTACACTTACTTCTCCCCCCTTTTGTGGAATCAAAAAGGTAGTCAACGTCTTTGAAAAAGAGAAATATCAACGTCGAGAGAGCACACATCCAAAGTGGTAATCATCGATAACACGTCATTTGTAGAAGAGAAGAATTGACGTCACGAGAGCTTGCATCCGAAAGGTAGTCTTCATTTGTAGAAGAGGAGGATCAACTTCGAGAGAACATGCATCCAGAAAGCTTATATCCATTGTGGTTGTCGGTTGAGAAGCGAGAATCCAAACTGTAGACCCATCATCTAAAGATATTGAGCTTGCGTCATCCTAGTGAAGTCTTCAATCAACATAGGTTAACCAACTCCATGCATAATAAAATGCTTATCTTCGAGATTCGGAAATTCATTACTTGCAAGAAGTTCGATGAATGCAATTTAAGTGAGTCAACGATCGCAAATGTAATGACTAGAAATCTTGCAAATGCTCCCTAATACAAGGTTTTTACCTAGTAAGAAAATTAAGTTCGTTGAAGTGGTCTAATCGAATTGATTATCGGTTCAAAGTGTGACTCAGCTGTCTTTTGGAGAAAACAAATAGTTTGGTCGTTGTAGTAAAAATTAAAAGTGCACTAACTTTAAAGTAAAAGGCAGGTAAAATAACTCTAAACCTAATTGAAAATAAATGACGGTAAATAAAAGCGTGACGAGAAATTAATAACGAGAACTTAAAACTATCCTAAAGGCAAGCTTAAAATAAATCTAAGGCAAGTGAACTAAAAGTGCGACTAAGTAAAAGGCGGGAAAAATAAAGCTTTAAAACTTAAAAACATAAACTTAAAATAAACTAAAATGGCTCATTCGGAATATCCTGCTCGTTCGGAATAAACATTCATCCGGAATATTAACTCAAAAACCTTCATTCGGAATAGTCAAACAAAACACTCATCCGGAATTGATGGCTCATTCGGAAAGACTGCTTCATTCGGAATATAGGGTTCATCCAGAATATCTGTTCATCCGGAATAAATGAAAGAATCTGTTGATTCGGAATAAAAGGTTGGAAGTGCTGGTTCGGAATATAGTGGTTCACCCGGAATAAAAGTTCATCTGGAATAATCAGTTGATCCGGAATAACAGCTTGGTTCAGAATAAATGAAAGAAACTGCTGGTTTGGAATATAAATCAGTTCATTCGGAATATGGGTTCATCCGGAATAATCACAACAACTCCTTCATCCGGAATATTTCTTTCATCCGGAATAATCCATTCATGCGGAATAATTAAGAAAATGTGCTGACTCGGAATAAAACCTTGGCTCGGAATATTTAACTACAAATGCTGGTTCGGAATATTTTACTGACTCAGAATAAAAGGTTGATACGGAATAAATAGACTAATCTACTCATGCGGAATAAAGTACTGATTCGGAAAATCCTGGGGAAACGATTTTCGCGAAGAACACGGGAAACAAAAAGAAACGAATCTAAACAAAACTAATCAAAATCAACCAAAAGATTAAACAAAACTAACCACAAATGATCAACTAATGATAATCAAACAAACCAAATCAATAAAACTAACAATAATAACCACAATAATAAAAACCCACTTAATCTAATCAATAAAAACTTAAGAACATGAACATAAACATAAACATGAAGATCAAATCAAAACAAGAAGAGTAGATGAGAGATTAACTATAAAAGTAAAGATTCAATAACATTAAAATAAAACTTACTTGGAATTAAAGGAATTAAGGTGCAAGACAATTAAGGAAATGACATGAAATTAAAGTAAAAGTAATGTAAATGGTGGAGAGTTAATTTGTCAAATTAACTAACAAAATGAAAATGAAACTAATGAGGTCTATTTATAGGAGAGAAGATGATTAGTGGAAGCTTCCTCCTCTCTTTCTTCTTTCTTTATTTCTCGTTTAGTCCTCAGTCTTCTTAAATCTTCGACTTTTTCGACTTTTGTCTCGGGATTAATAAAACTCGTCTTGTAATTTCTTCATTAATTTATACTTGAGTTCTTCGGGCTTTTATTAAACTTCCGTCTTTAGACTTTTTCTTCGATAAATCTTCAGAATTGGCCTTGGACTTCCGTTCTTTTTGCACTCTTGATTTCTTGACATCGTCTTTTTTCTTTTTTCTTCGATAAAAGCCCGTGAAAGCCCGTGTTTTCTCCCCTTTTCACATTTTCATCCTAAATCACAACAAAAACACAAACCACGCATAATTCCGACATTTACGACATAAAATACACGTTTTGGCTTGGTTAATTATTGTAGTTAAGTGGTAAAAGGATGGGTGTTTACACACCTATCAAATCCCCTACACTTGACCATTGCAATGTCTTCATGCAATGCATTAGTTACAAAGCACGATTACACTTTTCATCACAATCAATCCACATTGGCCTTTATTAAAGAGATAGAAAATAACAAAACAAGTAAAGAAATCATAGACTTACCTTAGGGTTTTGGAATGTCATGAATGATTATCATACTCAAGTTTCATGTTCCCCATGTCAAGCTTAAAAACGAGATCATTGTTATTATAAGTTAGCAAACTAACACGAATTCATGTGGCCCAATTATTCACTTAAACTCCCTTATTCCTAGGTGTATCTCTTATAGTTTATTATTGTCTTGAATGATCACGAAGATGCATTGTTGACTTATTTCGCTAGTTATTAAGGCCGAACATAAAGTGGGACTGATACAAGGCTTTTGACCAGGTAAAAAGATTCGTTGATGTGTGTCTAATCGAATTGATCTGGTGTAACTATGCGACTCAGTCGTTCTTTGGTGGAAACAAAAGTTGTGTCGTTGTAGTATTAAGATGTGCAAGACTTAAAACTAAAAGACGTAAAAGTAATTCTAACTCTATTTTAAAATAAATGGCGAGAAATTAAATGACAGGTAATTAAAAGCGTGACGAGAATTAAAATTTGACAAAGTGTTAAAACGTAAACTTAAAAATTAAACAAGGCAAAATAGAAAAACAAACCTACCGTCGGAATTCATTCCGATCGGAATGTGATCGGAATGTATAACTTACCTCCTGATCGGAATACACTAACCTTTCAGATCGGGATGTTGATCGGAAACACCTTATCGGAATGTTGTCACCTAGACCTGATCGGAATAACCAAACAAACCCCCAGATCGGAATGTGTACTTACCTCTTGATCGGAATAAGGAGTGGACTCCTGGTCGGAATGCTGTCACCACCTAACCTGATCGGAATACCACTAGACACCCCCTAACCGGAATACCAATTAACACCCTTGATCAGAATATGGTAGGAATCCCCTTGGTCGGAATGCTCAATCGGAATCCTAGTAGGAATCCTAAACCCTTTTCTGACCAAGCAACAAGAGCGTTGGTCGGAATATCAAAACCCTTTTCCAATTACGTAGATCGGAATACAGTAGAAATAACACAAAATAAGCACAACTAATAAGCTATTAATCAAATAAGCACACAACGAAAAACTTAATAAAAACCGTATAAGAAAAAGCTAATAAGCTAAAATTTAAAGACTTTTTGAAACACAAAATGAAAAAGGTATACGAAAACAAACTTTATATAAAGATAACTTTTATAAAAACTTTACAAACTTAAAGATAAACACAAATAAGCTATAAGAATCAATAATCCAAAACAATCAAAAGCATAAAAACATAACCTTTAATCAAATAAGCATGATAATAAGCACATAAACATAAAGATCAAGCAAAGAAAGAAAGGTAGAATGAGAGATAAAAAAATTAAAGTAAAGATTCAATAAAAATAAAAGTAACTTACTTGAAAATTAAAGTGCAAGACAAGGTAATTAAAGTGCAATAAGGTAAATGTGCAAGTAAATAAAATGGAAGAAATAGTGTGTCAAACTATCCAACAAAGAAAAATGCTAATCTAGTCTAATCTATATATAGGGGAGGTTAAGGAATGCTTAGGAAGCTTCCTGCCCTCCTTCATTTCTTCTTAATTGCAAGCTTAGGTCCTTCTCTTCTTAATCTTTTGTTAATTGCACCATTAGTCCTTAAGCCTTTTAATCTTCTTAAATCTTGGACTTTAATGACTTTTGGCTCGGGATTTCTTTGGACTCGTCTTTTAATTCTTCAATAAATAAGACTTGAGTTCTTCGGCTTTTAGTAAACTTCCGTCTTTTGACTTTTTCTTCGATAAATCTTCAGAATTGGTCTTGGACTTCCGTTCTTTTTGCACTCTTGACTTCTTGACTTCATCTTTCGTCTTTATCTTCGATAAAAGCCCGTGAATGCCCGTGTTTTCTCTACTTTTCACCTTTTCGTCCTAAATCACAACAAAAACACAAACCACGCATAATTCCGACATAAATGACATAAAATACATGTTTTGGCTCGGTTATTATTGTAATTAATTGGTAAAAAGGATGGGTGTTTACACACCTATCAAATCTCCTACACTTGACCATTGCAATGTCCTCATGCAATGCATTAGTTACAAACACGTTTACACTTTTCATCACCACATTAGCCTTTATTAAAGAGATAGAAAACTATAAACATTCAAAGTAAAGAAATCAAAAACATACCTTGGGTTTTGGAAATGTCATGAATAATCATCATCCTCAAGTTTTCACTTTCTCCAAACCAAGCTTAAAAACGAGATCATTGTTATTATAAGTTAGCAAACTAACACGAACTCATGTGGGCCAATTATTCACTTAGACTCCCTTATTCCTCGGTGTATCTCTTATATTTTATTATTGTCTTGAATGATCACGAGGATGCATTGTTGACTTATTTCGATAGTTATTTAGGCCGAAAATAAAGTGAACGATTTAATCAATAGTTAGCTAAAGGACAAAATCTTTTAACACTGCTTCTCGGGACCTCATAAAGTTCATATCTTGGCATAACTCGCTTCGCGATTTGAGAACTTTCTCGGACCGATATTTGGTAGCGACTTCATACTTCAAACATTGAGAGACGTTCATGAAATAATGGTCTTCTCTTCATATAGGAATTTCTTCACTTGAAGTTTTGAGAGATTCATACTTGGACCACGACTTCTTCATTTTTCTCCAATCATTATTTTGGACTTTGATATACAACGATCCGCCTCCTTTTTTGAATTGGATCTATTTATCCTCATACCTTGCTAGGGTCTTTTCGGATACATTTCTCCATGACTTTTGGGGAGTTTTTTCTTTTCGTCATGTGTCTCGATCCTTCATATTGTTTTTCGATAAATGATTCTTCACATCACTTTTGGATCTTTAGCAACAAAATGTAGCCCTCATGTCTTGTTAGGGCCTTTTCGGACTCGCCAATCTTCGCATCTCGCTTCAATAAGTTATGCCTTGGCTATGAACTCTAATCCATACCGAGCAACTTTTAAACGATCTTGGGCTAGAAGCTAAGTAACTTTTCAAATCGTACAACTTTATTTATTGCAGATAAATATATTAACAAGCGATGGGAGAATAGGCTTATAATTAACTCACATAAATTCACGAAAGAATACCAAACTTATAATTGACTCTATCATCTCTCGTTCTCCACAGTTTAAAATCTCAAGGAATGAGACTCGTGGATTCTTAGCCTATTAAATCAAAGTTTTGGGTTTTCGAGATGCCTATAGGATCTTGCAAACTCTTAGACTTTTTCAAGTTTAGAAATCTCATTTTAAAGTTCCCTTGATAAACGACTCTTTAGGATCAATTATAGGAACTTGCGAAAAGTTCTTGTTCTTAACCCGTGAGAGTTAAGACTTTCGCGTTTTATAGCTCCCTATATAAAAGCCTAGCAAAACTTGACTTAAACACGTTAAGGATACTAGCTAGAGTAACTTAGATAAGTAAATTCGGGTTGAGTCAAAAGATTCAAAACGTTTGAAAATTAAAATCACTTTATTAAAATTTATTCTAATAAGGAAAGCAAATAACTATGCAAAGGGAAAAACTAATAGGCCAAAATAGATCAAAGATTTTAAAAAATGTCGAAAAATTGATTTTTCCGGTTAAAATGAAGACAAATACAAGGAAAAGACCACTTAACTTCGATAGAAGTCCCCCTACACTTAATATAAACATTGTCCTCAATGTTTAAGCATGTGGGAGTAAACTCCCCTACACTTAGGACATTGTGCACTTTGTTTAAATCTTTCTAAGGAAAAGACCACTAACGAGATTCCTATTTTAATATTGAGAAAATATAAAATAGTGAATCGAAAAGAGATTAGGATAGAACCGGGAAGACGGGAACACGGAATCACGGGTCGTCAAAAATCATCAAGAGTGGATCATTGAGCGCTCAAATCCCTGAATAAGAGAGGAGAGGAAATAGCAAACACCAACGGGTCTCCCCTACACTTAGGATAAAGCAAGTGAAAAGATAGATACATAGGTTGCCTCCCAAGAAGCGCTTGATTTTTGATTACCGAGTCGTGAGCCTGACTCGACCTTGATTACCATAGGAAGAAGCATGAAAGATATCCACCGGGATCAAAGACATAGTTTTCGTCCATCAAGTAACACAAGCTTAAGGCGAACAAGGCAAGCCAAAGAAGAGTAGGCAAGGTTCCCTTAAGCTGCGATGGAGTACGGTGGAAGCAAGGGTGAGGTGGTGCAAGCATGTCTTCAATAGTTCCAAAGATATTTCCTTTTATTTCATCAGGTGGATACTGAGATGGCTGCAGAATATCAATACCGGGGTCGAACACCTTTTCCTTTAGGGGAAAATAGCACTCAGGCTCAGCAGAAATTGAAGATGATCCGCGAAAAAGATGCACAACCTCGTCCTCAGAAGGTGGACAAAGAGGTGTTAAATCATATGTGTTGCGGATGGTGGTGTCGACCGGTTGCTTCTCCTTTGAAAGAATTTTCTTCAAATCCAAATTAGGATCAAGACGATAATCTTCAAAGTCCAAAGGAGGAGCATCACTCTCATGAGGGAAGTAAGTATCGAGAAATGTAGAGAAGTCTTCCTCAAATGAGTAATAATCCAAAGTAGGATCAAGTGATGGCGGAGGATCTTCATCATGTGAAGAATCACTCGAAAGAGTATCGGCCTCATCAAAATCATCATAAATGGGCAGGTCGGGATACTCGGAAGTACAATCATCAAAATCATCCGAATCTGAGCTAGAATCATCATCATAAGCATCAAAGATCGGTGGAGAATCATAAATGGAAGAAGGTTCCAAATTGGAGAGAGAATCATCCACATCATCATGAAAAAGTGGATTATCAATGCAAGACTCGAATAGAGGATTGTTGTAGATGACAAAATCATCGAGCACATTAATCATATTCGCAGATTCTCGTCCATAGGATTTGCTTGTAAGCTTCCCCATTTTAAACACTTTTGCATCATCCCCGACTCTTAAGATTAACTCACCTTCGGCTACATCAACTAGAACTCGTCCGGTTCTCAAGAATGGCCGACCAAGTATTAAAGGAATACAAGGGTCCATTTGATAATCAACAACGACAAAGTCGACCGGGAAAGTAAATGTGCCAACTTTAATGAACACGTCTTCGGCAATACCAACGGGGTAAGCGAGGGTGCGATTTGCAAGTTCAACAGTCATCTTTGTTGGAGTAAGGTCGGGTAATGATAGTGTTTTCCAAACACTCAAAGGAATAAGATTAATACTGGCCCCGAGATCAGCAAGGGCAGTAAATTCTTCGGTTTTGTTGAAGATGCAAGGCAACACAAAACGACCCGGGATCTCCAAGTTTTTCCGGAAGTTCTTTAAGAATAACTGTAGAACAGTTTGCATTTAAGCGTGTGTTGGCGAGCTCAATCAACTTCTCCTTCTTGTTAAGCAATTCCTTGAATGCTTTCACAAATTTCGGCATGTGGACAAGTGCTTCAACAAGGCTAATGTTGAAATTCATTTGAGAGATCATCTTCAAATAATTTCGACACTTGAGTGTCATTCTTAGTGAGCAAGTTAGGCTTGTCCAAGCGAGAAGGATATGGGATGTTTGGTTTATAAGTGGAAGGTGTAGGTGTAGCAGGTAAAGGTTGAGATGTTGAAGGGTTCTTCTTGGGGACATCGTCATGACGAGGCGGAGACGGTAATGGTGTACTAATACTAGGTGTAGGAGGAGTAGGGATAAATGGTGGTGGAGGAGGTGTAGATGATGGGGGTGGAATAGGTGGTCCTACGATGGTAACTCCACTACGGGTAGTAATAGCACTCACATTTGCTCGCGGATTGGTGACGGTGTTTGAAGAGTAGAGAACTCGAAGTAGAAGGTTGAGCGGCGGGCAAGAAACTAGCCAGCATATTGTTTATATCATTGGTTTGATTGCTGAAAGAGGATTGGATATTATCTCGAAGCTCGGATCTAATGTCATTTCCTTGCTTGGTGATATCTCCTTTCAGATTGATAATTTGGCTCTGCAGATTCTTGATTTGCTCACCTTGGGTTCTCATTATGGCTTCAACATCTTGGTTAATGGGTGGGGCTTGTTGAGTGGGTGGGTGATAAGGATTAGAAGCTCTTGTGGGATTTGGTTGCTTCTATTGTAGTTGTTGGCGGGGTTTTGGTTTTGAGGAGAAAAAACCGGGGGAAAGGTAGCTGTTTGATCGGTAACTCAGCAAATTTCTATCCCCTTGAGGTATAGCTTGGTAATTTTCAGGTGAATAATTACCATAAGCTGCATACACATTTTCCGGATTTCCTTGAGTAGAAGGACAATCAGTGTATGGGTGAGGACCGCCGCATGTTTCACAAGAAGGTGCAACCGCTTTAACTTGATGTTGTTGGTTTGTAGCGAGAAGCAAGATATTTTGGTTCATTTCAGTCATCATGCGGGTGAATTCGGTTATGTCAGGGATTGCTGAAGTGGAAGAAACATTGACTCTCGGGTTGTTCCTTGAAGAAGCGGAGGAATCCCAGTTTTTGTGGTGAGTATTCATGTTTTCAATAAGCTCTCTACACTCTTCGGGTCTCCTTTTCATGAATGTGCCACCGGTGGCTGCATTAATCGTATCACGATCTCGAAAAGTCAAACCGTTGTAGAAAGTATCAATCAATGTGACTGGAAGCATGTTGTGGTTTGGACAACGATCAATCAAGACATTATATCTTTCCCAAGCATCAAAAAGAGATTCATCGGGTTCTTGCATGAAACCGCTGATTTGATTGCGAAGGCTCGTGACCATGGATGGTGGAAAGTAGCGCGACAAAAAGCGTTGAGTCATGTCATCCCAAGTATGAATTAAATTCTTCGGGAGACGATCAAACCATTTCTCGGCATGATGTGATAAAGTATGTGGGAAGATTTGTAGGCGTAGAACATCCATTGTGGCACCAGGCAACTTCATGCTTTGGGTGATTGTAATGAACTTGTCGAGGTGTTTGTTGGCATCATCATCAGGCATTCCTCTAAAAGGATTTGTTTGCACTTGCTGAATCATGTGGTGCTTCAACGAAAACTCCGGAGCCGTGATTTGCATCGGCGCAATCGGTCCTCCTCGTCCAAACATGGTAGGTTGACAAAGCTCATCCATTGTCCGAAGATCGGGCTGTGGAAGAACATTGTTGTTATTGTTGAGGTGCGGTGGATTATTATTGTTGTTAACACCTGCCATACTTAAATCTTCACGAGTCTCGGGCTCTTGATAAGTAAAAGATCTAGTACGCATACACCTACAAAGGCAAAAGAAAACAATACCAAACACAAAGACAATATATATACACAATAAAGAGAAAATCTTTTTGGATTTTTGAAATTTTTAATTTTTATGGATTTTTAACAAATTTTAATTTTTATGGTTTTTTGAATTTTTAAGCAAGAAAAATAACGCTCACAAGTGAACGGATCCCAAAAAGCAACGCGTCTCTCACAAAAAACCGTTAATCTTTACGAAAAGAGCCGGCAGCGGCGCCATTTGATACAAGGCTTTTGACCAGGTAAAAAGATTCGTTGATGTGTGTCTAATCGAATTGATCTGGTGTAACTATGCGACTCAGTTGTTCTTTGGTGGAAACAAAAGTTGTGTCGTTGTAGTATTTAAATGTGCAAGGCTTAAAACTAAATGACGTTAAAGTAATTCTAACACTATTTTAAAATAAATGGCGAGAAATTAAATGACGGGTAATTAAAAGCGTGACGAGAATTAAAATTTGACAAAGTATTAAAACGTAAACCTAAAAATTAAACAAGACAAAATAGAAAAACAAACCTACCGTCGGAATTCATTCCGATCGGAATGTATAACTTACCTCCTGATCGGAATGTTGATCGGAATACACTAACCTTTCAGATCGGGATGTTGATCGGAAACACCTTATCGGAATGCTGTCACCTAGACCTGATCGGAATAACCAAACAAATCCCAGATCGAAATGTGTACTTACCTCTTGATCGGAATGAGGAGTGGACTCCTGGTCGGAATGCTGTCACCACCTAACCTGATCGGAATACCACTAGACACCCCTGATCGAAATACCAATTAACACCCTTGATCAGAATATGGTAGGAATCCCCTTGGTCGGAATGCTCAATCGGAATCCTAGTAGGAATCCTAAACCCTTTTCCGACCAAGCAATAAGAGCGCTGGTCGGAATATCAAACCCTTTTCCGATTACGTAGATCGGAATACAGTAGAAATAACACAAAATAAGCACAACTAATAAGCTATTAATCAAATAAGCACACAACGAAAAACTTAATGAAAACCGTATAAGAAAAAGCTAATAAGCTAAAATTTAAAGACTTTTGAAAACACATTATGAAAAAGGTATACGAAACAAACTTTATATAAAGATAACTTTTATAAAAACTTTAGAAACTTAAAGATAAACACAAATAAGCTATAAGAATCAATAATCCAAAACAATTAAAAGCATAAAAACATAACCTTTAATCAAATAAGCATGATAATAAGCACATAAACATAAAGATCAAGCAAAGAAAGAAAGGTAGAATGAGAGATAAACAAATAAAAGTAAAGATTCAATAAAAATAAAAGTAACTTACTTGAAAATTAAAGAGCAAGACAAGGTAATTAAAGTGCAATAAGGTAAATGTGCAAGTAAATAAAATGGAAGAAATAGTGTGTCAAACTATCCAACAAAGAAAAATGCTAATCTAGTCTAATCTATATATAGGGGAGGTTAAGGAGTGCTTAGGAAGCTTCCTCCCCTCCTTCATTTCTTCTTAATTGAAAGCTTAGGTCCTTCTCTTCTTAATCTTTTGTTAATTGCACCATTAGTCCTTAAGCCTTTTAATCTTCTTAAATCTTGGACTTTAATGACTTTTGGCTCGGGATTTCTTTGGACTCGTCTTTTAATTCTTCAATAAGTAAGACTTGAGTTCTTCGGCTTTTAGTAAACTTTCGTCTTTTGACTTTTTCTTCGATAAATCTTCAGAATTGGTCTTGGACTTCCGTTCTTTTTGAACTCTTGACTTCTTGACTTCATCTTTCGTCTTTATCTTCGATAAAAGCCCGTGAATGCCCGTGTTTTCTCCACTTTTCACCTTTTCGTCCTAAATCACAACAAAAACACAAACCACGAATAATTCTGACATAAATGGCATAAAATACACGTTTTGGCTCGGTTATTATTGTAATTAAGAGGTAAAAAGGATGGGTGTTTACACACCTATTAGGGACGATTTAATCAATAGTTAGCTAAAGGACAAAATCTTTTAAAACTGCTTCTCGGGACCTCATAAAGTTCATATCTTGGCATAACTCGCTTCACAATTTGAGACCTTTCTCGGACCGATATTTGGCAGTGAATTCATACTTCAAATCTTGAGAGACGTTCATGAAATAATGGTCTTCTCTTCATAATAGGAATTTCTTCACTTGAAGTTTTAAGAGATTCTTCATACTTGGACCACGACTTCTTCATTTTTCTCCAATCTTTATTTGGGATTTTGATATACAACGATCCGCCTCCTTTTAGGACTTGGATCTATTTATCCTCATACCTTGTTAGGGCCTTTTTGGATAGACTTCTCCATGATCTTTACGCGAGTATTTGCTTTTCGTCGTGTGTCTCGATCCTTCATATTGATTCTTGATAAATGATTCTTCACATCACTTTTGGATCTTTAGCAACAAAATGTAGCCCTCATGCCTTGTTAGGACCTTTTTGGACTCGCCAATCTTCGCATCCCGCTTCAATAAGTTATGTGACAATCCGTCAATTTATGGTTGATATTTTATTCTCAATATTTATTTAAAAACATTATTTTAATGTTATAATATGAACTCACTTATTTTTGGGAAGAAATTTGGATTTACGTCTTGAAGTAGCATCGACTACGTCTAACCCGGAGGATTCTACGTTACGTGCTTACGTTTACATACACCGTTTTGGTGACAGTCCGACATTTCAGGAAATAAATTTATCCGTGAATATTATTTTGGAATTTTAAATTTGTGTTGGTTCATAAACTCACAAATTTACGAGAAGAGATTAGGACTTACGATTTTAATTTAACGTCCTTTACGACTAAACCGGAAACCCTAGGTTTATGTATTTACGTTTTTCAACTCCGTTTTTGTTGAGACAATTTTTATTAGATTTGTTTTGTGCCGTTGATTCATAATTTATAAAAACATTTTTGTAAAACGACCCGAGGGCACGCAAATCGAGGAAATTAGAGTCGAGGAATACCCGTAAATTAGTGGGATGAGACAAGTATACACTTGTCCCACCACACTATATGGGAAGGCTACAAAGACACCACATCATAAGATGTGGCAAACTTATAGCTAACAAGCTAACACTTGTTAGCTAAAGCTTAACAAGTAAGCTACACATACCACCAAACCACAAAACAACTTCACTAAACCATTTCTCCATTTCCATCCATGCAAACCACCACAAACTTTCTCTCTTTCCTCCCCAAAATTCGTCCCATATTCATCAATAAACACCCTCATTTGATCAATTTTAACCATGAAATCATGTGTTATTCACACATATGATGAAGCCCTTTTAAAGCTCTATAGATTGGTGGTGATTTTAACATCTAGAAAGAAGTTTTCAAAGGAGTCAAGGGCTGATTTTCCATAAGATGATTCATGAAGATAGGTGATCTTGAAGTTGATAATGGTATATCACAAGTTTTGCCATCAAAATCCAAGCCTTGTTCATCAACCTCACATTTTCATCACTATGGTGGTATAAAGATCATTCTTCCCATCCTTCTTTTTATTTTGATTATGTAATCATGTATTTTCTTTCCTATTGTATATGTATATGATGAATATATGATGATAAAAGTATTGTGTGGGGATTTGGTGTTGATAAACATGGGTAAAAAAATGAAAAACTATATGTAAAAATGGTTAATCTTGCTTAATTTAGTAGGCTGTATAAAAACAGTAAATAAACATATGATGAACTGATAAAATGGTATAGATGAATTGATATACAGTGAGTATTGAGACTTGTACACATGTGAGAGTTGGCCATGCAATGGAATCATAAAAATGAGTGAGATATGATCAAAACAAGTTTAGAGTGCAAATCTGAGTACACTGTTTTGGACGAATTTTATAAACTACTTAAAGGTTGATTCATCAGTAGCTATACAGGAATAAAATGAATCACATATCATGTAGTTTCTGTGATAAAAATTTGGGGTTCTATCTCCATGTAGAACTCTATATATGATCATTTTAGTAAACTAGATTTTTAGGACTGATTTTGTGAAATTAATGTTTAATATTGTTATATAAGCACTCAAACTAATATAGTATAAAATGTGAATTAAAACCCACTAACTTATATATTTCATTTATATAAAAATGCATAAGGATAAATAAATGGACATTATATAAAAATGGTAGTTTGGTAAGTTTTATAAGTTATAAAAACTATATACTAAGTTTTACGTCTTTTCGGCTAAAACCGAAAGATTAACGTTTTTGTTAAATAAAACTTAGACGGTTGGACCCGTCTAATGTAAACTTTTATAAACTCACATACTGATATATAAACATATATAACAAGTAAAAATCGATAAAACCCGAGTTTTACAACATATAGACATTAACGGGCCAAAGTAGCCTTCATGGACAATAAACCCGACTAATTTGGTAAAACACTTATAAACTTATTTATTGGGCTTAACCCATTTGGGCACAACATATAAAGTATAATACTGATAATAAAAGTATAATTGGGCTAATGAATAGTATTGGGCTTGTAATAGGCCCATTGGGCTTTAAAATGTAAATAAGTTGAACTAGTGTAACTAGTCTTGAAAATTACCAACACATAAACACTATAATGAATGAGTAAAGATGTATAAACCCACTTGATCATCATCATATATATAAAATCATCATATGTATACATAATTATTATTTTGATAAAGTCATTGGACAAGAGTCTAAGACGAGTATTATTTGTCTAGGTTTCCGTGATTGAAGCACGTACCGTACATCCGCATCGCCGATAACCGCCTTCACAAACCAACGTGAGTTCATAGCCTCGTACTCTGTTAAATGTTTTTATGAAATGTTTTATAAAACCGCGAGGGAGATAACATGTTAGTTTTTATAAAATAGGACACTAGTTGTCCCGATTGTCTGTTTATTGATTTGGACCCGAGTGATTGTATGACCCGAGGAATGATTAAATGACCCGATAGATGAAATGAAATGGATTATTAAAGTTAGGTTATGTCACTAAAAGTCCCATTAGCATGAATTGTGAACTACCGGGATTTGGTAGACGCTTATGCATATAATAGTACTATTTGGGGACGATCACCCCAGTTCGCGCCTTGACGGTTGATCCCCGTCGTGCCACATTGATTGGTAAGCGAATTTATGTATGAGAAGATTTACACAAGCGTGATTATTGTGACGACACGCTAATTATATGGGCAAATGAGTTTCGAGCTAGCTACCCGTTGTTTGGTTTAGTAAGGTAACAATGTCATGCGGCTTGTAATAATCCAATTAACGAAATACTGCTTTATGCATTGAATTACGATATATTGCCTGACTAGCAATACGGGGTCTTATTATTGATTTTATGTTCGTGTATTGGTTTTACATAATCATATACATATAACGGTTTTTATTTAACTTTATACAACGTTATAAAACGTATTGTATAATGTTTTTAACGACAATGGTTCGTATAATGATTTTGAAGGTGAAAGCCTATATTATGATTTTGATAAGGATTTGTATAAAATGACTTTGGCTATTTTATGGCCTATTGCAAAGATTTGTACAAAATGATTTTCGGTAATAATTTTATACCGATGTTATATTGATGGATTTCATTAAACTCTATGAATTCACTCGGCGTTTTTGCTGACCTTTTCTTTTAACATGTTTTATCTCAGGTACTTGAAGGTAATTCTCGGGAAGACAACAAGAATTCATGGCCCGCACTTAAATAATAATTTCCATTCAAATGCTTTGTAAAACCTGTATGAAATACAATGACTTGGGACCTATGTAAACTTGATATTTATGAATGGAAATACTTTATCATTAAACGACGCGATTTTCAAGCGTTGTCTATGATGTGAGTAATGTGCTATCCCGTAACACCAATGAGTCTTCCGCTGTATTGAATTGAGTAAATTTGGGGGTGTTACAAGTTATGCCTTGGCTATGAACTCTAATCAATACCGAGCAACTTTTAAACGATCTTGTGCTAGAAGCTAAGTAACTTTTCAAATCGTACAACCTTATTTATTGCAGATAAATTTATTAGCAAGCGATGGGAGAATAGGCTTATAATTAACTCACATAAATTCACGAAAGGATACCAAACTTATAATTGACTCTATCATCTCTCGTTCTCCACAATTTAAAATCTCAAGGAATGAGACTCGTGGATGCTTAGCCTATTAAATCAAAGTTTTGGGTTTTCGAGTCGTTTATAGGATCTTGCAAATTCTTACTTTTTCAAGTTTAGAAATCGCATTTTAAAGTTCCCTTGATAAACGACTCTCTAGGATCAATTATAGGAACTTGCGAAAAGTTCTTGTTCTTAACCCGTGAGAGTTAAGACTTTCGCGTTTTAAAGCTCCCTATATAAAAGCCTAGCAAAACTTGACTTAAACACGTTAAGGATACTAGCTAGAGTAAACTTAGATAAGTAAACTCGGGTTGAGTCAAAAGATTCACAACGTTTAAAAATTAAAACCACATTATTGAAACAATAAAATAGAAATAACCCGAGGGCCAATGTTTCTTCTATTTCATCAAACCCCGAGATAACCGAACTTACCCACCAAATAGCCGAGATGAACAAAAATTTCTTAACCATGGCTACGAACCAATTTCAACAAGTTAAAGCTGTCACACCTTCTTGTGAGATTTACGGGGGGTCTCATTCATACACCGATTGTCCTTCTACTCATGACAATCCGGAAAATGTGTATTGCGGCTAACGGTACCTTTTCCATGGGAGGCTATCAAGCTCGTCCTCAAGGTGACCGCAATTTGCTAAGTTAGCGTTCAAACAACTTTCTTTCACCACCCGGTTTTCCTCCTCAAAACCAAAACAACTTTAATCGCAACAATCAAAACCAACCTCGAGCTCCTAATCAATATCAAACCCAAAGAAACCCATATCCACCTCAAGGAAATAATCAAGTTTACCAACAACCCACTTATCAATCACCCGCTTACTAAGTTCCCCATCCCAACCAACCCACGGCATACAATCAAGAGGTTGAAACGTACATGAGGACTAATGACGCGCTGGTGAAGAATCTTCAGAGTCAAATCATCAACTTGAAAGGTGACATGGCGAAATAAAAGAATGATCTTCGAGCCGAGCTTAGGAATGAGATGCGAAACTCTTTAAGCAGTCAAACGAATGACTTATGGGATATGATGGCTAGTTTCTTCCCAAGTAGTCAACCCTCTACTTCGGGTTCTCTTCCGAGCAACACCGTTGCTAATCCAAGAGGGGAGATGAAAGAAATCACCACCCGAAGTGGAAAAGGTTATATGGAACCCGAGCTTCCTACACCTACACCGGTGATTGTGACAAAGGCAAACGAGCCCCCTTCACCGATTCCTCCACCTTCTACTTCTACCCCTCCACCACCCAAGGATGTGTGTGAGAATTCCATTCCAAAGCCTTCGTCTCAACCCGATATACCTTACCCTTCAAGGTTGAGGAAAGAGAAGCTGAAGAACAAAGATGATATTCAAGTTTCAAACTTTCTTAAAATGTTTAAACAATTGAATTTCAATATCTCCTTTGTTAAGGCTCTCGCTCACATGCCTAAATATGCTAAAATGTTTAAAGATCTTCTCAGTGATAAGGAAAAACCCCTTGATATTGCTCAAACCCAACTTAATGAGAATTGCTCTGCGGTTCTCTTAAGGAAATTACCAACTAAACTTGGTGATCCGGGTCGCTTTCTCATTCCTTGCAACTTTCCCGGGGTAGAGAGTTACATGGTCCTAGCCGATCTAGGTGCTAGTATCAAATTAATGCCATTAAGTCTTTGGAAACAATTATCTCTACCCGAGCTAGTCCCCACAGGAATGACATTGGAGTTAGCTAACCGTACGGTTGCTTATCCGATGGGGATAGCCGAAGATGTCTTTGTCGGTGTCGACAAATTCACATTTCCTGCAAATTTTGTTGTCGTTGACTACGAGATGGATCCACGTGTTCCATTAATCGTTGGACGTCCATTCTTGAGGACCGGTCGCACTCTCATTGATGTAGCCGCGGGCGAATTAATCTTGAGAGTTGGTAACGACAAAATCGTCTTCAACATGGGTAAACTTTCTAAGCAACCTTATGAGCATGAGAGCGTTAATTTCATTGACGTACTTGATGAGGCTTGTGAAGAACATTTCAAAGACGCTTGTAAAAGTGGTTTTTCTTCTCCACCCATTGCTGAGACCGTTGCCTCTATTGCTCCCTCACTTACTCCATTTGGAGAAAGTGACTTCCTTTTGAAAGAATCTGAAGCAAGTTTAGGGGATGTGGACTTAAAATATGATGATTCTCCCACCGATTGGGAAGAAGACATTCGTACCATTGAGAAACTTCTCAATGAGGACCATATTTCTCCACCTTCTCCTATGGAAATCATACACGATGATCCGAATTTGACTACGCCTTCCATCGACAATCCTCCGTATTTAGAGCTTAAGGATTTACCGTCTCATCGCGAATACGTTTTCCTAGAAGACAATAAGAAGTTACCCGTCATCATTGCAAAGGACATACAAGAGGATGAAAAATATCGACTTATCAATGTGCTCAAAAATCACAGGAAAGAAATTGCTTGGAAAATTTCCGACATCCACGGAATTGATCCTAACTTTTGTACTCATAAAATTCTCATGGAAGATAACTTTAAACCCGCAATCCAAAGCCAAAGAAGGGTTAATCCAAAAATTCATGACGTCATCAAGAAAGAAGTTATCAAACTTCTAGATGCCGGAATGATTTACCCTGTTTCGGATTCGCCATGGGTTAGTCACGTCCATTGTGTGCCTAAGAAAGGCGGAATAACCGTTGTTCCTAATGAAAACAACGAGTTGATTCCTACTCGACTTGTCACGGGTTGGCGAGTTTGCATAGACTATCGCAAGCTCAATGATGCCACTCGTAAGGATCATTTTCCTCTTCCTTTCATGGATCAAATGCTCGAGCGTTTAGCGGCTAAGGACTACTATTTCTTCTTAGACGGTTTCTCTGGGTATTTTCAAATTCCCATCGATCTAAAAGACCAAGAGAAAACCACATTCACCTGTCCTTATGGAACATTTGCTTACAAAAGAATGCCTTTCGGCTTATGCAATGCTCCCGGGACTTTCCAAAGGTGTATGATGGCTATATTCCATGACATGGTTGAAGAAACTATGGAAGTCTTTATGGATGATTTCTCGGTCTATGGTGATTCTTTCTCTACGTGCCTTGCCAATTTAGAACGTATGCTCAAACGGTTTGAAGATACTCGTCTTGTTCTTAATTGGGAAAAATGCCATTTCATTGTAAAAGAAGGTATTGTTCTTGGTCATAAAATCTCCAAATCCGGTCTTGAAGTCGACCGTGCTAAAGTCGATGTGATTTCTAAATTACCTCCTCCTTCAACCGTGAAGGGTGTGAGAAGTTTTCTTGGTCATGCAGGCTTCTATCGTCGATCCATTCAAGATTTTTCTAAGAACTGATGAGATGGCATTTATACATGATCTCATCGTTCTTTTCGGGCTTTAAATGCATAAAATATGTCATAAAATACCATATATATGCTTGTGTTTGTTTACTTGTGTGTTTTAGGTATGGATACCGTGAAAAAGACAAAAGATCACAAGATACAAGGAAAAACGAACACGAGAAACGAAGCCGTGCAATGAACCGGGCCCTAATCATGGAATTTTCATCAAATACCCTTGAAGACTTGAAGACAAAACAAGATTGATCATCATTTATTGAAGAAATGACACTTAAAACCCTTGTATATTGATAAGTACAAGTTTGGTCCCTTAAGTTTGTCAAAATTTGCAAAAAGGTCCTTCAAGATTGAAGAAATGGCAAGATTAGTCCCTCAACAATTCAAAATTGCCAACAATGGTCCCTCATAAAGTGGAAGACTCATTGAAGACCTTTGAAGATCAAATTGTCCAAGATTAGTCCTTGAAAAATCACCAAATGACAAAAATTGCCTTTGAAACATCTTTATGGAAAGTTTGTGCCAAAATTGTCAAGTGATGAAAGTTATTATCAAAGGGATGCAAGTTTTAGGGCTGGAAATCTTTAAAAGCCAAAAAAACCAAAAAACAAGGACCAAAAGTGACAAAGCTGAAACATTTAAAAAAAAGTGCGCCTAACAACTATACCACCCCCATTTTCGGATCAAAGGAGCACTATTCACCATTTTACCAAGCCCAGAATTTACCTTCACTTTTCCTTGGGTAAAAACCAATTAAACTTGCACACAAGTAATTCACACATGCCAAAACCTATCCCACTCCTAAAAACCTGCATCCCACTCATGTGCACCAAACCCCCAATTCCCCAATCCACCAATCACATCATTCCTTAGCCCCCAAGCATCATGACGTGGCTTAAATCAATGGCCAAGATTATTTGCTTCCTCCCAAAGCAAAATAAACGTTCAAGATCAAGAGAGGACAAAATGCACTCAAAATCATTCAAGGGCACATTTGGGATTTTCTCTGTATTAGGGTTTTATGTTTTTATGCTTCTAGGATGTTCTATAGGCTCTATAAAAGGAGACCCAAGTTGTGGTGATCCCTTTGTTCCAGTTTCTAGTCTCTCACATGTAATTCCTTTTTAAAGAAATAAAAAGTTTGGTTTTTGAAATATTCAAGTGTAATTCCTTTTTTATTGTTTTTAAAAGTTTGTGTGTTGTGAGGAGATTGATTCTGAGTTCCACTTTGTTTTATGGTTAAGCAACTTTGATTTTCAAAGTTGTCTAAGGTTTTGAGATTTTGAGAGATTTTGGTAAAATCTTCTCAAAAGGTTTTTGGTGTTAGGAGTTCATGTTTGTTGATGATTTAAGTGTTATAGAAACATTTTAAGAAGATTAAAAAGGTTTTGGAAGAGTTATAAAAAAAAAGAGAATAAAAACAAAATATTGATATATCTTGTTTTATCCATTTTGTTTGTTTGTTTTGTGTTCAAATAGGTTGAAGGCTTGTTGATTTAGTTCAGCTCCAACCCGGGTTGGATTGGAGGAGGGTTATACACCCTCTAGGGCTTTGGATGTAAAGCCCTAAGGTACAAACCTTGTTCCTTGTTTAAAGTTCATAAAAGTGCTAGTTTATATGATCTTAAGTGATTTGTTGATTAAGTGTGTTATAGATAGTGGATTTGTGTTCTCAAGTGTTGTTATGCATGTTTTGAGATATTGGAACAAGTTTAATCAAGTTTTGTAAGGATTTGATGTGTTAAAAACGATTTTCAGAAAATTAAAGGGTGTTTGGCAATACGGATTAGCAGGGTATAATCATTGATTTGTGTTGCTAAAAGGTGTTAGAAGTTTGCTAAAATAGTTAAGATAGGGTGTATGCTAGCTATAGTCTAAATTGGAACAAGTTTGGAGTGAATTTGTTGAGTTTTTAAGGATAAAGGGTGTTAAAAATCTGCATCTTTACTTATTTGCCAATTTTCTTGCCTTTTTGTGCTTGATTTGCTTATTTGTGGTGTGTTTAAGTGTTTAATTTGTGTTGTTCTTGACTTCTTGTGATCAAAGGATCACAAGAGTGCCATTATTGTCCAATAAGCATCCTCCAAATAAGCCATAGGACCAAGCACCTCTTGGTCCTTTTGAAATCTGAGAAAGCTTGAACATCAGCAAAACAACCAGACACGTAACACAAATTGCGCCGCAAGACCCAAGCACTGCGGCGCAACTAAAGGTGCTGCAGAACTTGGTATTCCCGTTTCACACGTTGCGCCGCAAGACCCAAGCACTGCGGCGCAAGACAGTGTTTTAATATTATTTTATTAATTAATTTTCAAAATTTTATTTTTCTTTATTTTTCATTTTTCTTAAGTTCTATAGCATAAAATAGGACTATTTCCATTTTTAGATTATTTTTATCACTTTTAGATTTATTTTTATAATTATTTTAAGTTTAATTAGGTTTTAATCATTTTTAATCATTTTTAGGGTTTTAAAAATAGTTTTAATAGGTTTTAATTTTTAGAAAATTACTTTTTAGTCTTATAATAATATAAGTTGAGTAATTATTCAATAAAATCATATTTTTGACATTTGAATTAATTAAATTTAATTTTAGGGCTTTAATTAGCATTTAAAATTAATTATTTAATTAATAAAAGGTTTTAAAATATCTTTGTTGAATTTTTATCTTTATTTATATTATTTGAGACTTCTTCTTAGTCTTTTTATTTTTGATATTTTGTTTTTGGTTTTAATAATTTTTAATTTTAGTGGTTTTTCTACGGCTCTACGTTTACGTTTTTTACGTCATAGTGATATTTCCAAGAAACCGTCATTCCATCTTCTCAATATTAATCTCAAAGAAATACAAGTTAATTCACAACACCATACCTCCTTGGGAAACGAATCTTTCATCTCTTTTAAGTGATTGTGGGTCATTACTTGTGGTTTTCCTAAATCACTCGTCGATACTTACCGCTCATATTTAGTTGCTTGTTTTTCCTAAAGCAAGTTATCTAAATTTACTACTATCACTTTGGCGCCGCTGCCGGGGAGGTGTGTCGTGATTTAATTTGGAAAATTTTGTTTTTGATATTATCCAAAATAGTATTTGTGTTAAGTGGAACTCCCTTAACACGTATTATCGGTTTTCTCGGTTTTTCTTTGTGAATATTATTAATATATTGTATTAAGTATCACAATCAAAATACAATATCTCCAAAAGTGTGAAAACACAACCTTGATTCGGGATTTCATCACTCGATCATTGTATTCGAATCTCAAACAAAAAGAAAAGGCAAAAATAGATAAATACTTTCGTGAAGCTCGATTTTGAAAGATACGAACTATAAGGTGGGTATAAGGCGGGTATTATAAAATATACCCTAAGGAAAAAGGCTCTTAAGTGCTTCGCGCCGCCTCGTTTCCCCGCTTGCTTGTGAGTATTTTGAGATTGAAGGCTAATCGAGGGTTTTGCCGCCCAAAGTATTAATATGTATACTATATTTGCTTGGTTTTCTTTGTGATTAAACCCTCGTGAACAATTTGGTTTTCACCAAAGTTCTAAAGTCATTCGAAGGCGTTCACTCCACGTGATCGTTTTCATTCCTTTGAGGCTTCTTTAATCAAGAGTTTGATTCGAGGAGAGATTTTGTAGATTGTTGTCTACGAAGATACACCAAAATCCAAAAAAAAATTAAATATCATCAAAAACACAAAAAAATTGAAAATTCACAAAACAACCAAAAAGAATCTTCTTTGCTCACCTCCCATTCTTCGTGAAGTTTATGATCACTCGTAATCAAGCTAAACGAGCTCGTAAACGACTTCAAAAGCAAGCAAATCAAGGATCGTTGATTGTTGAAGAACCTCCAATTGTTGAACCTATTATAGAACAAGAAGTCGTAATGGCTAATCGTACTATGATGGAGTTGCTACAAGCACCCACCGAGGGTTTTGGAGAGGCCATTGTTATTCCCGCCATCCTTGCGGAGAATTTCGAGATTAAGACGGGTTTAATGTCGATGCTACAAGCAAACAAGTTTCGAGGTCATGAGAAAGACAACCCGCATTACCATATTAGGAATTTCAACCGTCTCACCGCCACTAGCAAATTCAAAGATGTTCCGCATGACGCCATTAAGATGATGTTGTTTCCATATTCGTTGGATGGACCCGCTAAAATTTGGCTCGAGAAAGAACCGCCAAATTCGATTTTGACATGGGCCGATCTCGTTTCTAAGTTTGTGAACAAGTTTTTTCCACCATCGAAAACAACACACTTAAAAAATGAGATTTCACGATTTGTGCAACGTAACAATGAAAGTTTTTCAATGGCATGGGAACGATTTAAGGAGATGTTACATGAATGTCCTCATCATGATTTTTCGGAATTACATCAAATCGATACTTTTTATAATGGGCTTAATGATCATGAACGAGATTATTTGAATGCCGCCGCGGGTGGTAATTTTTTGTGCAAGACGACAAATGAGGCTTTACAAATCATTGAAAATCGATCTAAGGTTTATAGCCCTCGTAACACACCGAGTGTTGCCAATATGGGTTCGTCATCGTCATCACAATCGTCTCGTAGCATTAATGCCTTACATGATGAAGCTAATGAGGAAAATCGGTTTTTTGATAGATTTGCTAATCTAATGTCCCATTGGAAGGCTCAAGAAGCTTCCAATTCCGCTTCGGTTAAAGCGGTTGCTAAGAGTTGTTTATCGTGTGGAGGAGCTCATGATTTATCCGAGTGCATTACCGCGGATGGTAACACTTCGAGTGCTTATGTAGCAACGGGGACTTACAACCAAAACGGCCAAGGTTCCCGCCAAAATCAAGCTCCACCAAACCAAAATGCTAACAATTATCGAAACAACAACCAAGGTAATTACCAAGGCAACACACGCAATTACAACAAAGGGAATTATCAAAGTGGGAATGGACAAATCTCTAATCAAAATCAAAACCGTGATTTTCAAAACAATACACAAGGTTTTCAAAATGCTCACACGAAAAATTTGCAAGGAGAATTTTTAGATTATGCTAAAGCAAATGATGCTAAATTTGATAATATGCAACGTGAGATGATTAGCTTAAGGTCCGAGTTGAAAAACGAGCTTAAAAATGAACTTGCTAATGAACTTAAAACTCATGCTAATAAAATGGAAGGAAATGTCCAACGTCTTCAACAAAACCAACAAAAGATGGAATTAGGACAACATGAGATTAAGCAAGAATTATTAAAAGCGGATGCTAGGCAATCAAAATTTGAGGACCGAATGGCTAAGATGTTTGAAGCTATCATGTGTAAGCCCTCTTCTTCGGGTGGTCTTCCTAGTGATACCATTAACAACCCGAAGGGAGAAATGAAGGTTATTACTACACGAAGTGGTAAAACTTTCAAGGAACCAATCTCTCGTACAAGTACTTCTAAGGAGAAGGAAATCGAGAAAGAACCCGAGGTGATGGTCGAAAAGGAGCACATTACAATCCCACGAAGTACCGCTCATACCACACCTACGGTTACACCAATACCAATTGTGGAACCCGAGATTCCAAGGCCGTTGCCTAATGACCAACCCACACCACCTTTACCCTACCCTTCGAGACGAAACAAAGAAAAAGCACAAGAAAGGAACAATTATCAATTTGAGCTATTTATGAAAATGTTTCGTGATTTGCATTTTAACATAAGTTTTGCCGATGCTTTAATCATGATGCCTCGATTCGCCGCAAACTTCAAAAGTATGCTTAACAACAAAGAGAAGTTACAACAATCGTCTAGTTGTTCATCGGTTTTTCTAAGCCGCATACCACAAAAAGTCGGTGATCCCGGTAAATTTTTGATTCCGTGTGCAATTCAAGATATGGAGGAATGCTACGCCTTGGCCGATCTTGGTGCTAGTATTAATTTAATGCCTCTCGAGATTTTCAAATCGCTTTCGCTTCCGGCTCTTACTCCTTCGAACATGTCCATCGAGATGGCCGATCATTCTACGATCATGGCATGTGGAGTAGCCGAGGACGTTTTCGTTAAAGTCGGAAAGTTTTACTATCCCGTTGACTTTATCGTTGTAGACATTCCCATCGATCGAAAAGTTCCTCTCATTTTGGGTCGTTCATTTTTGGATACATCAAGAGCACTTATCGATGTTCATGCTCGAAAAATCACCCTTCGTTTCAATGAGGAAGAACTTGTCATCAATGCAACACAAAACTCCAATCTTTCTCATGTATATTCTATTGCAACTTTAAACCATGGTGACTCGACCAATGTCGTTTGCAAAGAATTTTCACCAAGAGTTTTAGGGAATGTCTCCAAAAACAATTTACCATTTCCTCCGCCGGTGGAGGTTATGAGTGCTAAGCCTACAAGGAAGAAACCATCAATACTTGAATCGAAAAATCCTTCACCTTCATTCTTGAAAAGTGTTGATAAATTGCCGGTTTCTACGGAAGATCTTTCGGATGATGAATTTATGGACCCCGATGGGGAGGTTTTCTTCGTCGATAAACGTTTTGAGAACTTGCCACCACCAAAACCAAAACGGTTTCAAAATGTGAGAATTTTTAGTGTAACTAACATCGTCTTAGAAACACCGAATATTTTCGACATAATCAAAAAGGGTTTTCATAAGGAGAGTTCAAAAGATAACAAAGGAAAAGATCTTAAATGTGATTTAATTGATTTTTCTACAAATCTAACTCCGTCATCACCGCGTGCTTTGAGTGCTACAAACTCGTCTACTCCTTTTGACGATGTTTTGTGTGGTTCTAGTATGGGGGAAGCCCCTTATGTTCCCTCATCCTTGTCCACCGAGGACGAGATATTCGATCCCGGAATTTCATGTAAAGGGAAATCTCGGTCTTCCACCGATGCAATAAATGGAAACTATATCTATTTGCTTGGTGCGAGTCTACCTCGAGTAGCTCAAACGTTTGTCTTACCAATTGTCTCACCCTTCTAC
The DNA here is from genome assembly GCA_025667525.1 of Glebionis coronaria. NCBI lineage: Eukaryota > Viridiplantae > Streptophyta > Magnoliopsida > Asterales > Asteraceae > Glebionis > Glebionis coronaria. The sequence goes on from CM046881.1 coordinate 300,573,008, forward strand.
TTCTTATCTATTTTCTTCAAACTCTTTGAGTTTATGGCGCATGTTCAAGTGGTGTTAATTTGTTTTTCCAATGGAAACGAGAACGCCATCTTCGACCCCGGTATTTTGCATCATCTAAGGACTTAGTCCTTTATACCGGTTGCTTTTTGGGCCTTGTTTATCATGTAAGCCCCACCAAAAATTGACCACACCATGATATCCCTAAATGTTCACATTTATGGGGATTCGAGTCGAGCTTTTGACTCGGTTATCAAAAACGAGGTGCCTCGTGGGGGAAATCCCATGCTTATCTTTATGCTTTATGTTCACTAATAAGGGGACTTGTACCCTTCCAACTCGTTGTCTCGTGGTTGTTTGTGATTGTGTTATCTAGATCATCATCATCGTCTACGATTGAAGACTCTCGTGTTCGTTTACATGAGCCTCCATCGTTCGTTTGAAGAAGTTTTTCACGATTCCATGACATATCCTTTATTGTTCTAACAATTATCTTTTAGCATAATTAATAAACGGCTTTAGATATATTGTTGATCACCCTTTCCATGCTAGATCCTAAGCATTCGATTCTTCGTCTCTAGTATGGGGGTGCTCCACCTTTAGACTCGAAACATTGAGGACAATGTTTACTTTTAGTATGGGGGGGTGAATAGGTACTTGCTTTGCTACGCCCTCACGTTTTCCAACTTTCAATGTTTTGTTTTGCTAATAAGGCTAAAAATAGCCAAATTTTAAAATTTTTCTTAGTTTTCATAAGTGTTTTTAAGACACGAATGTATATTTTCCGATGGGTAGAATAAGAGTTAATTTTTGACTTGATGGGCATTTGGAGCCATTTACATTCCTTAACCCGCTCAATTCAAGTTTTGCTAGACTTTTATATAGGGAGCTTTAAAACGCGAAAGTCTTAATTCATTCGGGTTAAGAACAAGAACTTTTCGCAAGTTCCTATAATTGATTCTAGAAAGTCACTTATCAAGGGAACTTTAAAACGCATTCTCTAAACTTGAAAAAGTCCAAGAAAGTGCAAGATCCTATAGGTGGCTTGGAAACCCAAAACTTTGATTTGATATAGTCTTAATGAAAGCTAATCCAAATTTGGCTTAATTTTGACTTGCACGGCTAAGTATTCACGAGTCTCTTTAATTAGAGGTCTTTATATAGTGAAGAACGAGAAATGATAGAGTTAGACAAGTGATCATGCTAAACGTAGAACATGAAAATGTTCTTTCAAAAACTCATATGTTTTTAATTGTGGCTTTTTCTTCCCATAAGATCAATGCATTAGGAATAAATCATAATTGCAATAAGTAAGGTCGTACGATTTGAAAAGTTACTTAGCCTCTAGCGCAAGATCGTTTAAAAGTTGCTCGGGGTTGAATAGAGTTCATAGCCAAGGCATAACTTATTGAAGCGGGACGCGAAGATTGGCGATCATCCAAAAAGGCCCTAACAAGGCATGAGGAGCTCTATTTTTGCTAAAGATCCAAAGATGATGTGGAGTATCATTGTTACAAAATCAATATGAAGGATCGAGACACACGACGAGAAGCTATTACTCCCCTAAAGAATGGAGAAAGTCTATCCAAAAAGACCCTAACAAGGTATGAGGATAAATATATCCAAGTCCGAAAAGGAGGCGGATCGTTGTATATCAAAATCCAAAGTAAAGATTGAAGAAAAATGATGAAGTCGTGGTCCTATATGAAGAATCTCTCAAAAACGTCAAGTGAAGAAATTCCAAATATATGAAGAGAAGACCATAATTTCGAGAACGTCTTCCCAAGATTTGAAGTATGAAGTACATGCCAAATATCGGTCCGAGAAAGGTCTCAAATCGTGAAACGAGTTATGCCAAGATATGAACTTAAGGAGATACACGAGAAGCCGTTTTAAAAGATTTTGTCCTTCGGCTAACTATTGATCAAATCGTGCTACTTTGCTTTCGGACTAATAACTACTCAAATAAGTCAATATGAATCACTTGTGATCCATGACAATTAGATAAAAAATGCTAGTAACCCATTTCCTTTTATAATAACTAGGATTGCGGGGAGAAAAAGTATTACACAATTTGGACGTATGAGTAGTGTTAGCATTGTGACTTGTACCAACAATGATCTTGTTTTTGCACTTAGCATGGAATGTATGACAATCAAGGATGACGAAATTTACTCTAAGGGACATTAACTTGTTTCTATTCTTTGACCCTAAAAGACACATTTTGGTGATGAAAATCATACATTATGTCTTTACACAATCTCGTAGTATGTTTCAAGTCTTTTACTCTTCAATAAAGGTTAATAAAATTGAACTTTGGTGATGCTTAGATACTTTATTCTAGCATTGCGTGAGGGCACGGCAATGGCTTAGTATGGGGGAGTGATGAGATGGCATTTATACATGATCTCATCGTTCTTTTCGGGCTTTAAATGCATAAAATATGTCATAAAATACCATATATATGCTTGTGTTTGTTTACTTGTGTGTTTTAGGTATGGATACCGTGAAAAAGACAAAAGATCACAAGATACAAGGAAAAACGAACACGAGAAACGAAGCCGTGCAATGAACCGGGCCCTAATCATGGAATTTTCATCAAATACCCTTGAAGACTTGAAGACAAAACAAGATTGATCATCATTTATTGAAGAAATGACACTTAAAACCCTTGTATATTGATAAGTACAAGTTTGGTCCCTTAAGTTTGTCAAAATTTGCAAAAAGGTCCTTCAAGATTGAAGAAATGGCAAGATTAGTCCCTCAACAATTCAAAATTGCCAACAATGGTCCCTCATAAAGTGGAAGACTCATTGAAGACCTTTGAAGATCAAATTGTCCAAGATTAGTCCTTGAAAAATCACCAAATGACAAAAATTGCCTTTGAAACATCTTTATGGAAAGTTTGTGCCAAAATTGTCAAGTGATGAAAGTTATTATCAAAGGGATGCAAGTTTTAGGGCTGGAAATCTTTAAAAGCCAAAAAAAACCAAAAAACAAGGACCAAAAGTGACAAAGCTGAAACATTTAAAAAAAAGTGCGCCTAACAACTATACCACCCCCATTTTCGGATCAAAGGAGCACTATTCACCATTTTACCAAGCCCAGAATTTACCTTCACTTTTCCTTGGGTAAAAACCAATTAAACTTGCACACAAGTAATTCACACATGCCAAAACCTATCCCACTCCTAAAAACCTGCATCCCACTCATGTGCACCAAACCCCCAATTCCCCAATCCACCAATCACATCATTCCTTAGCCCCCAAGCATCATGACGTGGCTTAAATCAATGGCCAAGATTATTTGCTTCCTCCCAAAGCAAAATAAACGTTCAAGATCAAGAGAGGACAAAATGCACTCAAAATCATTCAAGGGCACATTTGGGATTTTCTATGTATTAGGGTTTTATGTTTTTATGCTTCTAGGATGTTCTATAGGCTCTATAAAAGGAGACCCAAGTTGTGGTGATCCCTTTGTTCCAGTTTCTAGTCTCTCACATGTAATTCCTTTTTAAAGAAATAAAAAGTTTGGTTTTTGAAATATTCAAGTGTAATTCCTTTTTTATTGTTTTTAAAAGTTTGTGTGTTGTGAGGAGATTGATTCTGAGTTCCACTTTGTTTTATGGTTAAGCAACTTTGATTTTCAAAGTTGTCTAAGGTTTTGAGATTTTGAGAGATTTTGGTAAAATCTTCTCAAAAGGTTTTTGGTGTTAGGAGTTCATGTTTGTTGATGATTTAAGTGTTATAGAAACATTTTAAGAAGATTAAAAAGGTTTTGGAAGAGTTATAAAAAAAAAAGAGAATAAAAACAAAATATTGATATATCTTGTTTTATCCATTTTGTTTGTTTGTTTTGTGTTCAAATAGGTTGAAGGCTTGTTGATTTAGTTCAGCTCCAACCCGGGTTGGATTGGAGGAGGGTTATACACCCTCTAGGGCTTTGGATGTAAAGCCCTAAGGTACAAACCTTGTTCCTTGTTTAAAGTTCATAAAAGTGCTAGTTTATATGATCTTAAGTGATTTGTTGATTAAGTGTGTTATAGATAGTGGATTTGTGTTCTCAAGTGTTGTTATGCATGTTTTGAGATATTGGAACAAGTTTAATCAAGTTTTGTAAGGATTTGATGTGTTAAAAACGATTTTCAGAAAATTAAAGGGTGTTTGGCAATACGGATTAGCAGGGTATAATCATTGATTTGTGTTGCTAAAAGGTGTTAGAAGTTTGCTAAAATAGTTAAGATAGGGTGTATGCTAGCTATAGTCTAAATTGGAACAAGTTTGGAGTGAATTTGTTGAGTTTTTAAGGATAAAGGGTGTTAAAAATCTGCATCTTTACTTATTTGCCAATTTTCTTGCCTTTTTGTGCTTGATTTGCTTATTTGTGGTGTGTTTAAGTGTTTAATTTGTGTTGTTCTTGACTTCTTGTGATCAAAGGATCACAAGAGTGCCATTATTCTCCAATAAGCATCCTCCAAATAAGCCATAGGACCAAGCACCTCTTGGTCCTTTTGAAATCTGAGAAAGCTTGAACATCAGCAAAACAACCAGACACGTAACACAAATTGCGCCGCAAGACCCAAGCACTGCGGCGCAACTAAAGGTGCTGCAGAACTTGGTATTCCCGTTTCACACGTTGCGCCGCAAGACCCAAGCACTGCGGCGCAAGACAGTGTTTTAATATTATTTTATTAATTAATTTTCAAAATTTTATTTTTCTTTATTTTTCATTTTTCTTAAGTTCTATAGCATAAAATAGGACTATTTCCATTTTTAGATTATTTTTATCACTTTTAGATTTATTTTTATAATTATTTTAAGTTTAATTAGGTTTTAATCATTTTTAATCATTTTTAGGGTTTTAAAAATAGTTTTAATAGGTTTTAATTTTTAGAAAATTACTTTTTAGTCTTATAATAATATAAGTTGAGTAATTATTTAATAAAATCATATTTTTGACATTTGAATTAATTAAATTTAATTTTAGGGCTTTAATTAGCATTTAAAATTAATTATTTAATTAATAAAAGGTTTTAAAATATCTTTGTTGAATTTTTATCTTTATTTATATTATTTGAGACTTCTTCTTAGTCTTTTTATTTTTGATATTTTGTTTTTGGTTTTAATAATTTTTAATTTTAGTGGTTTTTCTACGGCTCTACGTTTACGTTTTTTACGTCATAGTGATATTTCCAAGAAACCGTCATTCCATCTTCTCAATATTAATCTCAAAGAAATACAAGTTAATTCACAACACCATACCTCCTTGGGAAACGAATCTTTCATCTCTTTTAAGTGATTGTGGGTCATTACTTGTGGTTTTCCTAAATCACTCGTCGATACTTACCGCTCATATTTAGTTGCTTGTTTTTCCTAAAGCAAGTTATCTAAATTTACTACTATCAAGAACGCTCGCTCGATGACCCACCTCTTGGAAAAAGATACTCCTTTTATCTTTTCTAAAGAGTGTATTGAATCTTTCAATCTTCTTAAGGATAAATTAACTAAGGCACCGGTCTTAGTTACCCCAATTGGGAGTTACCTCTTGAATTGATGTGTGATGTTAGCGATTTTTCTATTGGAGCAGTTTTAGGTCAATGAATCAACAAACATTTCCAACCAATCCATTACGCTAGCAAGACAATGACGGGGGCTCAATTGCATTGCACTACAACCGAAAAAGATCTTTTAGCTGTAGTGTATGCTTTTGAAAAATTCTGCCCCTATCTTGTCCTTTCCACCACCATTGTCTATACTGATCATTCCGCGTTGAAGTACTTGTTAAAAAAACAAGATTCCAAACCAAGACTTCTTCGTTGGGTTTTACTCCTTCAAGAATTCAAAATTGAAATTCGTGATAAAAAGGGAGCGGAAAACCTAGCCGCGGATCATCTTAGTAGACTCGAGGATCCTTATCAAGGGTAGCTCCCAAATCAAGAGATTAATGAATCTTTTCCCCTTGAGGCCTTAATGTCTATTAACTCCAATCTTGATGAGACCCCATGTTTTGTGGACTTTGCAAACTACTTGGTGGGTAGAATTCTCATTGAAGGGTTATCGTCCCAACAAAAAAAGAAATTCTTCAAGGATGTGAAAACTTACTATTGGGACGACCCTTATCTCTTCAAAAAATGTGCTGACGTGATACTTCGTCGGTGTGTTGACGGGCCCGCAGCTTTACAAATCTTGGAAGCTTGCCATAAAGGACCAACCGGTGGTCACTTTGGTCCCTGATGACGTATAGTCCCCAGCCAGGTCATAAACCCGGCCCACGGGTACTACCCGCATCCGACCTGTTACAAATGGGTTGGATTAATGTCATTCAAAGCTTATGGGCTTCGAGTAAATAGTAGCCGCATACATGTGTGCGGCCCACGGCCCATCACGGCCGGTACAGGGTTAGACAGAATCATAATCATATTATGATTAGGATTTACCCCAAAGAAGAGGATATTCACTCACCATAATTAGAAGATAACAATCAATCTTAATCTGGTGCTTGTCCTTTCCTTGGGGCCGAAGCATCGGTGACAGCCCATTAGGGTTTCACCGCCTATATAAGGAACCCCCAAGGGTTCCACAAAGGTATTACATTCTTCATACTCTCAACTCATCTGATTCCATAACCCTAACCGATTACTTACTCTCACGCTGGAGTCTAATCGTGGGATACATTCCCGCGGTAAGCCTAACGCGTGTTGTTTTAGTATGCAAGATCCCAACCAGATAATTCACTTGGTGCAGGAGCCGAAGTCCAGCCAACCCGAATTAAGCCTAATTCGGGTCTAGCAAGGATCACCCAACTTTTGTATCAACAAGTTGGCGCCATCCGTGGGACCAATACACTAAGCTAGAGCAAACCTCATCTCAATCTCTTTCAATGACGAAAGAACACCAGCAAGGAAACCCCAGGAACACGAATCCTACGAACCGGAAGTCCACAGGGGACGGGATACTCATTCCCAATCGATCCCTTAGTAACCAAACAGGCGGACCGAATAACTGAAGTGTTCTCCAGTCTACGGGTGTGACAAGCACGTTCGCTATCACCCCACCACCTACTTCGACCTTGGACAACCCTGATCCAGGGAGTGCGCCTAACCCCCCTAACAAGGAGCCGCACAGACCATCGACTAAGGAAGAAGTGGAGGTCGAACCACTTAGTGAGGAAGATCTCACTCGAGTTCTCACGCAGAACTTCGAGAGGATCGTCCCAAGAATCGCATCCAGGTTAAACCTGGGGAGGGACCTCCAATCTAGGCTCAACTTTGGCAGTACCGGACCGGGCACCTCTCCTCAAATTCAAAGGAAGCGAAGGACACGACCCCAGGAGCGAAACCTCTTTGAGGAAACTCCCCAACCTAGGAATGTGTTCGAACGCATAGGGGATCGTATTATGCAGGAACTACTACAAACACGTGAGGAGGGAGAGAGGTCCGACGATTCACCCGAACGACCAGATCTGGAGCTAACCAGAACTAATCGCCGCACAAGTGTGTGGGACAGGATGAATACTGGGAAGAAGGCTCCTAGCTCTTCTCACAAGAGTGATCCTCAGGCAAAGAATGGGGCACCGACCCCTTCTCCCGGTCCATCAGGAGAGGATTCGGATGACCATCCACCCAAACGTCGCCGACCCAGACGTACTCCTCCACCGCCACCAGACAATGAAGAGTACTACGTCGGTCCCTATTATCACGAGGCGGAAGCAGAAGATCTTTCCCGCCCATGGTCTGATCCTAATCTCACCCGTCCATGGGCTGATCCCAGGGAAGATCCTTTTACCCTCCGACATACGGAATTACTCCGAGGATACAAAGCGTCGCATGCCCGCGTGCGTCAAGACTTGTGATTGGACTGGTGATCCGGACGATCACCTAAAGATATTTAACACACAGGCGAAAATTGAACGATGGTCCATGCTTATATGGTGCTAAATGTTCAATTCAACCTTGATCGGCAATGCTCGTGATTGGTTTGAGGGACTTCCTCCCTGAAGCATTGATAGCTTCACTGAACTGCGTACTGCATTCAAGAACAATTATACTCAGCGAAAGAAGTATAATCGGGACCCGGTCTCATTGGTAACTGTCAAGCAACGGCCTGGAGAATCTACGGAGGCCTTCACCGAACGCTTCAATGACGAGTGCACGCGCACAAAGACAATGCCGGAACTTCTAAAAATTTCGGATTATATGCACGCCATAACAGACAGGGAATTAATCAGACGTCTCAATGACAAGAGACCGAAGAAGTATGACGACCTTATGGAAAGGGTCAGAAACTTCATAGAGGGAGAAACCGCGGTAGCCGCGGCCTACCCTTCAAAAGGAAACAGCTATCGATCGAATGACCAGTCCAGGAGACAGCCGGGTGGTCAAAGCAACCAGGGCAGTGGGAGGAGCTCGGACTACAAGTGTGACAACCCTGGTTTTGAGGTTCGTCATTTAGTTTTATTTTGTGCTAGTTATGTGTCTTTACGTGTTTATGTGTTAATTGGTGTGTATAGATTGTGGTTTGGATATCGTTTCCGGTACGGGGTACCTTGTGAGTGAAACGATGTGAGATGATTTCATGTTCATGAGCTCACATGGTAGTGACTATGAAATGAGATGGTGATATTTAGTGGTACGTATACTTATATGTATTATGGAAAATCGTATTTTTACGATTTACGGTTTAGCATTTGGAGGTCTCGGATGAGGTAATTAGTCATATGGATATTTTTCGGGATGGGTTTAAGTCATTTAGGACTTAGTTATAAAGTTTATTTCATAATTTGAGATTTTTTTAAAAGTGTATATTTTACGACTTTTACGCTAAAACGCGTAAATTTGACTAGTTTTACGGTTTTGAGGTTTTGGAAGCTTTAGGAGTTGTAATAAATTAAGGTAAATTAAGGTAATACTAGTAATGTATTATTAAACAATAAAAAGGAAAAAAAATAAATATATATATATATATATATATATATATATATATATATATATATATATATATATATATATATATATATATATATATATATATATATGGCGGTTTGGACGCCTAAAAGAAAGAAAAAAAAGAAAGAAAAAGGTAAATGGGCTATGGGTTGGACTTGGGTTAACCCATACCCTATATAATGTCCTAATTAAAAAAAAAAGTCATATTATTTTCTCCTGGTGATTGAGTCGACGGCTAAAGAGGGTGTTTTTAGGTTTTCAGCATTTTTTCATCTTCCATCAAATTAAAGGTAAAACCTTCATAACCCTTTTTAATTAAATTATTTTATGTTTTCTTTAAATCATCTTATGATGGATTTAAGTTAGGGTTTAATGTAAAAACAGAAAAATAATGTTATATTAATGATATTATGAAGATTACATAAATTAGGTCTTGTAATTAGTGGGGTTAGGGGTAATTAATTAGGTTAATTTAATTAAACCCGTTTTTAAAAACTGAGCATAATTTAGGGTCAATTGTTTTGATCATATAGGGAGTTCTATAAACTATTATTTTGCGATCCAAGTATCCCTGAAAAGGTAATAGAAGTGGCTTTCCAATGCAAGAAACGAGAACTAAATTGAAGGTAGGGAAGTGGCTCAAAAACAGGTTACAACAGTCGGAGGTCAAAACAGTTTTAAAGTCAGCCTGTTTTCTTTTTAAGTTTTGGGTTGTTTGGGGTACTTAGGGTTGCATTGGGACATTCAAAAGAACATGAGAGATGGTTTATATATTATAGTAAGTATCTACATTAGAGATAAGATGGTAGGTTAGGGTAAGACCCCCTAATCATAACAAACTTTTTGTATGTTTAAAATTAGTAAATCTGGAATGACAAAAGTATATATATATATATATATATATATATATATATATATATATATATATATATATATATATATATATATATATATATATATATATATATATATATATATATATATATATATATATATATATATATATATATATATATATATATATATATATATATATATATATATATATATATATATATATATATATATATATATATATATATATATATATATATATATATATATATATATATATATATATCGGGGCCTTAACAGTAGCTTTAAGGTTGGGGCAAGTGGGAGTTGTTAGCTAACATATGTAAGGGCATAAATATTCTTTTTACAAAGATCATGGGTGTGTTTAAGTGGGTGTTTGGCTTATAGTTTGGAGACCTAAAACTGGGACTGTTTTTGATAAAATGTTAAGTGGATGTATTATGAAGTAAAACGAGTTAAGGGCTTTATAGAGGGGTGTAATGAGATGCTTAGAGCATATATATGAGGTATTATATAGGAGGAGGTTAGATGTCCATCATAGGTTGATGAGCCGTTTTAGTGGTTTGTTCATGTTTTGATTATGTGTTTTTGTTTTGTTAGCTTTTTGCTAGTGCGAGGACTTTTGGAGAAGCTCAATCAGGTGAGTTTCATAGTCCCATGTTTAATAATGATTTTGACTTACAGATGGGATGGAAGAGACAATGTTTTGTTTTTATAGATTATGTTGTGAATGTTTTTGTGTTTGGTGATGGACTTGTGTGTGCATACTTATGTGATTAACTGCTAGTTGTTTCTTGATTGTTTATGTTTTGACTTGGTACCAAGGGATTTTTAACAAGGAGGGGCCTTGGGATTGGTTCATATGTGTTTGAGTGCCTATGGGAGTATGGTGTTTGGTATGGCTGGGAGCCTTGGTTTTGGTTTGGGTTAGTTAATCTTGAATGTTAGTTGTTAATGCACATTTGCAACACATTGTCCCTATATTTTTATTGTTGGTGGTTATTCACAGCTTATATTATAACTGATTTGGCGTTGGAGTCTAAACCTATGACTCTCACCAACTTTATGTTGACGTGTTTTAGTGTCTCTTTCAGGTGAGAATGTGGTTAAGCTTGAGGATATAAGAGGCTAGATTTGGATGCATTAGGATTGCATTTAAAAGGAGATCCACGTTCCTTCTTAGTTTATTTTTATGTGTTGTGAATAAGTGATACTGTTGGCACCTATATGTTGCTTTGATTATGTTAATTGTTTGTCTTGGGTAAGTGGTAGGACTGTTACCTACTTACCTAGACTCCTGCATTGGTTGAGATATTGTCATGACATTTGTGTCACCTTTTTATGACATTATAGTTTCATTTTAGTTTTCTCTATAGAGACACCGTTTGTTGTGATGATATCCATACGTCGCGCCCCATATTCCGCCATGGTGGGGTATGACAGAATGGTATCAGAGCCAATGGTTATAGAGAATTAGGTTTCCTAGTCGTGTAGCCTAGTCTATAGCTTAAGGGTCCCTGCATATAGGCGTCATAGGAGTATGTGTGCATTTTATAATAATTGATGTGTTTGGATGTTATTCATTGTGATGTTTTGACTAGTATGAATTGAACCATAGTAAGTTCATACTTAACCACATGTTATTTTTCTTTTCAGGATGTGACTAGTGATGGTTGAACCATAATCATCCACGCTAGTCATTCTCGTATTTTGCTTAAATTGTACGTTATAGTACATAATTTGGTACAAGGTAGTTTCTATCTTTTGTTGGGTTATTTTATGTACCTGAGGTATAGTATTTTGCTTTTGAGGTTTAAGTCATGTTCCATAAGAATCATGTGGTGGTTCGAGTTATTAGGAATATGTGGGTATGAAGGATTTTATGCTATTTCCACTCTTATGGGCGACATGACTTATAACTGATTATGTTTTCGTTTTGGATTTAGTCTATGTTGTTTTAGCTAGACTATGGATTTTGGTATTCCAAGAGTTTTACTATGTTATTTTAATAGATGGGGTTTTGGACCTATTTGGTTATGTGGTTATGAGCTTATGTGAGTAGATGAATTTATGTGTTATATGTTGTATTGATTCTTATAAGTGTCATAATAGGAGGGACTGCATTGGGGAAAGGGTAATTGTATAAGTATGGTGGCCAACATAGTTATACAAGTACCACAACTTCAATGGGTTCTCAAGTATGATTGCATGAAAGAGGGTTAGTACATGCTTGTATATGATGAGATGTAGAACTTGGGTATACGTATAATATATGGGTTTATGTAATGGCTGCCTATGAGATTGCTATTGTTCTTTTTATGTTATATGTTTTAGGTCATAGTTGTGTTGTGTGATTATGGGGTCACACGATATGGTTTGGTTTTGGAGGTGGGCTTTATGCCTTGTTGTGGCATGGTGAGATGGTGATTACTCCTATGGAAAAACGAGCGTATAGAGCGATTGATTGACTTGACATGTATGATAACGAGTATGTTTGGGAGATTCGATAGGTATACATATGCGGATGTATATATACTAATAGATGTTATGTTATGATTTACGGTCGTTCAGTAGTTATTATAACTTGAACGTACCTAGTACTCTCTTGTGTTTAAACATATTATTAGTGCTCGAGTTTGGTGGAGTTTCAACGACGTTTTGAATCTTTTGAAGTGTGTCTTATAGCGTATTCTTTGAGTTTCGTATTTCACGTGTACGTTTTAAAATGGTGTTCTTTGTTTTAAGTCTATTGAAATAACTTGGGATTTCTTTTGAAATAATGAAATCTTTTTTGTTGGGTCTTACATTTCTTTTGGTCGGTATATATTGAGAAAAAGGGGGACTTGGAAATCTATTGTAGGGTTAGATAGTTGGTTGTATTTGGTAAAATAAGGGTAAGGTGTTGGAGTCGTGTTTGAAACAAGATGTAAGATAAGATTTCTTTTAATCAACACTTATTTATTTCAAATTCTAAAAGACTTTCTTTAAAATAAAGCGAAGTAAAATTACCTTCTACTTACATAGTTTATATAATTGGGTTTAACCGATTCACGTCACTTATAATTATTAATACAAGGTTAAATTGAGTTTATGAAGATTTCACATACAGTTTTATCTTTCATTTAAAAGGATTGCATTAGTCACTAAGTTTATTCTTTAGTTTTTTTAAAACAACTAGTATAAAAATGTTTTGGTCGTAACTTGTTCGTTTTTAAAGCTTTTGGGTGATTCAAAAGCCAAAAATTATGTACCAGGAACATACTTTTCAAATACTCAGAATGTATAGTCATGGGAGGTCAGTATCCTGGCCGGAATTATTGTACAAGTGTCGGGTTAAAGGTTAAGCTTTGAATAGTAGTTTATTTTTATGATTTGGGATGCACGGGATACCTAGTCTTTGAGTTGAGTTTTGAGTTCGTCAAGAGGGTTGTTTGTAGATTGTTTGAGTCATATAGATGTGGGGAGGTAAAGAATATATATATATATATATATATATATATATATATATATATATATATATATATATATATATATATATATATATATATATATATATATATATATATATATATATATATATATATATATATATATATATATTATTTTGGAAAAGTCGATCTTTTGCACGGTTTAAGTAATATGTCGTAGGGCGTAATATGTTTTGGTTGCCATTGGGTGTTTCTTGGATTATTTTTCGTTGTCATGGGTCATTTTGAATTGGTACATGTTCTGGGTTTGAGTTTTCTTTTGAGTCTCGTGGTTTTTGACTTGTTTTAATTGGTGCACGTGAAATGTCGTTAGTTATCCGTGGGTTTGATTCGTTGATCGGATCTGATGGATTCAGTATGTAGTTTTGGTTTCGTATTGTTCGGGAGAGTTGAGGTAGCCATATGAAAGACTTGGTCGCGCCTACACGCTTAAGTAGGTGACCATGAGAGAACGGTCGGAATACCCTTAGTGGGGAGGAAAGAGGTTCGTAGACGAACTAATGTGGTCATGAGGTCTATTAGGAGTGCCAAGGGAGATGAATAGAGACTTGTGAAATGTATGGATATTGGCACAAGTAACGTGCCATAGAGAGTGTTGGAAGGGGATATTGTTCGTAAGGCATGTATGTTTTCTGAAAATTTCCTGAAATTTAGTAGGTTTGCCTATTATTTTGAGATAGAACCATGAATAGAACAAGTAGGAGAAGTGAGAGGAGTTGGAGTTAGTGCCTTTCTAAGGAAATTGTTGATGGAATGATTCCAGGAACAAGAGTTGATGGAAATTGCAACGGATGCAAGGTAAAAGTTGAGTTGCTTAGTAGTAGATTGGATGTGGAAAGCGGTTGAGTGGTCTGATGAGAGGAAGCATTGGTCTTTTAAAATGCGTGTAGAATTTTGCAAGTAGAACGAGGTAGGAATTTATTCGTATTGCCGCTAAGAGAGGGTGCAAGGAGGACATAATTGAAACTGCTAAGGATGTTGTATGAACGCTTTGGGTTTACGGTTATGCATTTGGCTTTGCCAAAGCACTAGCGGTTTTCATGGAGTCAATGAACCGAGTGTGCATGAACGGGTATAAACGAGTTGTCATTGGGAGCATCGACGACATCTTGATCTACTCAAATCTTAGAAAGGAGTGAGGTAAATTATGAGTTGGTTTGGAGTTGTTAGGAAAGGGAATTATACGTGAGATTTTCAAGTGTGAGTTTTAGGATTAAGTGTACTATGATGAGCAGTTAGAGATGATGGCATATCATGGAACCAGCAAGGGCGAAGTGAAGAAGGATGAGGAAGCATTTTGGAGGCTGAAGAAGTGAATTGGATAATGAGCCGATCTTGGCATTATCGGAAGGTCTAGATGAATTCGCGAAGCATGATGATACGTGGAGCAAGGAGTTGGACGCGTACGAGGACGACAAAGAAAGGCGACCGCTTATACGTTGCAGGAACTGAAGATTTGGAAGAACTGGATAGACTTAGTTAGTGGAGCTGGACTGTTATATCTGCCTAGAATGCTAGAGGCATTTGGTGTACGAGACGTGGAGAATGATCTATACGGATCATGAACGTCTCCAACACATATTTAATCATCTTGATTGAACACTTGGAAAAGGTGATGGGTGGAGTTAAGTGATAAAAGAAAATTGCAAGGCCAAGTACCATCTGGGAAAGGAAAGCATGGTTGATGAGATATGGAATAAGAAGAATGAAGTGAACTGAGACGAACTTGAACTATATGGATGACATATTAGGGTGGTGTGTATGAAGGATGTAGGTTTCACGAGTTGAGTTGTCTAAAGCAGAGAATGCGTCAACATGTATGTTGCGTGGCTTGGACAATCATATGGAGAAAAGGGACGTAGACTATACTTCCTACATAGACAGGAGTAGCTTAGAAATGGCGATGTAAGGACGAAATTGGTGAAAGTGACGAGAGTTGGGTGATAGTCGATAGACTGACTAATTCATCGCATATCTCAAGAGGAATGAGTAGTCACGTAGTGAGAAGTTGGAAGGAGTGCGTGCGGATGTGATGGAATAGAGGGCTTTTGCGTAAAAGTTATCCTAATATGTATGGAATGCCTTATGAAGGATTATGGCAAGGGAAGAAACGATGGGAAGCATCACATCGTGATGTATGGTATGAGTTGAGGAAAAAGAAGGAAGTGTGTATAGAAACGAACTAAGAATAAAATAGGTCGAGATAGGAACCGAAGGTAAAACTTTGGTAGAGCCTAATGAGTAGAATAAAGCACAACGCAGGCTAATACTGTCGTAGTGTGGAAAAGAAAATGGCATTGACCTATACTGATTGTTTGGGAGGCTTAGTATCGATAATCGAATGGATGAGGAGTTATAGGTGTGATGTGACATAGGGACGAAGGGCTTAGACTAACTGAGATGACCGTCCTTTTGATGATGTGTATAGATCATAAGTTGATTTGGATTGGAAGAACTAATGGATATGTGGAAGACCGTCATAGGTCACTTTGTAAGGAAATTGGAATTTTTAAGTAGTTTGGGGTACGGACTAAAGGGAGTTGATGAACATAATTGGATATGAGTATATCCAGCTAACTGGAAAAGGATGGGCAAGCGAGATATTTATACAACATTAGGAGTTACACTCAGGGCATGAGTGATTGATTTAGAGGGATTTAGGAAACTCTTTAGCGATGGTTGAGTTTTCATATAATGATAGTTATCATACTAGAAGTCGATAAATGCCATTTGAGGCACTATATGAAAGGAGAGGGTGAGTTGTCCCCATTGTGGACTAGAATTGGTAAAAGAGGCTACTAATGTGGTAATGGTGTTTGTGGAAAGAATGAGAGCAACAAGGGATGCTATGTTGATAAGGAGGAAACCACTAGAGATTAGTGACAAAGTTATGTAGGAAGTTTCACCCATAGTAACGGGTGGTATGTTTTGGTAAAATGGAAGAGTTGATGTAGAGTTTTGTAGGTCCATTTATGATCTTTGGAAAGATCGGACTAGTAGCTTATGAGCATAGAATTACCTGGGGGAAATGAGTGGTATATATGATATATTTCATGTATTAAGATTGGTAAATGTTGTTTGAGAATGCATGTTTGCATGTCTGGTTATTCGGGATTTGTGCTAATAAGAGTCTTTGTTTTATCAAAGAGTCATTTGTGAGATTTATTGACTGTGAGGTCAAGAGTTTTGCAATGAATTTAAATATTGTTGGTTAGTATATGTGGTAATTTTAGACTTGAACTAACAGTTCACATGGAAATGAGAGGAGTTCGTTTAGAACAAGTATCCTCATGTGATTTGTTGTTTGTGTGTTTGATCCTAAGGAGTAAATCTCGGGACGAGATTTCTATTAGGAGGGAGTGATGTGACAACCCTGGTTTTTAGGTTCGTCACTTAGTTTTATTTTGTGCTAGTAATGTGTCTTTACGTGTTTATGTGCTAATTGGTGTGTATAGATTGTGGTTTGGATATCGTTTCCGGTACGGGGTACCTTGTGAGTGAAACGATGTGAGATGATTTCATGTTCATGAGCTCACATGGTAGTGACAATGAAATGAGATGGTGATATTTAGTGGTTTTACGTATACGTATATGTATTATGGAAAAATCGTATTTTTACGATTTACGGTTTAGCATTTGGAGGTCTCGGATGAGGTAATTAGTCATATGGATATTTTTCGGGATGGTTTTAAGTCATTTAGGACTTAGTTATAAAGTTTATTTCAAAATTTGAGATTTTTTTTAAATGTGTATATTTTACGACTTTTATGGTAAAACGCGTAAATTTGACTAGTTTTACGGTTTTGAGGTTTTGGAAGCTTTAGGAGTTGTAATAAATTAAGGTAAATTAAGGTAATAGTAGTAATGTATTATTAAACAATAAAAAGGAAAAAAAAATAAAAATATATATATATATATGGCGGTTTGGACGCCTAAAAGAAAGAAAAAAAGGAAAGAAAAAAGGTAAATGGGCTATGGGTTGGACTTGGGTTCACCCATACCCTATATAATGTCCTAATTAAAAAACAAAAGCCATATTATTTTCTCCTGGTGATTGAGTCAACGGCTAAAGAGGGTGTTTTTAGGTTTTCAGTATTTTTTTCATCTTCCATCAAATTAAAGGTAAAACCTTCATAACCCTTTTTAATTAAATTGTTTTATGTTTTCTTTAAATCATCTTATGATGGATTTAGGTTAGGGTTTAATATAAAAACAGTAAATTAATGTTATATTAATGATATTAGGATAATTACATAAATTAGGGCTTGAAATTAGTGGGGTTAGGGGTAATTAATTAGGTTAATTTAATTAAACCCGTTTTTAAAAACTGAGCAGAATTTATGGTCAATTGTTTTGATCATATAGGGGGTTCTATAAACTCTTATTTTGCGATCCAAGTATCCCTGAAAAGGTAATTGAAGTGGCTTTCCAATTCAAGAAACGAGAACTAAATTGGAGGTAGGGAAGTGGGTCAAAAACAGGTTACAACAGTCGGAGGTCAAAACAGTTTTGAAGTCAGCCTGTTTTCTTTTTAAGTTTTGGGTTGTTTGGGGTACTTAGGGTTGCATTGGGACATTCAAACGAACATGAGAGATGGTTTATATATTATAGTAAGTATCTGCATTAGGGCTAAGATGGTGGGTTAGGGTAAGACCCCCTAATCATAACAAACTTTTTGTATGTTTAAAATCAGTAAATCTGGAATGACAAAAGTATATATATATATATATATATATATATATATATATATATATATATATATATATATATATATATATATATATATATATATATATATATATATATATATATATATATATATATATATATATATATATATATATATATATATATATATATATATATCGGGGCCTTAACAGTAGCTTTAAGGTTGGATCAAGTGGGAGGTGTTAGCTAACATATGTAAGGGCTTAAATATTCCCTTTACAGAGATCATGGGTGTGTTTAGGTGGGTGTTTGGCTTATAGTTTGGAGACCTAAAACTGGGACTGTTTTTGATAAAATGTTAACGAGATGTATTATGAAGTAAAACGAGTTAAGGGCTTTATAGAGGGGTGTAATGAGATGCTTAGAGCATATATATGATGTATTTATATAGGAGGAGGTTAGATGTCCATCATAGGTTGATGAGCCGTTTTAGTGGTTGGTTCATGTTTTGATTATGTGTTTTTGGTTTGTTAGCTTTTTGCTAGTGCGAGGACTTTTGGAGAAGCTCAATCAGGTGAGTTTCATAGTCCCATGTTTACTAATGATTTAGAATTCCAGATGGGATGGAAGAGACATTGTTTTGTTTTTACAGATTATGCTGTGAATGTTTTTGTGTTTGGTGATGGACTTGTGTGTGCATACTTATGTGATTAACTGCTAGTTGTTTCTTGATTGTTTATGTTTTGACTTGGTACCAAGGGGATTGTTGACAAGGCGGGGCCTTGGGATTGGTTCATAGGTGTTTGAGTGCCTATGGGAGTATGGTGTTTGGTATGGCTGGGAGCCTTGGTTTTGGTTTGGCTTGGTTAATCTTGAATGTTAGTTGTTAATACACATTTGCAACATACTGTCCCTATATTTTTATTGTTGGTGGTTATTCACAGCTTATATTATAACTGATTTGGGGTTGGAGTCTAAACCTATGACTCTCACCAACTTTATGTTGACGTGTTTTAGTGTCTCTTTCAGGTGAGAATGTGGTTAAGCTTGAGGATAGAAGAGGCTAGATTTGGATGCATTAGGATTGCATTTAGAAGGAGATCCCCGTTCCTTCTTAGTTTATTTTTATGTGTTGTGAATAAGTGATACTGTTGGCACATATATGTTGTTTTGATTATGTTAATTGTTTGTCTTGGGTAAGTTGTAGGACTGTTACCTACTTACCTAGACTCCTGCATTGGTTGAGATATTGTCATGACATTTGTTTCACCTTTTTATGACATTATTGTTGCATTTTAGTTTTCTCTATAGAGACACCGTTTGTTGTGATTATATCCATACGTCGCGCCCCATATTCCGCCATGGTGGGGTGTGACAACAAGAGCCAAAACAAAGGAGGGCGGTCAGAGGACAAATTTACCCCTCTAAAGATTTCCTACCGGGAGATCTTGCTGACAGAAGGGGCCAACTTCCCAAGACCTCCCCCAATGACGACTCCGGTGGACCGTCGTCAAGGAAATCGCTTTTGCGAATTCCACAACGACAAGGGCCACGACACGGAGGAATGTATCCAGCTCAAGAAGCACATTGAGTCACTGATCAAGTCAGGCAAACTGAAACATTTGGTCAAGGATTGGAAGGACGGAAAGGACAACAAAAAGTATGACAAGAAGGATCCCCAAAAGGACAAACCTTCGACTATATACATGATCCAATCCAGGCAGCGCCGCACAAGGCAGAAAATTAGCCAAAAATTTTCACGCGGCAGAGAAATCTCATTCCCTCCCATCACGCCAAGTGATGTAGCTGATGCACCTCTCAAGATCGAGATAAACATTAGAACACACAATGTCCGCCGTATGTATGTGGATGGAGGGTCATCAGCAGAAGTACTATACGAACACTGTTTCGTACAGTTACGACCAGAAATAAGAAGCCAATTAATATCGGCCACATCGCTGCTCATCGGCTTTAGTGGAGACACCATTTGGCCAATAGGACAGCTGCGTCTGCTTGTAACCATTGTGAATGAAGAGCATTCCACCATGGCGTGGATGAACTTTATGGTGATACGCTCACACTCTCTATACAATGGGATGATAGGCGGACCAGGTATCCTGGCCATACGAGCAGTACCCTCCACAGTTCACGAAATGATTAAATTCCCTATGGAAGGAGGAATTGTCACTATCTATAACACAATCATACGAGCATCCGAATGTCATGCCGTGACAACACCAGTTCCACCTGTTCCCCCAAGGACGGATCACCACCTCCCAATTGGAAGGTGGCAATCTATCCTGGTTATCCGGAACAAGAGGTATCCATAGGGGGAACACTCTCGGATAGCACTAAGAGGGCCATGTTCTCTCTCCTAAAAGCAAACTTAGATGTATTCGCATGGGAGCCCAAGCATATGACGGGCGTACCGCGTGCGATAGTAGAACATAAGCTCCAAATCCGCCAGGGATATCCTCCCGTTAAGCAAAAGAAGCGCGGTCAGGCACCTGAACGCAGCCAAGTAATATTGGATGAAGTACGGAAATTGGTGGATGCAGGTATTATGCGCGAGGTATACTACCACGAGTGGTTATCCAACCCGGTCATGGTCAAGAAGCATGATGGGAGCTGGCGCATGTGCGTGGACTTCACAGATCTGAACAAAGCCTGTCCGCAGGACTGCTATCCGTTACCGGAGATTGACTGGAAGGTGGAATCCCTATGTGGATATCCCTTTAAGTGCTTCTTAGACGCATACAAGGGATACCACCAAATCCATATGGCAGAAGAGGACGCAAAGAAGACGACGTTCCATACTAGTCAAGGCGTATACTGTTATACAAAAATGCCATTCGGACTAAAGAACGCCGGGGCAACATATCAACGACTTATTGACAAAGCCTTTGACTCATAGTTAGGCCGCAACCTTAAGGTCTATGTTGATGATTTAGTCATCAAAAGTCATACGAAGGATGCACTTCTCCGTGACGTCCAAGAGACGTTTGACACATTAGGAGGATTAATATGAAACTGATTCCAAAAAAATGCACGTTTGGGGCAACTGAAGGGATGTTCCTTGGATACATGATCGATCCAAAGGGGATCAAACCTTGCCCGGAAAAGACAGACGCGGTGAGTCACTTCCCCTATTCAAAACACTCAAGAAGTGTATCAAGAAGGGAGATTTCCGTTGGACAAAGGAAGCTGAGGAAGCTTTTACTCAGCTCAAACAGCACCTCGCAGCTCTTCCTATGCTAGTGGCCCCCCGGCCCAAGGAAGAGCTCATCATGTATCTGTCGGCTACACACGGAGCAATAAGTGCAGTACTTATGACGAATAGGGACACGGTCCAGACTCCGGTCTACTTCATAAGTAGAACACTATAAGGGCCGGAGTTGAATTATTCTTCTTTGGAGAAACTGGTTTTAGCATTAGTATTCGCCACAAAGCGGCTACGCCGGTACTTTCAGGCGCACCCAGTTGCGGTTGTTACTAATCAACCAATAAAACAAATCATCTCAAAACCAGACGTGACCGGTAGACTACAAAAATGGAGCATCTTGCTAGGAAAGCATAACATCTCTTATAGACCAAGGACGGCTGTTAAGGGCCAAATCTTGGCAGATTTCTTGATAGAGAAGCCGGATGAGGATGGATCGGTTATACAACAAGAGGAAACTCCAGCAGAACCACGGGTATTATTTACGGACGGATCCTTTTGCACGGATGAATCAGGAGCTGGTCTCATCCTTACGAAACCGGAAGGAATGGAGTTTACATACGCCCGCGCTTTGAATTCACAGCCACCAATAATGAGGCAGAATATGAAGCATTGATTGCGGGTTTAAAACTCGCCGCTAGAATGGGAGTCCACAACCTTGAGGCCTACATGGACTCACGGCTTGTCGCGAACCACATTCTAGGGGGTTACGTAGCCAAGGAGGATAACATGGTTCGATACTTGGAGAAAGTCAAGTCACTCATCGCTGCTTTCAGCAAGTTTTCTATCAAGCAGGTACCAAGAGGTGAAAACAAGAAGGCGGACGCTCTTAGCAAGATCGCGTCTACAAGTTTCGCCCACTTATCCAAGCAAGTCTTGGTAGAAATACTAAAGGAAAAGTCTATAACGGAAGGGGAAGTCGCAGCTATACTTGAGGAAGATGGACCTACATGGATGACCCCGATCATCAACTATTTGACTAATGAAACCCTTCCGGACGAGGAAAAGGCGACATGGCATATCAGAAGGAAGTCGCAACACTTCGAGCTTCGAGAAGGTATTCTTTACAAGCGCTCTTTCTTACAGCCGTGGTTGCGGTGTGTTTGGCCACGCCAAGCTACTTATGTGATCAGTGAGATACATGAAGGGTTATGCGGCATGCACGTGGGCCCCCGATCTGTAGTAGCTCGGGCTCTACGCACATGATATTATTGGCCTACAATGCATAGGGATGCACGCGACATGATTCGCAAATGCAGTGATTGCCAAGTGCATAGACCAGTACCACGACATCCGCAGCAGGAACTAACACCCATTACATCCCCATGGCCATTCTATGAGTGGGGGATTGACATTGCAGGACCTTTCCCCGTAGCTGCAGGGGGAGTTAAGTTCTTGATTGTCGCAATGGACTACTTTACACGCTGTATAGAGGCTAAGGCAGTAAAATCCATCACAGGAAAACAAGTTAAAAAGTTTGTTTGGGAGAACATCGTGTGCCGTTTTGGCTTACTAGGAGAAATCATCTCGGACAACGGGAAGCAGTTCGCGGATAATCCATTCAAGGACTGGTGCGCAACATTGAATATCACGCGGCGCTTCACATCTGTTAAACATCCACAAATAAATGGTCTTGTGGAACGAGCAAATAGAAGCTGGGGTAAAGGCATTAAGGCACGCTTGGATGAACGAAGTGCCAAATGGGTAGACGAACTGCCACATGTTCTATGGGCACATAGGACTATGATTAAAACAACCAATGGGGACACTCCATTTGCACTGGCCTACGGCACTGAAGCTGTTATACCAGCAGAAATCGGAATGCCGACCATCCGTACAGCGGAGGTTAATGTCGTCACAAACGACGAGCAACTCCGGATCAGTATGTACTTGTTGGAGGAAAAAAGAGAAATAGCGGCTATCAATGAGGCCAAGTCTAAGGCACGGATGAAGGATTATTATGACGCCAAGGTTAAAGGTGTTTCTTTTCGACCGGGAGATTTTATTTATCGTGCCAACGAGGCAAGTCGAGCGGAGAATACAGGAAAGCTAGGCCCTAAGTGGGAAGGACCGTATGAGGTTACGGAAGCCTTAGGACGGGGCGCGTACAAGTTGCGTGACATGGAGGGCCGCGAACTGGAACGCACATGGAATATCTGCAATCTTAAAAGGTGTTATCTTTGAAAAGCTACGGCTTCCGCATGGACACTTCGCTATATCTGGCTTCAATGAAGATCCATGTGTTCTCTTTTTTTTTTGTTTTTTATGCTTTCTAGGTTCCCTTTGTTTTTAGGATTTCCCATTCTTGTCAAAACAAAAATCGTAAACGTTCTAATAAAATGTCGTGGTGCCTAGCTAGCTCCACGTCTTGTTCTTGTGCAAATTATTGTCTTACTTTTTAGATTCTATGAACAAATTATTGTCGTATAGATTTAGTTGTTATTACCATAATGTGCTATCTCTTATTCATATGCATTCATTGAATGCCGTACATGTACTATGCGCCTCTAGGCGGGGTAAGAGGATTAAGTGAACCTAATAGTTCAACTTGTCGCATAAGAGGGATGCAACCCCAGTGACGCGGATCATGTATCCTTACTAGACACCTTACTCAAAAGATGTTGTGATAAGTTCCCATATGCTGCGCTCACGTAGTGCTTTACATGGTAAAGATGCACGCCGCACGTCTAGTAAAACATAGACTTGGTTTTATTCTAGGTAAGACGTGACACGTCATGCGACACATATATATGATATCTAAAAAGAATATAAGCGAATTTCCAATTATCAAAATTGCCGTGACCACCACGGACTTATAAATATTATTCTAAATGTCTACAATAATGTTACAAAAGGATAAAATGTCGTGGACATCCACGGACGAATATTTAGGTTACAGACCAAATTATCCAGGAGTTATAACTAATTTAGGAGCACCCTACATGGGGGGAGAAACCTACCTATCTCCCACTGCTCCTCAGCTAGGCGAGCAATACCTCACCACGTTCCTTCCGTTCCAGAGCTTGAGCCGCATTCATCTCCATCACCTCGCTTAATGGCTGTTCACCAACTACGATCCTGGTAACGTCTTCATAAATAGGAAGAGTGAGTTGGCTGGGGGAGGGAGTAAAGGGAGTTCGAGAATGTCCCTCGTCCTGATAAAAGGCACAAAGACTTAGTTTCTCCATAATCTCCTTATTGGATGCATCTTTTGTAGCTTCCAGCTCGGCCAAGAAGGGGTAGTTGAGATCTCGCATAGCGGCCATAGAGGCAGTCATCTTCTCAGCGGCTCTAGTGTTGAAGAAGGCATGCTTTGTGAAGTTTTGTTTCTTCCTTATTAGCTCTGCGGCCATGACCATCCCCTCACGACGGCCGTGATCGATGCCATCCGACACAAGGTCTGCAAACTGTTGAACGAATTGTGGGGCCTCCAACACCTTCGTGACGGCCAAGCGCGTCCCATGACCAACCATCCACCTGCGGCCGGCAATGGCTGCTAGTAGTTGGGGGTACAACACATCATCACGCTCGGAGGTAAGGGCATTCACTAGTATGTCTTTTTGGGTGGACGCCTCCTTCAACTGTTACGCCACAACCCTCTCATGAGCAAGCTCCTCTTTCATTGTCTCCTCACCCTAGAATAATGCATGTGCGTCTTCAAGCTTTTTTGTAAGAATGGACATTTGGTCAGAGGAGGACTTGGCTAAGGCTTCTGCTGCGGTCACCTGTATGTGATACATCAAGTATTAGAATGCAGGATAGTGTGACGTAGGAATGATACGGTACGGATACATACCTTAGTTGTTGCAGTCTCAAGTTCAGTCTCAAGCTCGGCTACGTGTTGATCATGAGCATTGGCGTGTGCTGCTTGTTCTTTAATAGTAGCCTCGGCAGTAGCAAGCTGGGACTGGAGGGCGGCAATCTGAGCCTCATTATCTTCAATAATCTTCTCTCTACGGCCAACTTTTCTCTTCAAGGAATCGACATGATCTAAGGCGGCCTCAAATCTTACCCGCATGAAGGTACCCATGGCCATCTGATGAACCAAGGCACCATTGTATTCATCCACCAGGTCCACATGGTTTAGTACATTTACATCCCTTACCAGACCAGGAGGGATGCAGTTATTAAGATAATCACGACATTCTTCGGCCTGTCTCATCCGTGAAGCGGTGGTGATCTTCCAGTCGGGGTTGAACTGTGTATGAGGGCCGGACGCCGGGACCTCTTGTGAAGCTGTGTGGGTACCTTCCTCAAAGGCGGGTCCAGATCTAGTCGCCGTCGTGTGTGGGGTAGGTTCCTTCTCATTCTCCTTCTCTTTCTTCGTCCCCTTCCGTGCCTCTTGGGGAGGTGTGGTACCAGCTTGTTCATCCCTGCAACAACAATTAGAATAAGTATTAAATATTGTCTATGGAAGTCCATAACTTTTACTTGGATAATGGATATTTTGACCAAACGAATGCGGTAGACTTGCATGTTGGTTCTTTCAAGTTCTGATGTAGTGGGGGGAACTTGAGTGACTGGCTCGGCATTTGTTAACTGCACGACCGGATCTATGGGTGCAGCCCACGCCATCTCGGAGGCTTGGGTGGTGCTCTCAACAGATTGATAGCGGGGTGATCCCCGCGCAGTCTCTTCACAGGGGCATTGTGTTCCCCGACCTCAGCCTGAGCAACTCTTCTTACCCGCTTGTTCTTCCTACGGGTACGCTTTGGGGCGGGCTGGGCTTCTCCTTCTTCTTCCTCCTCCTCTACTTGTTGCACTTCCTCCTCGTCGTCTCCCAACATTTGGCGAAGGCTGGAGGTGGTCCTCTTAATGTTGTCACCTTGCTCTTCCCCGTGTACGGGGGTAGCAGTCTTAGGCAGAGAGGAGGGCCCGACTTCATCCTCCAGCATCAGGTTGTCACCATCTTCATTGTCAAAATACACGGGGGTCATCAGGAGTGTTGTGTCTTCTTCGTCAGATTGGGGGTCCGGTACGGCTGCTAGGGCGATTGTCACGTCTCGGGTATGCTCGAGGAGGGGTAGCTCATTCTCACGTCTAGGACGGGCTCCCTCTGGTATAAGTTTTGGATCACCCTGACGAAGGATTCCAAAGATGTTAATTTCTGTCAAAACAAACAAAGTATGTTAGTCATAGCGAATAGGTGTATGTGTGTATTTTGATTGCGGATGCTATACCTACCTTCACCACGCCTCCTCCAGAACACAAGATATTTGTTGGACGGGCCGAAGTAGTTGCGGCTAATCCCTAGCAAACAAAGGAATGATTCGGGTAGGTTCCTATGGAATCCTGTCCTATTCCTATCTATCTCTTGGGAATGTTGGGGATTATATGTACCAGCGCGCGGAGGAGGGTCAGGAGATAATCTATGTTTAAAAATGAAATCGGTCAGCCACACTATTGAGTCGATGAAAAAATAATGGTCGTACCAATTTTTTAGCGAATCCATGGCCTTATTATGAGCTGTGGGGCTGTTTGGGGATCGTTTATTAAAGGAGAGCCATCCATTTACTAAATTGAGGGTATAAAATAGCCTGAATAACTCTACGGTAGGAGGGATTCTTCTTGCGCGACAAAGGATTTCAAACTGGCTAATCTTACATGCACCTATACAGTGTAGTTGGGTGATATGTACGTCATAATATCCTAAGAGATCTACGAGGAAATGAGTGAAAGGAATGCGATAGTTGGACACATCGAATATACGAGTGTATAGACCAATATTTCCCTAGGGTGCCTCAGTTATCAGGTCCCCTGCACCAGGGGGAGACGGGTGTAGGTTGCTAGGAATGAAGAAATCAGTGCAGAAGTGCTCCAATTTCTCCTGAGTCATTACGTTGAGCACGAATCCAATAGAAGGGTTGTTTCTTTGAGCCATTACTAAAATAAAAAAAGATAAGGGCGTGGTATTCTAACCTGCGTAGGAAGGGATCAGTGCATAAGAAGGTGGTGATAAGAAGGAAAGCTTTAATGGCAGAAATGAAGGAAAAGACTGTGTGTTACACACAGCCGTGGGGGCGACTTATTTATAGGGTTGCCTTGGAAGTCATGGTTTGTTGGATGCATGACACGTGTTTGCCACTATCCTAAATCGTGTGGTTGGGATGTAAGTGGCAAGTGAACAGTCAAGTGGGACCCACGGGTCACTTCTGACTCAGTAGTTTATGCCACTCGAGGTTCTGACTGTTTGCACTTTGTCAGTCAATTGGCAGGTGAACAGTCAATTGTGTCAGGATATGCGGTCTTACGTAAGACCATATTCAATGTTGCATTTAATTTGTCTCGGTCGTCACGTACGGCTGAGGTGTCATTGGAATAAAATCCTAATACGGTTGCCACGTGCGGCCGAAACAAAATTTTGAAAATTTATCATTCCCTAAAGATCTTTCTTGATACGTCCGGGGAGCATCTTGTTAGTCTAGATATTCCACCTACGGCTGTAACAACTAGACTGAGGGGACATGATGACGTATAGTCCCCAACCGGGTCATAAACCCAGCCCATGGGTACTACCCGCATCCGGCCTGTTACTAATGGGTTGGATTAATGTCATTCAAAGCTTATGGGCTTCGAGTGAACAGTAGCCGCATACATGTGTGCGACCCACGGCCCATCACGGCCGGTACAGGGTTAGACAGAATCATAATCTTATTATGATTAGGATTTACCCCAAAGAAGAGGATATTCACACACCATAATTAGAAGATAACAATCAATCTAAATCGGGTGCTTATCCTTTCTTTGGGGCCGAAGCATCGGTGACAGCCCATTAGGGTTTCACCGCCTATATAAGGAACCCCCAATGGTTCCACAAAGGTATTACATTCTTCATACTCTCAATTCATCCGATTCCATAACCCTAACCGATTACTTACTCTTACGCTGGAGTCTAATCAAGGGATACATTCCCACGGTAAGCCTAACGCGTGCTGCTTTAGTGTGCAGGATCCCAACCAGATAATTCACTTGGTGCAGGAGCCGGAGTCCAGCCAACCCGAATTAAGCCTAATTCGGGTCTAGCAAGGATCACCCAACTTTTGTATCAACAGTCCCAATTACACCGCGAAGAAAGTTTTTGATTCTTGATTTTATTGGCCTACCATTTATCGTGATGCACACGAAATGGTTAAGCATTGTGATGCTTGCCAAAGACAAGGCAAGGTCACACATAAAGATGAGATGCCTCAAAATTTCATCCAAGAATGTGAAATCTTTGACGTATGGGGTATCGACTTTATGGGGCCATTTCCATCATCCAAAGGGAACAAGTACATCCTCATAGCCGTTGACTACATATCAAAATAGGTTGAAGCAAAGGCTTTACCTACTAACGATGCGAGGGTGGTTGTGTGTGAAAACCCTAGATATTGGATTTGTCACTTTTGACTGTTTGATGTAGATTATGTGTTTAGTGTGTGTTTATGTGCTATATGTTTAAATTTGAGCCTTTGATTGGATGTTAGTCATAGTTCGTGTATTGCGTGGTACGTAATATGATGTTACGAAGGGGACAGTTCGTGCTCATTATTTCACATGGATGTGACTATGATAGAATGCGGTGTTATTTTAATATTTTATTTTAATATTTTACGTGTACGTATATGTATTATAGTAAATCATATTTTTACGATTTAGGGTTTAGCATTTGGAGGTCTCGGATAAGGTAATTAGTCACGGGAATATTTTTCGGGATGGGTTTTAAGTCATGTAGGACTTAGTTATTTAGTTTATTTCATATTTCAAGAGTTTTTATAAAATTGTATATTTTTACGTCTTTTACAGTATACGCGTAAAAACTGACTAGTTTTACGGTTTTGAGGTTTTGGAGGGTTTAGGAGCTGAAATAAATTAAGGAAAATTAAGGTAATATTAATAAGATATTAATTAATAATAAAATATATAAAAAACGAAATTTAGGTGGTGTTTGGTCGGTTATGTGACGCAAGAAAAGAAAAAAAAAGGAAAAAGAGAACCGGGCTTTTGTACTTGGGCTAGGACTTGTTAGGATAATTATATAAGGTTTTTATTTATCAAAATACTTCATAAAATCCCTGGAGATCAAGAAGGAGTCGAAATTTACAAGAGAAAATTAGGGTTATCATAATTTTTGTCTTCTATTAATTTTAAGGTAAAACCCTTGTTCACCTATTTAATTTAATTGTTATTTACATGTACTTAATCAATGCATGATGGATTTAGGGTTAGGTGAATTACGAAATCTGTAATTTAATGATATGAACATGATTAGAATAATTAGGTTTAATAAATATATACGGTGATGGTAATTAATTAGGTTAATTGTGTTAAAATCATTTTTAAAAACTGGGCAGAATTTTAGGTCACTTATTTAGATCATATCTATAGTTATAGACACTTTCATGATGCGATCAAAGTAGTCCTGGAAAGGTATTTTAGTTGGCTTTTGAATGCAAGAAACTAGAACAAAATTGGAGGTGGGAAGTAGGTCAAAAACAGTTTACAACAGTCGGAGGTCAAAACAGTTTTAAAATCAGTCAGGTTTAAATTAATGTTTTAAGAAGGTTAGGGTACTTAGGAGTAGAATTGGACCTTCAAACGAACATGAGAGTTAGTTCATATGTTAAATAAGAGATTTGGAAGAGGGCTAATCAATTGGGATAGTGGAAGACCCTCTGATCATAACAAACTTTTCGTATGTTCAAAATCAGTAAATTCTGGATAGGTAAAAGTAGATATATATATGGAGGCCTCAACAGTAGCTTTATGGTTGCGGCCAAATGGGAGAGTTAGCTAACACATGTAAGGGCATAGGGTTTCTTTTACAGGGCATGTTATTATCGTTAAGGGGGTGTTCGACCCATAGTTTGAAGTATGAAAAACGGGACTGTTTTGGGTTAAATGTTAACGGGGCGAGTTATGAACTAAACTAAGTTAAGGGCTTTATAGAGGGATGTAATAAGATGCATATGGCATATAAATGGGGTTAAGTTGTAGGTTAAGGTTATATATCCATCATAGATTGATGAGCCTTTATGAGTTTTCATTAGTTCTTGTCTTGTTTTTATGTATTGTGTGTTAGATTTTGCTAGTGTGCGGAAACTTGGAGGAGTTTTGTCAGGTGAGTTCATAGTCAGATTTTTGTTACATTTTTAAATGTTTTTCCAGTATGGGATGGAGATGACATTTGTAATGTTCTTTAACATGATTTAGTACTATGTTTTAAAATGTGTGGACATAAATGTGCTATTGTGTGACTTGCGTGCTTATGTGTTCTCATATGTGCTTTGATATGTGTTCTGATATGTGAATTTTGATTGTGTTATGATTGTGATTGGTACATAGATGTATGGGCGTTTATGGGACTAGTTGTGATGTGTGTGGAGCGTGGGGCACGATCCGTCCTGAGTTCTTGGTTCTGAGTTCTTGGTTCGTGGGGCACGATTCGTCTTGAGTTCTTGGTTCATGGGGCACGATCCGTCCTGAGTACTTGTGCATCGTCTCTTCGGAGGCAAGATATCTCGACGGGGATATAGTTCATCTTCCACAGGTGGTATGGGAAAGATCCGGATAGTGAGGTGTGTGTTCTTGTGTGTGTGAGTGGATACTTCTTGATTGTTATAGTGTGCTTTGTGAATTGTAGATGTGATCGGTACTTGGCTTGAGTTTTGTTGTGGATGTATGTAGCATGATTATCACATTATGGTCCATTACTATAAAAAAATTTCTTCAACTATTTACAGCGGTTGTTAAGGGTTCTTAAGATGTTTTCGGTAACTTAAACCTATGTTCTCACTAAGTTTATGTTGACAGATTTTTGTGTCATTTTCAGGTGAGGTAGTTGAGAAGGATGCTATTAGTAGTGGCTAGAGTTTAGAGGCTGCTAGGACTGCATTAGGAGGAATTCCTTTCCTCTTAGATTTTATTTTGTCTTTTGATTAGGTAGACTTTATGGTACCTATATGTTCGATGTTTGTTTATTTGTATGTCTTTGGTAAGAGGTAGGCATTTTACCTACTTACCTAGACGCCTGCATTGTTTGAGATATTGTCATGACATTGTGTCACCTTTTTATGACAGTTCTATTTTATTTAGTTAACTCTATAGACACGCTATTATTGTGATGATATCCATACGTCGCGCCCCATATTCCGCCATGGTGGGGTGTGACAGAATGGTATCATAGAAAATGGCTATAGATAATTAGGTTGCCTAGTCGCGTAGCCTAGTCTATAGCTTAAGGGTCCCTACGTATAGGCGTCACAGGGGTATGTGTGCATTTTATAATAATTGATGTGTTTGGATGTTATTTTTGTGATATTTGTTAAGTTATGAACTACTATGGTTCATACTTAGCTACATGTTATTTTCTTTATGAGTTTTGACTAGTGCGGGTTGAACCATAGTCGTATATGCTAGTCATTGTTGGATTTCGTTTAATTATGTTTTCATGTTCTTATTACATTTTCAATTTTGTCTACGCTGGTTCAGCTGGACTATGAGTTTATGTGTTTCATGCATTGGCTAGGTTATTTTATTACATGGGATTTTGGATATTATTTTATTTACTGGTTATGTGCTTATATGAGTTGTAGGATCTTTGTGCTCATTTGAGTTGGTAGACTGATGCGTTATGTGTAGTATTAATTCTTATAAGTGTCATCATACGAGGGAGTGCATTAGTAAAAGGGGACTGGTATATGTATGGTGGCCAACATAGTTATACACGTACCATGACATCGATGGATTCCTAAGTATGGTTGCATGAAAGAGGGTTAATACATGCTTGTATAGTATATGTTGGATGGAATAAGTGTATGTATGCCTATGCCTATATATGTATATTTCCCTTCTATTTATCGATTGTATTCTTAGGATGGTTTGCTAGCTCGTTTCTCTTTGAGATGTTCAAGTTCTGTAGTAGCGCATATATCGAGTCCTCATTTCACGTGTTTGTTTGTACGGTACTTTTGGTGTGAAGGCCATTGAGATGGTGGAGATTTTATTTATTTGGATAACGATATCTTTTGTTTTGAGTCTTACATGGTAAAAAAATGGAATTTGCAAATAGTTAAATAGTTGTTGGTAGTCGGTGAAAAATAGGTTTAAAGTGTCGGAAACGTGGTTAAAAAAATATATATAGTAATTAAGATCCATCAACGATGTTAGGGTTTGTGTTAAGAATTTAGGGATAATTAATGATGTTTAGAGGGTTGGTGTATAAAGGCGTAAAACAGTCTGATTTTTAGGGTTGTCTTGTGTTGACTGTTCCGGACAGTAGGTTGCACCTTTGGTCGAGTTTCTTTTTTTTTAAAATTATGTTCAGAGAGTCTACTTTTCAAAAATGTAAGGTTGGTCGAAAATGGAGTTCGGGAAGGTCGTCAAAATATTTTTATGAAAATAGTACGCTGTTCAGGAATAAATTTGGATTTTGGGAATTTGAGTCAAAACGTAACCAAACGGATAAGATAGCCAAATATTTTTGATTTGGGAACTCTTTATAATGTATGTAAAAGGACTGGAGTTTTTCAATAAAAGTTATGGTGTTAAGGTCGGGCTTTTGGTGACAAACATTTAGCATTTACAGAAAATCAGTTTTGGTAAAAACGACTTTTGGCGTAGAGACCAAACGGAGGGGTTAAACGTGTAAGTAGAAAGCGAAATTTGTTGTTGGAGTTTTTAGATAATAGGAAAACATAAATTCAGTAGGATGGTAGTCAAGTGTGGTGTTAAGTTCGGTTCATGTGGTCGTAATACGTTTCGGTTGTCGTTGGGTGCTTCTTGTGTCATTGGTCCGTTTCCATGGTTCGTTTGGAGTCGATACATGTTTATGTTTGAGTATCTTTTGGAGTCTCATGGTTTTGGTTCATATTTTTAAATTCGTTCATGTAAAATTCTGTTAGTCTTCCATGGGTTTGATCCGTTATCTGAAGTTGGGGGTCCTAAAATATGTCGTGAACATATATTCATTGGGAGCGTTGTTGTAGTCACACGGATGATCCAGTTACGTTCTTATGATAGAGATGAGTTGGGATAGAATTTGAGAGTTCTTTAGACCTTAGAATATGTGGTTATATTTTTATGAGTTTTGATTATGGCATTTATGAGTAAGACTGAAATCGGGGTGACGGTTTTAAACCTGTCGAGTTATGTGACGGCTCCTAACTTGGTTTCAAGACAGTTCTTGTTTGATGAGTTGCAAGATTTAGTTAGGTTGGTTACATAACTTTATGGTTTTAATAAGTTTCCTCGTAGACGGTTAAGGCTAATGTGTTGTTAGTTGAGATTATTATTATAAACTGAGTTCACGCTTGAACATGAAGGTTTTATCAGGGATATGTATCCTCGTTTGGTTGCTGAGAATAAGTTTGAGTTTGGGAGTAAATCTCGGGACGAGATTTCTATTAGGAGGGAGTGATGTGACAACCCTAGATTTTGGATTTGTCACTTTTGACTGTTTGATGTAGATTATGTGTTTAGTGTGCATTTATGTGCTATATGTTTAAATTTGAGCATTTGATTGGATGTAAGTCATAGTTCGTGTATTGCGTGGTACGTTATATGATGTTGCGAAGGGGACAGTTCGTGCTCATTATTTCACATGGATGTGACTATGATAGAATGCGGTGTTATTTTAATATTTTATGTGTACGTATATGTATTATAGTAAATCATATTTTTACGATTTAGGGATTAGCATTTGGAGGTCTCGGATAAGGTAATTAGTCACGGGAATATTTTTCGGGATGGTTTTAAGTCATGTAGGACTTAGTTATTTATTTTATTTCATATTTCAAGAGTTTTTATAAAATTGTATATTTTTACGTCTTTTACGGTATACGCGTAAAAACTGACTAGTTTTACGGTTTTGAGGTTTTGGAGGGTTTAGGAGCTGAAATAAATTAAGGAAAATTAAGGTAATATTAATAAGATATTAATTAATAATAAAATATATAAAAAACGAAATTTAGGTGGTGTTTGGTCGGTTATGTGACGCAAGAAAAGAAAAAAAAAAGGAAAAAGAGAACTGGGCTTTTATACTTGGGCTAGGACTTGTTAGGATAATTATATAAGGTTTTTATTTATCAAAACACTTCATAAAATCCCTGAATATCAAGAAGGAATCGAAATCTACAAGAGAAAATTAGGGTTATCATAATTTTTGTCTTCTATTAATTTTAAGGTAAAACCCTTGTTCACCTATTTAATTTAATTGTTATTTACATGTACTTAATCAATGCATGATGGATTTAGGGTTAGGTGAATTACGAAATCTGTAATTTAATGATATTAACATGATTAGAATAATTAGGTTTAATAAATATATACAGTGATGGTAATTAATTAGGTTAATTGTGTTAAAATCATTTTTAAAAACTGGGCATAATTTTAGGTCACTTGTTTAGATCATATCTATAGTTATAGACACTTTCATGATGCGATCAAAGTAGTCCTGGAAAGGTATTTTAGTTGGCTTTTGAATGCAAGAAACTAGAACTAAATTGGAGGTGGGAAGTGGGTCAAAAACAGTTTACAACAGTCGGAGGTCAAAACAGTTTTAAAATCAGTCAGGTTTAAATTAATGTTTTAATATGGTTAGGGTACTTAGGAGTACAATTGGACCTTCAAACGAACATGAGAGTTAGTTCATATGTTAAATAAGAGATTTGGAAGAGGGATAATCAATTGGGATAGTGGAAGACCCTCTGATCATAACAAACGTTTCGTATGTTCAAAATCAGTAAATTATGGATAGGTAAAAGTAGATATATATATATGGAGGCCTTAACAGTAGCTTTATGGTTACGGCCAAATGGGAGAGTTAGCTAACACATGTAAGGGAATAGGGTTTCTTTTACAGGGCATGTTATTATTGTTAAGGGGGTGTTCGACCCATAGTTTGAAGTATGAAAAACGGGACTGTTTTGGGTTAAATGTTAACGGGGCGAGTTATGAACTAAACTAAGTTAAGGGCTTTATAGAGGGATGTAATAAGATGCATATGGCATATAAATGGGGTTAAGTTGTAGGTTAAGGTTATATAACCATCATAGATTTATGAGCCTTTATGAGTTTTCATTAGTTCTTGTCTTGATTTTATGTATTGTGTGTTAGATTTTGCTAGTGTGCGGAAACTTGGAGGAGCTTTATCAGATGAGTTCATAGTCAGATTTTTGTTACATTTTTAAATGTTTTTCCAGTATGGGATAGAGATGACACTTGCAATTTTCTTTAACATGATTTAGTACTATGTTTTAAAATGTGTGGACATAAATGTGTTATTGTGTGACTTGCGTGCTTATGTGTTCTCATATGTGCTTTGATATGTGTTCTGATATGTGAATCTTGATTGTGTTATGATTGGGATTGGTACATAGATGTATGGGCGTTTATGGGACTAGTTGTGATGTGTGTGGAGTGTAGGGCACGATCCGTCCTGAGTTCTTGGTTCTGAGTTCTTGGTTCGTGGGGCACGATTCGTCTTGAGTTCTAGGTTCATGGGGCACGATCCGTCCTAAGTACTTGTGCATCGTCTCTTCGGAGGCAAGATATCTCGACGGGGATATAGTTCATCTTCCGCAGGTGGTATGGGAAAGATCCGGATAGTGAGGTGTGTGTTCTTGTGTGTGTGATGGGATACTTCTTGATTGTTATAGTGTGCTTTGTGAATTGTAGATGTGATCGGTACTTGGCTTGAGTTTTGTTGTGGATGTATGTAGCATGATTATCACATTATGGTCCATTACTATAAAAAAATTTCTTCAACTATTTACAGCGGTTGTTAAGGGTTCTTAAGATGTTTTAGGTAACTTAAACCTATGTTCTCACTAAGTTTATGTTGACAGATTTTTGTGTCATTTTCAGGTGAGGTAGTTGAGAAGGATGCTATTAGAAGTGGCTAGAGTTTAGAGGCTGCTAGGACTGCATTAGGAGGAATTCCTTACCTAGACGCCTGCATTGTTTGAGATATTGTCATGACATTGTGTCACCTTTTTATGACAGTTCTATTTTATTTAGTTAACTCTATAGACACGCTATTGTTGTGATGATATCCATACGTCGCGCCCCATATTCCGCCATGGTGGGGTGTGACAGAATGGTATCAGAGAAAATGGCTATAGAGAATTAGGTTGCCTAGTCGCGTAGTAGTCTATAGCTTAAGGGTCCATGCGTATAGGCGTCACAGGGGTATGTGTGCATTTTATAATAATTGATGTGTTTGGATGTTATTTTTGTGATATTTGTTAAGTTATGAACTACTATGGTTCATACATAGCTACATGTTATTTTCTTTATGAGTTTTGACTAGTGCGGGTTGAACCATAGTCGTATACGCTAGTCATTGTTGGATTTCGTTTAATTATGTTTTCATGTTCTTATTACATTTTAATACAAGGTTTTTTTTGCAACCAAAGTATGAAAGTTCGTTATAGTTCCGAATCTCTTCGAATTGAAAACCGGTCTTAAGTGCGACTCAATCGTCTTTTGGTGAATCAAAGGTTTGGTTGATTTGTTTTAAACTAATTGCAAGTAATTAAAGTGTCGTTGAGTAAATGGAAGTTAAAAGATTAATATTGAAATGACAAGTAAAATAAATGCATGGAAACTTAAAGATGATAATGGAAAAGTACTAACTCACTAAACAAAACTAACACTTGGGAAATTTCAGAAAAATTTTAGAAAAATAAAAAGTACTATAAGAAAGTGCTATCGAAAGAAACCAAAACAAGTCAAAAAGGACCCCCGATCGGAATATTTTCCGATAAGGTTGATCGGAATGGGGGGTAATATACCCAATCGGAAAGTAGGCACAAAGGGTCAATCGGAATCTAAAACCCTCACCGTCGGAATACTACAAACGCACTCAATCGGAATACGTGCAAACGCCCCAATCGGAATATGGTACAAGACAACCAATCGGAAAATGTAGCCTTTGCCAAATCGGAATATGAGACTTAAAGCCCAATCGGAATGTGTAGCTAGCTATCAATCGGAATACACAACTACCTAATCCGATCACTCGATCGGAATGTGAAGATGGTGCTGTCGGAATAAGGGACCAATCGGAAAGGGAGTAACTACCTTTCCTAAAATCAAGGAAACCAGTTATGATGGTGAACCGGTCGGAATAATGCCAATCGGAAAGGGGTTTAGCCACCCTTTCCGAAATTTATGGAAATGGGGAAAAGCTAGGTAGTAAGCTAAAGTAATAAGCTAATACCCAAAACTTATCAATCCAAATATGTAACCGAATCAAATAAGCACTTTTATCAACTTATCTAACTCAAAATCAAACAACTTTTTAGATCAAACAATAAAAACTTAAACTTTTTAATAAGAAAAATAAGCTAATCATCAAAATAAGCCAATAAGCACAAAAGTCTTAAAGCTTAATCAAATGAAAACTTATAAAATGATAAAAAGATTAACTTTTTAGCACGAAATCAATTAGAACAACACGGATCACATGATAATCGCACCAAAATCAATCTTAAATCAAAGAAAAGTAGAATGAGATTAAGAAATAAAAGCTTAAAATGGAACTTTGATTAATGAAATAAGCAATACAAAGATGTTTAATCTTGAAAGATTAAAAGAAAAAGATGAACTAGTGAGAGAAAGTTTAAGACTTTCTCTCTCTAAAAACTAAAAAGTGAAAAATTAATTAAAAATCTAACCACCCTCCTAATGACTATTAGGAGGGTATTTATAGGGAAGGAGTGCATGTGTTGCATCTTCTCTCTTGCTTTCTTCACGTTATCTCGACTCGACTTTAATTCTTCGTCTTTGTCGTCTCGGGATTTGAACTTGTCTTTTTAATTTTCTTCTTCTATTAGACTTAAGTTCTTCGACTTCGTTAAAACTTCCGTCTTAAGACTTTTTTCTTTGATAAATCTTCAGAATAGGTCTTGGACTTCCGTTCTTTTTGCACTCTTGATCTTTTGACTTCGTCTTTTTTCCCGTTTTCTTCAATAAAAGCCCGTGAAAGACCAGGTTTTCTTCCTTTTTCATATTTTGGTCCTAAAACACAATAAAAACACAAACCACGCATAATTCCGACTTTTATGACATAAATCACACGTTTTGGTCTTGTTATTATAGGAAATAAGTGGTAAAAGCATAAGTGTTTTCACACTTATTAAATCCCCTACACTTGACCATTGCAATGCCCTCATGCAATGCATTAATTGTAAAGCACGGTTTACATTCTCCATCATAAATAACCTACCTTGGCCTTTATTAAATACTAAACATAAAAGATAGAAACAAGTAAAGAAATTAAAAACTTACATTGGGTTTTGGCGGCCATGAACGTTTATCATCCTCAAGTTTCACGTTCCCCATACCAAGCTTAAAAACGAGATCATTGTTATTATAAGTTAGCAAACTATCACGAACTCATGTGGGCCAATTATTCACTTAGACTCCCTTATTCCTATGTGTATCTCTTATATTTTATTTTTGTCTTGAATGATCACAAGGATGCATTGTTTGACTTATTTCGATAGTTATTTAGTCCGAAAATAAGGTGAATGATTTAATCAATAGTTAGCTAAAGGACCAAATCTTTTAAAACTGCTTCTCGGGATATCAGAAAGTTCATATCTTGGCATAACTTGGTTCGCGATTTGAGACCTTTCTCGGGCCGATATTTGGCAGCGACTTCATACTTCGAATCTTTGAGAGACGTTCTTGAAATTATGGTCTTCTCTTCATAATAGGAATTTCTTCACTTGAAGATTCTTCATCTTTGGACCACGACTTCTTCATTTTTCTCCAATCTTTATTTTGGACTTTGATATACAACGATCCGCCTCCTTTTAGGACTTGGATCTGTTTATCCTCATACCTTGTTAGGGTCTTTTCGGATAGACTTCTCCATGACTTTTGGGGAGTTCTTGCTTTTCGTCGTGTGTCTCGATCCTTCATATTGATTTTTGATAAATGATTCTTCACATCACTTTTGGATCTTTAGCGACAAAATGTAGCCCTCATGCCTTGTTAGGGCCTTTTCGGACTCGCCAATCTTCGCGCCCCGCTTCATAAGTTATGCCTTGGCTATGAACTCTCGTCATTACCGAGCAACTTTTAAACGATCTGGGGCTAGAAGCTAAGTAACTTTTCAAATCGTACAACCTTATTTATTAGCAGATTAATTTATTAACAAGTGGAGGGAGAATAGACTCATAATTAACTCACATAAATTCACGAAAGAATACCGAACTTATAATTGGCTCTATCATTTCTCGTTCTCCACAGTTTAAAATCTCAAGTAATGAGACTCGTGGATGCTTAGCCTATTAAATCAAAGTTTTGGGTTTTTGAGTCGCCTATAGGATCTTGCAAATTCTTAGACTTTTTCAAGTTTAGAAATCGCGTTTTAAAGTTCCCTTGATAAACGACTCTCTAGGATCAATTATAGGAACTTGCAAAAAGTTCTTGTTCTTAACCCGTGAGAGTTAAGACTTTCGCGTTTTATAGCTCCCTATATAAAAGCCTAGCAAAACTTGACTTAAACACGTTAAGGATACTAGCTAGAGTAAACTTAGGCAAGTAAACTCGGGTTGAGTCAAAATGTTCATGACTAAGAAAAATCTAAAACCACTTTATTAAAAATTTATTCTAGCAAAGGAAACATAACAAAAGCAAATACAACTATACAACTAGGCCAAAATAGATTAAAAATTTTGAAAAATGTCGAAAAATCAAATTTTCCGGTTAAAAATGAGGGCAAATTCATGGAAAAGACCACTTACTTCGATAGAAGTCCCCCCTACACTTGAGATAAACATTGTCCTCAATGTTTAAGCATGTGGGAGTAATCTCCCCTACACTTATGACAGTGTGCACTTTGTTTAAATCTTGCTAAGGAAGGGACAACTAAAGTGAATTCAATGTGAACATATAGAATATGAAATATTGAATCACAAGAGTTTAGGATAGAACCGGGAAGATGGAAAACATGGTATCACGGTTCGTCAAAAGGCATCAAGATGCTTTCTGAAGCTATAATCCCTGCACATCACAAGAGACAAGACCACAAACATATGCGGGGCTCCCCCTACACTTATTATGAAAGCAGTAAGGGATAGAACACGGGTTGCCTCCCGAGAAGCGCTTGTTTTTGTTCACCGAGTCATGAGCCTGACTCGACCCAATTTAGTTCATGGGGAACGTGGTGAGGGATGGAATCATCTCCTGAGAGATGTCCTCACCAAAGTACAGCTTCAAACGCTGGCCATTCACCTTGAAATTGGGCCCATTCGGCTGAGAAAGCTCAATGGTCCCATATGGAAAGACTTTGGTGACGGTGAATGGACCAGTCCAGCGGCTCTTCAACTTGCCAGAGAAGATCTTCAACCGAGAGTTAAAGAGTAAGACTTGATCACCAACGTGGAACTCTCGGTTCTTGATTTTAGCATCGTGGATCATCTTCGTCTTCTCCTTGTAGATCAGCGAGTTCTCATAAGCTTCATTCCTCAGTTCATTTAGCTCGTTGAGTTGAACTTTGCGATGATCACCGGCTTTGATGATGTCGAAGTTAGCCCACTTCAAGGCCCAGTGCGCCTTATGTTCCAGCTCGATGGGTAGGTGGCAAGCTTTCCCGTACACAAGACGATAGGGTGTACAACCGATCGGGGTCTTGTAAGCAGTACGGAAAGCCCACAGAGCATCATCGAACTTATCGGCCCACGCGGCATGATGCTCTCCCACAGTTCGCTCCAAAATTCTCTTTAAGCCACGGTTGGAAATTTCGGCTTGCCCATTGGTTTGGGGATGATAGGCGGTGGAAAGACGGTGAGTGACACCATACTTTGCCATGACTCTTGCAAATTGATCGTTGCAAAAATGAGTCCCGCGGTCACTGATGATAGCACGACGAACGCCAAATCGAGCGAAAAGCTGCTTCAAAAAGTTCACAACCACCCTCGCATCATTCGTAGGAAGAGCCTTAGCTTCAACCCATTTAGAGACGTAGTCGACGGCGACGAGGATGTACTTGTTCCCTTTGGATGATGGAAATGGCCCCATAAAGTCGATGCCCCATACGTCAAAGATTTCACATTCCTGTATGAAATTTTGAGGCATCTCATCCTTATGTGTGATCTTGCCCTGACGTTGGCAAGCATCACAATGCTTAACCATTTCGTGAGCGTCACGATAAATGGTGGGCCAGTAGAATCCAGAATCAAACACTTTCTTAGCGGTGTAGTTGGGACCAAAGTGACCACCGGTGGGTCCTTTGTGGCAAGCTTGGAGGATGTCAAAAGCTGCCGGTCCGTCAACACAACGACGAATAATCAGATCAGCACACTGTTTGAATAGATAAGGGTCATCCCAAAAGTAAGTCTTGACATCGTTCAAGAACTTCTTCTTTTGTTGGGATGTTAACCCTTGGATGAGAATACCACCCGCTAAGTAGTTTGCAATGTCCGCAAACCACGGGGTGCCATCAAGGTTGAGATTTATAGACATTAGAGTCTCCAGGGGGAAAGAGTCATTGATCTCTTTGTTCGGATGATCCCCCTGATATGGATCCTCAAGTCGACTCAAATGATCCGCGGCCAGGTTTTCGGCTCCCTTCTTATCACGAATTTCAATGTTGAATTCTTGAAGGAGCAAAACCCAGCGAAGAAGTCTTGGCTTAGAATCGTTCTTTGTCATCAAGTACTTCAACGCGGAATGGTCCGTGTATACGATGGTGGTGGATAAAACAAGATAGGGGCGAAATTTCTCAAAAGCATAGACAACAGCTAAAAGCTCTTTTTCGGTTGTCGTATAATGCAATTGAGCCCCCGTCATTGTTTTGCTAGCATAGTGGATCGGTTGGAAGTGTTTATTCACTCGTTGGCCCAAAACCGCACCAATAGCAAAGTCGCTAGCATCGCACATCAATTCAAAAGGCAGCTCCCAATTAGGGGTAACCAAGACCGGTGCTTTAGTTAGCTTATCCTTGAGAAGATTGAAGGCTTCGAGACACTCTTTAGAAAAGATAAAGGGAGTATCTTTTTCCAAGAGGTGGGTCATCGGGCGAGCGATTTTAGAGAAATCCTGAATGAATCTACGATAGAAGCCCGCATGACCCAGAAAACTTCTCACACCCTTCACGGTTGAAGGTGGAGGTAATTTGGCTATGACATCAACTTTAGCACGGTCGACTTCAAGACCGGCCTTAGAGATTTTGTGTCCTAGCACAATGCCTTCTTTTACCATAAAATGGCACTTTTCCCAATTCAGAACAAGACGGGTGTCTTCGCACCGCTTAAGCATACGTTCCAAATTGGCAAGGCAGGAAGAGAAGGAATCCCCAAAGACCGAGAAATCATCCATGAAGACTTCCATGGTTTGCTCAACCATGTCATGGAAGATAGCCAACATACACCTTTGGAAAGTCCCGGGGGCATTGCATAAGCCAAAAGGCATACGTTTATAAGCAAATGTGCCATAGGGACAAGTGAATGTTGTCTTCTCTTGATCTTGGGGATCGATGGGTATTTGAAAATAACCCGAGAAACCATCCAGAAAGCAGTAATATTCATTACCAGCTAGACGTTCAAGCATTTGGTCCATAAAAGGTAGAGGGAAATGATCCTTTCTCGTGGCATCATTGAGTTTGCGGTAGTCTATACAAACTCTCCACCCAGTAACGAGACGGGTAGGAATTAACTCGTTGTTTGCATTGGGCACAACGGTGATTCCGCCTTTCTTGGGCACACAATGGACTGGACTAACCCACGGTGAATCCGAAATAGGGTAAATCATACCCGCATCAAGAAGTTTGATAACCTCTTTTTTTATGACTTCATGGATTTTAGGATTCACCCTTCGTTGACTTTGAATTGTGGGCTTAAAGTCGTCCTCCATGAGAATTTTATGCGTGCAAAAGTGAGGATCAATTCCACGGATGTCGGAGATTTTCCAAGCGATAGCTCGTTTATGCTTCTTCAACACAGCGACAAGGCGTTCTTTTTCGTCTTCTTTCAAATCCTTTGCGATGATGACCGGTAGCTTCTCGTCGTCTTCCAGAAAAACGTACTCAAGATGAGGCGGTAGGTCTTTAAGCTCGAGAGTAGGAGGATCCTCAGTAGATGGTGAAACTAACGATGGATCATCATTAGTCACCTCTTTAGGAGCAGGAGGAGATAACGGGTCCTCATTGAGAAGTCTCTCAATAGTACGAATATCTTCATCCCAATTTGTGGACAAATTATCATACTGAATATCGAGAGGACCCAAGCTAGCTTCGAAATCATCCAAGTCACTTTCTCCGAAAGGAGTC
Organism: Glebionis coronaria; assembly: GCA_025667525.1. Classification (NCBI taxonomy): domain Eukaryota; kingdom Viridiplantae; phylum Streptophyta; class Magnoliopsida; order Asterales; family Asteraceae; genus Glebionis; species Glebionis coronaria. The sequence continues at coordinate 300,616,441 of CM046881.1, forward strand.
AATGCTGGAGCAATTGAGGCAACGGTCTCAACATTGGGTAGAGAAGAAAGAGTACTTTTGCAGGCATCATGAAAATGTTCTTCACAAGCCTCATCGAGAACATCAATAGCATTAACACTCTCATACGAATAAGGTTGCTTAGAAATCTTACCCATGTTGAAGACAATTTGATCATCACCAACTCTCATGATTATTTCGCCTGCGGCTACATCAATAAGAGTGCGACCGGTCCTCAGAAAGGGACGTCCAACGATTAATGGAACGCGGGGATCCATCTCGTAGTCAACGACGACAAAATCCGCCGGAAAGGTGAATTTATCAACGCCAACAAAGACATCTTCGGCTATCCCCACTGGATAAGCAACCGTACGGTTGGCTAATTCCAAAGTCATTCGTGTGGGGACTAGCTCGGGGAGAGATAATTGCTTCCAAACACTTAAAGGCATTAAGTTTATACTGGCACCTAGATCGGCTAGGGCCATGTAATTCTCTACTCCCGGGAAGTTGCAAGGAATCAAGAAGCGACCCGGATCACCAAGTTTGGTGGGCAATTGCCTTAAGAGCACTGCGGAGCAATTCTCATTAAGGTGGGTCTGAGCAATGTCCAGAAGCTTTTCTTTATCACTTAAAAGATCTTTAAACATCTTAGCGTATTTGGGCATGTGAGCGAGAGCCTCGGCAAAGGAGATGTTAAAATTCAGTTGTTTAAACATTTTAAGAAAGTTTAAACTTGAATATCATCCTTGCTCTTTTGCTTCTCTTTCCTCAACCTTGAAGGATAAGGTATATTGGATGAAGAAGAAGGCTTTAAGGGAATAGGATCACTCACAACCACGGGTGGTGGGGAAATGGGGATAGAAGGTGATTGAGGTGCAGAAAGTTGCTCTTTTTCCTTGTTCACAATCACCGGTGGAGGTGTAGGAAGCTCGGGTTCCATATAACCTTTTCCACTACGAGTGGTGATTGCTTTCATCTCCCCTCTTGGATTTGCAACGGTATTACTCGGAAGAGTACCCGAAGCAGAGGGTTGATTACTTTGGAGGAGCGAACTAATCATATCACGAAGGTGAAGAGCTTGATTGTTAAAAGAGTTTTGCATGTTTGCATTCATTGCATCATTGTGTTTGGCCATATCATTCCTTAGCTCGGCTCGAATATCGTTCCCTTGCTTTGCCATTTCTCCCTTCAAGTTGCGGACTTGACTCTGAAGATTCGTCACCAACTCCCGATTGGTCTTCATAAATGTCTCGACATCTGGATTCACTGCCATCGGTTGATTGAGAGGTGGATCCTGGTAAGGTTGAGAATTTCCTTGAGTTGGGTACGGGTTTCTTTGGGATTGATACTGATTATTTGCACGAGGTTGGGATTGATTGTAGCTTTGTTGTTGGTTTTGGTTTGCAGGAGGGAAACCAGGAGGAGCAAGATAATTGTTGGAACGATAACTTAGCAAGCCACGGTCTCCTTGAGGTCGAGCTTGATAGCTGCCTGTGGGATAAGTACCGTATGCTGCGTTAACGTCTTCAGAATAATTGCCGTGAGTAGAAGGACACTTATTGTAGGAATGTGGACCACCACATGTGTCACAAGAGATAACAACGGCTTTAGCTTGTTGAGTTTGGTTAGAAGTCAAAATTTGGAGACTTTTGTTGATATCAAGAAGAGCACGTTCCAAAACAGACGGGTTGGTGGTGGAAGAAGTAGATGAAACATTGACTCTCTGATTAGATCTTGAGGATGCGGAAGAATCCCAATTGTTGTGGTGAGTAGTCATGTTTTCAATCAACTCTCGACACTCCTCCGGTCTCCTTTTCATAAAAGTACCACCGGCGGCGGCATTGATCGTGTCACGATCACGAAAAGTGAGACCATTGTAAAAGGTGTCAATGAGAGTGACGGGGAGCATATTGTGATTGGAACAGCGGTCGATCAAATCATTGTAACGTTCCCAAGCATCGAAAAGCGATTCATCATTCTCTTGCATAAATCCACTGATTTGGTTACGAAGGCTAGTGACCATGGATGGGGGAAAGTAGCGCGATAAAAAGCGTTGAGTCATGTCATTCCACGTATGAATAGAATTCTTAGGAAGACGGTCAAACCATTTTTCGGCGTGGTGAGAAAGCGAGTGTGGAAAAAGTTGAAGGCGAAGGTCATCCATAGAAACACCGGGGCACTTCATGCTTTGGGTAATGGTAATGAATTTGTCGAGGTGTTTGTTGGCATCATCATCCGGAATTCCACGAAATGGGTTCGTTTGCACTTGTTGTATCATGTGATGCTTCAACGAAAACTCCTGAGCCGTGACGTGCATTGGCGCAATCGGGCCTCCGCGTCCGTTCATGGTGGGTTGGCATAATTCCTCCATGGTTCGTAAATCAGGTTGAAGGACATTGTTGTTGTTGTTGTTGTTATTCAAATTATTTTGAGGTGGGTGATTATTGTTGTTGTTAACACCAGCCATATCTAAATCTTCACGATTCTCGGGCTCAGAATAGTTTGTAGATCTAGTACGCATGCACCTGCAGAAGAAAAATATACACAAGAAATATCTATATAATCTTTTTTGGTTTTTATAGGTTTTTTTTTTAATGTTTTTGTATTTTTTTGAAGAGTTTTATAATTTTTATGGATTTTTGAAATTGTTTGAAGCGAGGAAAATAACGTTCAAAGAACGGATCCCAAATTTCAATGCGTCTCTCACTAGAAACCGTTTATCTTAACGAAAAGAGCCGGCAGCGGCGCCATTTAATACAAGGTTTTTTTTGCAACCAAAGTATGAAAGTTCGTTATAGTTCCGAATCTCTTCGAATTGAAAACCGGTCTTAAGTGCGACTCAATCGTCTTTTGGTGAATCAAAGGTTTGTTTGATTTGTTTTAAACTAATTGCAAGTAATTAAAGTGTCGTTGAGTAAATGGAAGTTAAAAGATTAATATTGAAATGACAAGTAAAATAAATGCATGGAAACTTAAAGATGATAATGGAAAAGTACTAACTCACTAAACAAAACTAACACTTGGGAAATTTCAGAAAAATTTTAGAAAAATAAAAAGTACTATAAGAAAGTGCTATCGAAAGAAACCAAAACAAGTCAAAAAGGACCCCCGATCGGAATATTTTCCGATAAGGTTGATCGGAATGGGGGGTAATATACCCAATCGGAAAGTAGGCACAAAGGGTCAATCGGAATCTAAAACCCTCACCGTCGGAATACTACAAACGCACTCAATCGGAATACGTGCAAACGCCCCAATCGGAATATGGTACAAGACAACCAATCGGAAAATGTAGCCTTTGCCAAATCGGAATATGAGACTTAAAGCCCAATCGGAATGTGTAGCTAGCTATCAATCGGAATACACAACTACCTAATCCGATCACTCGATCGGAATGTGAAGATGGTGCTGTCGGAATAAGGGACCAATCGGAAAGGGAGTAACTACCTTTCCTAAAATCAAGGAAACCAGTTATGATGGTGCACCGGTCGGAATAATGCCAATCGGAAAGGGGTTTAGCCACCCTTTCCGAAATTTATGGAAATGGGGAAAAGCTAGGTAGTAAGCTAAAGTAATAAGCTAATACCCAAAACTTATCAATCCAAATATGTAACCGAATCAAATAAGCACTTTTATCAACTTATCTAACTCAAAATCAAACAACTTTTTAGATCAAACAATAAAAACTTAAACTTTTTAATAAAACTTTTTAATAAGAAAAATAAGCTAATCATCAAAATAAGCCAATAAGCACAAAAGTCTTAAAGCTTAATCAAATGAAAACTTATAAAATGATAAAAAGATTAACTTTTTAGCACGAAATCAATTAGAACAACACGGATCACATGATAATCGCACCAAAATCAATCTTAAATCAAAGAAAAGTAGAATGAGATTAAGAAATAAAAGCTTAAAATGGAACTTTGATTAATGAAATAAGCAATACAAAGATGTTTAATCTTGAAAGATTAAAAGAAAAAGATGAACTAGTGAGAGAAAGTTTAAGACTTTCTCTCTCTAAAAACTAAAAAGTGAAAAATTAATTAAAAATCTAGCCACCCTCCTAATGACTATTAGGAGGGTATTTATAGGGAAGGAGTGCATGTGTTGCATCTTCTCTCTTGCTTTCTTCACGTTATCTCGACTCGACTTTAATTCTTCGTCTTTGTCGTATCGGGATTTGAACTTGTCTTTTTAATTTTCTTCTTCTATTAGACTTAAGTTCTTCGACTTCGTTAAAACTTCCGTCTTAAGACTTTTTTCTTTGATAAATCTTCAGAATAGGTCTTGGACTTCCGTTCTTTTTGCACTCTTGATCTTTTGACTTCGTCTTTTTTTCCCGTTTTCTTCAATAAAAGCTCGTGAAAGACCGGGTTTTCTTCCTTTTTCATATTTTGGTCCTAAAACACAATAAAAACACAAACCACGCATAATTCCGACTTTTACGACATAAATCACACGTTTTGGTCTTGTTATTATAGGAAATAAGTGGTAAAAGGATAAGTGTTTTCACACTTATTACATTTTCAATTTCGTCTACGCTGGTTCAGCTGGACTATGAGTTTATGTGTTTCATGCATTGGCTAGGTTATTTTATTACATAGGATTTTGGATATTATTTTATGTAGTGGTTATGTGCTTATTTGAGTTGTAGGACCTATCTGCTCATTTGAGTTGGTAGACTTATGCGTTATGTGTAGTATTAATTCTTATAAGTGTCATCATAGGAGGGAGTGCATTAGTGAAAGGGGACTGGTATATGTATGGTGGCCAACATAATTATACACGTACCATGACATCAATGGATTCCTAAGTATAGTTGCATGAAAGAGGGTTAATACATGATTGTATAGTATATGTTGGATGGATTGAGTGTATGTATGCCTATGCCTATATATGTATATTTCCCTTCTATTTATCGATTGTATTCTTAGGATGGTTTGCTAGCTCGTTTCTCTTTGGGATGTTCAAGTTCTGTAGTAGCGCATTTATCGAGTCCTCATTTCACGTGTTTTTTTGTACGGTACTTTTGGTGTGAAGGCCATGAGATGGTGGAGATTATTTTTATTTGGATAACGATATCTTTTTTTTTGAGTCTTACATGGTAAAAAAATGGAATTTGCAAATAGTTAAATAGTTGTTGGTAGTCGGTGAAAAATAAGTTTAAAGTGTCGGGAACGTGGTTAAAAGAATATATATAGTAATTAAGATCCATCAACGATGTTAGGGTTTGTGTTAAGAATTTAGGGATAATTAATGATGTTTAGAGGGTTGGTGTATAAAGGCGTAAAACAGTCTGATTTTTAGGGTTGTCTTGTGTTGACTGTTCCGGACAGTAGGTTGCACCTTTGGTCGAGTTTCTTTCTTTTAAAATTAAGTTCAGAGAGTCTACTTTTCAAAAATGTAAGGTTGGTCGAAAATGGAGTTCGGGAAGGTCGTGAAATTATTTTTATAAAAACAGTACGCTGTTTAGGAATAAATTTGGATTTTGGGAATTTGAGTCAAAACGTAACCAAACGGATAAGATAGCCAAATATTTTTGATTTGGAAACTCTTTATAATGTATGTAAAAGGACTGGAGTTTTTCAATAAAAGTTATGGTGTTAAGGTCGGGCTTTTGGTGACAAACATTTAGCATTTACAGAAAATCAGTTTTGGTAAAAACGACTTTTGGCGTAAAGACCAAACGAAGGGGTTAAACGTGTAAGTAGAAAGCGAAATTTGTTGTTGGAGTTTTTAGATAATAGGAAAACATAAATTCAGTAGGATGGTAGTCAAGTGTGGTGTTAAGTTCGGTTCATGTGGTCGTAATACGTTTCAGTTGTCGTTGGGTGCTTCTTGTGTCATTGGTCCGTTTCCATGGTTCGTTTGGAGTCGATACATGTTTATGTTTGAGTATCTTTTGGAGTCTCATGGTTTTGGTTCAAATTTTTAAATTCGTTCATGTAAAATTTCGTTAGTCTTCCATGGGTTTGATCCGTTATCTGAAGTTCGGGGTCCTAAAATTTGTCGTGAACATATATTCATTGGGAGCGTTGTTGTAGTCAAACGGATGATCAAGTTACGTTCTTATGATAGAGATGAGTTGGGATAGAATTTGAGAGTTCTTTAGACCTTAGAATACGTGGTTATATTTTTATGAGTTTTGATTTATGGCATTTATGAGTAAGACTGAAATCGGGGTGACGGTTTTAAACCTGTCAAGTTATGTGACGGCTCCTAACTTGGTTTCAAGACAGTTCTTGTTTGATGAGTTGCGAGATTTAGTTAGGTTGGTTACATAACTTTATGGTTTTAATAAGTTTCCTCGCAGACGGTTAAGGCTCATGTGTTGTTAGTTGAGATTATTATTATAAACTGAGTTCACGCTTGAACGTGAAGGTTTTATCAGGGATATGTATCCTCGTTTGGTTGCTGAGAATAAGTTTGAGTTTGGGAGTAAATCTCGGGACGAGATTTCTATTAGGAGGAGTGATGTGACAACCCTAGATTTTGGATATGTCACTTTTGACTGTTTGATGTAGATTATGTGTTTAGTGTGCATTTATGTGCTATATGTTTAAATTTGAGCATTTGATTGGATGTTAGTCATAGTTCGTGTATTGCGTGGTACGTTATATGATGTTACGAAGGGGACAGTTCGTGCTCATTAGTTCACACGGATGTGACTATGATAGAATGCGGTGTTATTTTAATATTTTATGTGTACGTATATGTATTATAATAAATCGTATTTTTACGATTTAGGGTTTAGCATTTGGAGGTCTCGGATAAGGTAATTAGTCACGGGAATATTTTTCGGGATGGTTTTAAGTCATGTAGGACTTAGTTATCTAGTTTATTTCATATTTCAAGAGTTTTTATAAAACTGTATATTTTTACGTCTTTTACGGTATACGCGTAAAACTGACTAGTTTTACGGTTTTGAGGTTTTGGAGGCTTTAGGAGCTGAAATAAATAAAGTAAAATTAAGGTAATATTAATAAGATATTAATTAATAATAAAATATATAAAAATCGAAATTTAGGTGGTGTTTGGTCGGTTATGTGAGGCAAGAAAAGAAAAAAAAAGGAAAAAGAGAACAGGGCTTTTGTACTTGGGCTAGGACTTGTTAGGATTAGTTATATAAGGTTTTTATTTATCAAAACACTTCAAAAAATCCCTGGAGATCAAGAAGAAATCGAAATCTACAAGAGAAAATTATGGTTTTCATAATTTTTGTCTTCTATTAATTTTAAGGTAAAACCCTTGTTCACCTATTTAATTTAATTGTTATTTACATGTACTTAATCAATGCATGATAGATTTAGGGTTAGGTGAATTATTAAATCTGTAATTTAATGATATGAACATGATTAGAGTAATTAGGGATAATAAATATTTACGGTGATGGTAATTAATTAGGTTAATTGTGTTAAAATCGTTTTTACAAACTAGGCAGAATTAGGTCACTTGTTTAGATGATATCTAGAGTTATTGACACTTTCATGATGCGGTCAAAGTAGTACTGGAAAGGTATTTGAGTTGGCTTTTGAATACCAGAAACTAGAACTAAATTGGAGGTCAGAAAGTGGGTCAAAACAGTTTACAATAGTCAGAGGTCAAAACAGTTTAAAAATCAGTCGGGTTTAAATTAATGTTTTAAGATGGTTAGGGTACTTAGGATTACAATTGGACCTTCAAACTAACATGAGAGTTAGTTCATATGTTAAATAATAGATCTGGAAGAGGACTAATCAAGTGGGATAGTGGAAGACCCTCTGATAATAACAAACTTTTCGTATGTTCAAAATCAGTAAATTCTGGATAGGTAAAAGTAGATATATATATATATATATATATATATATATATATATATATATATATATATATATATATATATATATATATATATATATATATATATATATATATATATATATATATATATATATATATATATATATATATATATATATATATATATATATATATATATATATATATATATATATATATATATATATATATATATATATATATATATATATATATATATATATATATATATAATATGTAGGCCTTAACCGTAGCTTTATGGTTGCGGCCAAATGGGAGAGTTAGCTAATACATGTAAGGGCATATGGTTTCTTTTACAGGGCATATTATTTTGGTTAAGGGGGTGTTCGACCCATAGTTTGGAGTATAAAAAACGGGACTGTTTTGGGTTAAATGTTAACGGGGCGAGTTATGAACTAAACTAAGTTAAGGGCTTTATAGAGGGATGTAATAAGATGCATATAGCATATAAATGGGGTTAAGTTGTAGGTTAAGGTTATATATCCATCATAGATTTATGAGTCATTATGTGTTTTCATTAGTTCTTGTCTTGATTGTATGTATTGTGTGTTAGATTTTGCTAGTGTGCGGAAACCTGGAGGAGCTTTATCAGGTGAGTTCATAGTCCGATTTTTGCTACATTTTTAAATGTTTTTCCAGTATGGGATGGAGATGACACTTGAAATGTTCTTTAACATGATTTAGTACTATGTTTTAAAATGTGTGGACATAAATGTGCAATTGTGTGACTTGCGTGCTTATGTGTTCTCATATGTGCTTTGATATGTGTTCTGATATGTGAATCTTGATTGTGTTATGATTGGGATTGGTACATAGATGTATGGGCGTTTATGGGACTAGTTGTGATGTGTGTGGAGCGTGGGGCACGATCCGTCCTGAGTTCTTGGTTCTGAGTTCTTGGTTCGTGGGGCACGATTCGTCTTGAGTTCTTGGTTCATGGGGCACGATCTGTCCTGAGTACTTGTGCATCGTCTCTTCGGAGGCAAGATATCTCGACGGGGATATAGTTCATCTTCCACAGGTGGTATGGGAAAGATCCGGATAGTGTGGTGTGTGTTCTTATGTGTGTGACGGGATACTTCTTGATTGTTATAGTGTGCTTTGTGAACTGTAGATGTGATCGGTACTTGGCTAGAGTTTTGTTGTGGATGTATGTAACATGATTATCACATTATGGTCCATTACTATAAAAAATTTCTTCAACTATTTACAGCGGTTGTTAAGGGTTCTTAAGATGTTTTCGGTAACTTAAACCTATGTTCTCACTAAGTTTATGTTGACGGATTTTTGTGTCATTTTCAGGTGAGGTAGTTGAGAAGGATGCTATTAGAAGTGGCTAGAGTTTAGAGGCTGCTAGGACTGCATTAGGAGGAATTCCTTTCCTCTTAGATTTTATTTTGTCTTTTGATTAAGTAGACTTTATGGTACCTATATGTTCGATGTTTGTTTATTTGTATGTCTTTGGTAAGAGGTAGGCTTGTTACCTACTTACCTAGACGCCTGCATTTTTTGAGATATTGTCATGACATTGTGTCACCTTTTTATGACAGTTCTATTTTATTTAGTTAACTCTATAGACACGCTATTGTTGTGATGATATCCATACGTCGCGCCCTATATTCCGCCATGGTGGGGTGTGAAAGAATGGTATCAGAGAAAATGGCTATAGAGAATTAGGTTGCCTAGTCGCGTAGCCTAGTCTATAGCTTAAGGGTCCCTGCGTATAGGCGTCATAGGGATATGTGTGCATTTTATAATAATTGATGTGTTTGGATGTTATTTTTGTGATATTTGTTAAGTTATGAACTACTATGGTTCATACTTAGCTACATGTTATATTCTTTATGAGTTTTGACTAGTGCGGGTTGAACCATAATCGTATACGCTAGTCATTGTTGGATTTCGTTTAATTATGTTTTCATGTTCTTATTACATTTTCAATTTTGTCTATGCTGGTTCAGCTGGACTATGAGTTTATGTGTTTCATGCATTGGCTAGGTTTTTTTGTTACATGGGATTTTGGATATTATTTTATGTAGTGGTTATGTGCTTATATGAGTGGTAGGATCTATGTGCTCATTTGAGTTGGTAGACTGATGCGTTATGTGTAGTATTAATCCTTATAAGTGTCATCATAGGAGGCAGTGCATTAGTGAAAGGGGACTGGTATATGTATGGTGGCCAACATAGTTATACACGTACCATGACATCAATGGATTCCTAAGTATGGTTGCATGAAAGAGGGTTAATACATGCTTGTATAGTATATGTTGAATGGATTGATTGTATGTATGCCTATGCCTATATATGTATATTTCCCTTCTATTTATCGATTGTATTCTTAGGATGGTTTGCTAGCTCGTTTCTCTTTGAGATGTTAAAGTTCTGTAGTAGCGCATTTATCGAGTCCTCATTTCACGTGTTTGTTTGTACGGTACTTTTGGTGTGAAGGCCATTGAGATGGTGGAGATTTTTTTTATTTGGATAACGATATCTTTTGTTTTGAGTCTTACATGGTAAAAAAATGGAATTTGCAAATAGTTAAATAGTTGTTGGTAGTCATTGAAAAATAAGTTTAGAGTGTCGGAAACGTGGTTAAAAAAATATATATAGTAATTAAGATCCATCAATGATGTTAGGGTTTGTGTTAAGAATTTAGGGATAATTAATGATATTTAGAGGGTTGGTGTATAAAGGCGTAAAACAGTCTGATTTTTAGGGTTGTCTTGTGTTGACTGTTCCGGACATTAGGTTGCACCTTTGGTCGAGTTTCTTTTTTTTAAAATTAAGTTCAGAGAGTCTACTTTTCAAAAATGTAAGGTTGGTCAAAAATGGAGTTCGGGAAGGTCGTCAAACAATTTTTATAAAAACAGTACGCTGTTCAGGAATAAATTTGGATTTTGGGAATTTGAGTTAAAACGTAACGAAACGGATAAGATAGTCAAATATTTTTGATTTGGGAACTCTTTATAATGTATGTAAAAGGACTGGAGTTTTTCAATAAAAGTTATGGTGTTAAGGTCAGGCTTTTGGTGACAAACATTTAGCATTTACAGAAAATCAGTTTTGGTAAAAACGACTTTTGGCGTAGAGACCAAACGGAGGGGTTAAACGTGTAAGTAGAAAGCAAAATTTGTTGTTGGAGTTTTTAGATAATAGGAAAACATAAATTCAGTAGGATGGTAGTCAAGTGTGGTGTTAAGTTCGGTTCATGTGGTCGTAATACGTTTCGGTTGTCGTTGGGTGCTTCTTGTGTCATTGGTCCGTTTCCATGGTTCGTTTGGAGTCGATACATGTTTATGTTTGATATCTTTTGGAGTCTCATGGTTTTGGTTCATATTTTTAAATTCGTTCATGTAAAATTCCGTTAGTCTTCCATGGGTTTGATCCGTTATCTGAAGTTGGGGGTCCTAAAATTTGTCGTGAACATATATTCATTGGGAGCGTTGTTGTAGTCACACGGATGATCCAGTTACGTTCTTATGATAGAGATGAGTTGGGATAGAATTTGAGAGTTCTTTAGACCTTAGAATACGTGGTTATATTTTTATGAGTTTTAATTTATGGCATTTATGAGTAAGACTGAAATCGGGGTGACGGTTTTAAACCTGTCGAGTTATGTGATGGCTCCTAACTTGGTTTCAAGACAGTTCTTGTTTGATGAGTTGCGAGATTTAGTTAGGTTGGTTACATAACTTTATGGTTTTAATAAGTTTCCTCGCAGACGGTTAAGGCGCATGTGTTGTTAGTTGAGATTATTATTATAAACTGAGTTCACGCTTGAACGTGAAGGTTTTATCAGGGATATGTATCCTCGTTTGGTTGCTGAGAATAAGTTTGAGTTTGGGAGTAAATCTCGGGACGAGATTTATATTAGGAGGGAGTGATGTGACAACCCTAGATTTTGGATTTGTCACTTTTGACTGTTTGATGTAGATTATGTGTTTAGTGTGCATTTATGTGCTATATGTTTAAATTTGAGCATTTGATTGGATGTAAGTCATAGTTCGTGTATTGCGTGGTACGTTATATGATGTTACGAAGGGGACAGTTCGTGCTCATTAGTTCACACGGATGTGACTATGATAGAATGCGGTGTTATTTTAATATTTTATGTGTACGTATATGTATTATAATCAATCGTATTTTTAAGATTTAGAGTTTAGCATTTGGAGGTCTCAGATAAGGTAATTAGTCACGGGAATATTTTTCGGGATGGTTTTAAGTCATGTAGGACTTAGTTATTTAGTTTATTTCATATTTCAAGAGTTTTTATAAAATTGTATATTTTTACGTCTTTTACGGTATACGCGTAAAAACTGACTAGTTTTACGGTTTTGAGGTTTTGGAGGCTTTAGGAGCTGAAATAAATTAAGTAAAATTAAGGTAATATTAATAAGATATTAATTAATAATAAAATATATAAAAAACGAAATTTAGTTGGTGTTTAGTCGGTTATGTGACGCAAGAAAAGAAAAAAAAAGGAAAAAGAGAACCGGGATTTTGTACTTGGACTAGGACTTGTTAGGATTAGTTATATAAGGTTTTTATTTATCAAAACACTTCATAAAATCCCTGGAGATCAAGAAGAAGTGGAAATCTACAAGAGAAAATTATGGTTTTCATAATTTTTGTCTTCTATTAATTTTAAGGTAAAACCCTTGTTCACCTATTTAATTTAATTGTTATTTACATGTACTTAATCAATGCATGATAGATTTAGGGTTAGGTGAATTATTAAATCTGTAATTTAATGATATGAACATGATTAGAGTAATTAGGGATAATAAATATATACGGTGATGGTAAAAAATTAGGTTAATTGTGTTAAAATCGTTTTTAAAAACTGGGCAGAATTTTAGGTCACTTGTTTAGATCATATCTAGAGTTATTGACACTTTCATGATGCGATCAAAGTAGTACTGGAAAGGTATTTGAGTTATCTTTTAAATGCAAGAAACTAGAACTAAATTGGAGGTCGGAAAGTGGGTCAAAACAGTTTACAACAGTCGGAGGTCAAAACAGTTTTAAAATCAGTCAGGTTTAAATTAATGTTTTAAGATGGTTAGGCTACTTAGGAGTACAATTGGACCTTCAAACTAACATGAGAGTTAGTTCATATGTTAAATAATATATCTGGAAGAGGACTAATCAAGTGGGATAGTGGAAGACCCTCTGATCATAACAAACAAAATCAGTAAATTCTGGATAGGTAAAAGTATATATATATATATATATATATATATATATATATATATATATATATATATATATATATATATATATATATATATATATATATATATATATATATATATATATATATATATATATATATATATATATATATATATATATATATATATATATATATATATATATATATATATATATATATATATATATATATATATATGTAGGCCTTAACAGTAGCTTTATGGTTGCGGCCAAATGGGAGAGTTAGCTAACACATGTAAGGGCATAGGGTTTCTTTTACAGGGCATATTATTTTGGTTAAGGGGGTGTTCGACCCATAGTTTAGAGTATAAAAAACGGGACTGTTTTGGGTTAAATGTTAACGGGGCGAGTTATGAACTAAACTAAATTAAGGGCTTTATAGAGGGATGTAATAAGCTGCATATGGTATATAAATGGGGTTAAGTTGTAGGTTAAGGTTATATATCCATCATAGACTGATGAGTCATTATGTGTTTTCATTAGTTCTTGTCTTGATTGTATGTATTGTGTGTTAGATTTTGCTAGTGTGCGGAAACTTGGAGGAGCTTTATCAGGTGAGTTCATAGTCCGATTTTTGCTACATTTTGAAATGTTTTTCAGTATGGGATGGAGATGACACTTGAAATGTTCTTTAACATGATTTAGTACTATGTTTTAAAATGTGTGGACATAAATGTGCAATTGTGTGACTCGTGTGCTTATGTGTTCTCATATGTGCTTTGATATGTGTTATAATATGTGAATCTTGATTGTGTTATGATTGGGTTTGGTACATAGATGTATGGGCGTCTATGGGACTAGTTGTGATGTGTGTGAGCGTGGGGCATGATCCGTCCTGAGTTCTTAGTTCTGAGTTCTTGGTTTGTGGGGCACGATCCGTTCTGAGTTCTTGGTTCGTGGGGCACGATCCGTCCTGAGTACTTGTGCATCGTCTCTTCGGAGGCAAGATATCTCGACAGGGATATAGTTCATCTTCCAAAGGTGGTGTGGGAAAGAACCGGATAGTGTGGTGTGTGTTCTTGTGTGTGTGACGAGATACTTCTTGATTGTTATAGTGTGATTTGTGAATTGTAGATGTGATCGGTACTTGGCTTGATTTTTGTTGTGGATGCATGTAGCATGATTATCACATTATGGTCCATTACTATAAAAAAATTTCTTCAACTATTTATAGCGTTTGTTAAGGGTTCTTAAGATGTTTTCGGTAACTTAAACCTATGTTCTCACCAACTTTATGTTGAAAGATTTTAGTGTCATTTTCAGGTGAGGTAGTTGAGAAGGATGTTATTAGAAGTGGCTAGAGTTTAGAGGCTACTAGGACTGCATTAGGAGGAATTCCTTTCCTCTTATATTTTATTTTGTCTTTTGATTAAGTAGAGTTTATGGTATCTATATGTTCGATGTTTGTTTATTTGTATGTCTTTGGTAAGAGGTAGGTCTGTTACCTACTTACCTAGACGCCTGCATTGTTTGAGATATTGTCATGACATTGTGTCACCTTTTTATGACAGTTCTATTTTATTTAGTTAACTCTATAGACACGCTATTGTTGTGATGATATCCATACGTCGTGCCCCGAATTCCTCCATGGTGGGGTGTGACAGAATGATATCAGAGACAATGGTTATAGAGAATTAGGTTGCCTAGTCGCGTAGCCTAGTCTATAGCTTAAGGGTCCCTGCATATAGGCGTCATAGGGGTTTGTGTGCATTTTATAATAATTGATGTGTTTAGATGTTATTTTTGAGATATTTGTTAAGTTATGAACTACTATGGTTCATACTTAGCTACATGTTATTTTCTTTATGAGTTTTGACTAGTGCGGGTTGAACCATAGTCGTATACGCTAGTCATTGTTGGATTTCGTTTAATTATGTTTTCATGTTCTTATTACATTTTGAATTTTGTCTACGCTGGTTCAGCTGGACTATGAGTTTATGTGTTTCATGCATTGGCTATGTTATTTTAATACACGGGATTTTGGATATTATTTTATGTAGTGGTTATGTGCTTATATGAGTTGTAGGATCTATGTACTCATTTGAGTTGGTAGACTGATGTGTTATGTGTAGTATTAATTCTTATAAGTGTCATCATAGGAGGGAGTGCATTAGTGAAAGGGGACTGGTATAAGTATGGTGGCCAACATAGTTATACACGTACCATCACATCAATGGATTCCTAAGTATGGTTGCATGAAAGAGGGTTAATACATGCTTGTATAGTATATGTTGGATGGATTGAGTATATGTATGCCTATGCCTATATATGTATATTTCCCTTCTATTTATCGATTGTATTCTTAGGATGGTTTGCTAGTTCGTTTCTCTTTGAGATGTTCAAGTTCCGTAGTAGCGCATTTATCGAGTCCTCATTTCACGTGTTTGTTTGTACGGTACTTTTGATGTGAAGGCCATTGAGATGGTGGAGATTTTTTTTATTTGGATAACGATATCTTTTGTTTTGAGTCTTACATGGTAAAAAAATGGAATTTGCAATTAGTTAAATAGTTGTTGGTAGTCGGTGAAAAATAAGTTTAAAGTGTCGGAAACGTGGTTAAAAAAATATATATAGTAACTAAGACCCATCAACGATGTTAGGGTTTGTGTTAAGAATTTAGGGATACTTAATGATGTTTAAAGGGTTGGTGTATAAAGGCGTAAAACAGTCTGATTTTTAGGGTTGTCTTGTGTTGACTGTTCCGGACAGTAGGTTGCACCTTTGGTCGAGTTTCTTTTTTTTTAAATTAAGTTCAGAGAGTCTACTTTTCAAAAATGTAAGGTTGGTCAAAAATGGAGTTCGGGAAGGTCATCAAACAATTTTTATAAAAACAGTACGCTGTTCAGGAATAAATTTGGATTTTGGGAATTTGAGTCAAAACGTAACCAAACGGATAAGATAGCCAAATATTTTTGATTTGGGAACTCTTTATAATGTATGTAAAAGGACTGGAGTTTTTCAATAAAAGTTATGGTCTTAAGGTCGGGCTTTTGGTGACAAACATTTAGCATTTACAGAAAATAAGTTTTGGTAAAAACGACTTTTGGCGTAGAGACCAAACGGAGGGGTTAAACGTGTAAGTAGAAAGCGAAATTTGTTGTTGGAGTTTTTAGATAATAGGAAAACATAAATTCAGTAGGATGGTAGTCAAGTGTGGTGTTAAGTTCGGTTCATGTGGTTGTAATACGTTTCGGTTGTCGTTGGGTGCTTCTTGTGTCATTGGTCCGTTTCCATGGTTCGTTTGGAGTCGATACATGTTTATGTTTGAGTATATTTTGGAGTCTCGTGGTTTTGGTTCATATTTTTAAATTCGTTCATGTAAACATCCGTTAGTCTTCCATGGGTTTGATCCGTTATCTGAAGTTGGGGGTCCTAAAATTTGTCGTGAACTTATATTCATTGGGAGCGTTGTTGTTGTAGTCACACGGATGATCCAGTTATGTTCTTATGATAGAGATGAGTTGGGATAGAATTTGAGAGTTCTTTAGACCTTAGAATACGTGGTTATATTTTGATGAGTTTTGATTTATGGCATTTATGAGTAAGACTAAAATCGGGGTGACAGTTTTAAACCTGTCGAGTTATGTGACGGCTCCTAACTTGGTTTCAAGACAGTTCTTGTTTGATGAGTTGCGAGATTTAGTTAGGTTGGTTACATAACTTTATGGTTTTAATAAGTTTCCTCGCAGACGGTTAAGGCTCATGTGTTATTAGTTGAGATTATTTAGTATAAACTGAGTTCACGCTTGAACGTGAAGGTTTTATCAAGGATATGTATCCTCGTTTGGTTGCTGAGAATAAGTTTGAGTTTGGGAGTAAATCTCGGGACGAGATTTCTATTAGGAGGGTGTGATGTGACAACCCTAGATTTTGGATTTGTCACTTTTGACTGTTTGATGTAGATTATGTGTTTAGTGTGCGTTTATGTGCTATATGTTTAAATGTGAGCCTTTGATTGGATGTTAGTCATAGTTCGTGTATTGCGTGATATGTTATATGATGTTACGAAGGGGACAGTTCGTGCTCATTAGTTCACATGGATGTGACTATGATAGAATGCGGTGTTATTTTAATATTTTATGTGTACGTATATGTATTATAGTAAATCTTATTTTTACGATTTAGGGTTTAGCATTTGGAGGTCTCAGATAAGGTAATTAGTCACGGGAATATTTTTCGGGATGGTTTTAAGTCATGTAGTACTTAGTTATTTATTTTATTTCATATTTCAAGAGTTTTTATAAAATTGTATATTTTTACGTCTTTTACGGTATACGCGTAAAAACTGACTACTTTTACGGTTTTAAGGTTTTGGAGGCTTTAGGAGCTGAAATAAATTAAGGAAAATTAAGGTAATGTTAATAAGATATTAGTTAATAATAAAATATATAAAAAACGAAATTTAGGTGGTGTTTGGTCGGTTATGTGACGCAAGAAAAGAAAAATAAGGAAAAAGAGAACGGGCTTTTGTACTTGGGCTAGGACTTGTTAGGATTAATTATATAAGGTTTTTATTTATCATAACACTTAATAAAATCCCTGGAGATCAAGAAAGAGTCGAAATCTACAAGAGAAAATTAGGTTTTTCATAATTTTTGTCTTCTATTAATTTTAAGGTAAAACCCTTGTTCACCTATTTAATTTAATTGTTATTTACATGTATTTAATCAATGCATGATGGATTTAGGGTTAGGTTAATTATGAAATCTGTAATTTAATGATATGAACATGATTAGAATAATTAGGGTTAATATATATATACGGTGATGGTAATTAACTAGGTTAATTATGTTAAAATCGTTTTTAAAAACTGGGCAGAATTTTAGGTCACTTGTTTAGATCATATCTAGATTTATCGCCACTTTCATGATGCGACCAAAGTAGTACTGGAAAGTTATTTGAGTTGGCTTTTGATGCAAGAAACTAGAACTAAATTGGAGGTCGGGAAGTGGGTCAAAAACAGTTTACAACAGTCGGAGGTCAAAACAGTTTTAAAATCAGTCGGGTTTAAATTAATGTTTTAAGATGGTTAGGGTACTTAGGAGTACAATTGGATCTTCAAACGAACATTAGAGTTAGTTCATATGTTAAATAAGAGATCTGGAAGAGGGCTAATTAAGTGGGATAGTGGAAGACCCTCTGATCATAACAAACTTTTCGTATGTTCAAAATCAGTAAATTCTGGATAGGTAAAAGTAGATATATATATATATATATATATATATATATATATATATATATATATATATATATATATATATATATATATATATATATATATATATATATATATATATATATATATATGTAGGCCTTAACAGTATCTTTAAGGTTGCGGCCAAATGGGAGATTTAGCTAACACATGTAAGGGCATAGGGGTTCTTTACAGGGCATGTTATTTTGGTTAAGGGGGTGTTCGACCCATAGTTTGAAGTATGAAAAATGGGACTGTTTTGGGTTAAATGTTAACGGGGCGAGTTATGAACTAAACTAAGTTAAGGGCTTTATAGAGGGATGTAATAAGATGCATATGGCATATAAATGGGGTTAAGTTGTAGGTTAAGGTTATATATCCATCATAGATTGATGATTCATTATGAGTTTTCATTAGTTCTTGTCTTGATTGTATGTATTGTGTGTTAGATTTTGCAAGTGTGCGGAAACTTGGAGGAGCTTTATCAGGTTAGTTCATAGTCCCATTTTTGCTACATTTTTTAAATGTTTTTCCAGTATAGGATGGAGATGACACTTGCAATTTTCTTTAACATGATTTAGTACTATGTTTTAAAATGTGTGGACATAAATGTGCTATTGTGTGACTTGCGTGCTTATGTATTCTCATATGTGCTTTGATATGTGTTCTGATATGTGAATCTTGATTGTGTTATGATTGGGATTGGTACATAGATGTATGGGCGTCTATGGGACTTGTTGTGATGTGTGTGGAGCATGGGGCCCGATCCGTCCTGAGTTCTTGGTTCGGGGGGCACGATCCGTCCTGAGTTCTTGGTTCATGGGGCACGATCCGTACTGAGTACTTGTGCATCGTCTCTTCGGAGGCAAGATATCTTGACGGGGATATAGTTCATCTTCCACAGGTGGTGTGGGAAAGATCCAGATAGTGTGGTGTGTGTTCTTGTATGTGTGACGGGATACTTCTTGATTGTTATAGCGTGATTTGTGAATTGTAGATGTGATCGGTACTTGGCTAGAGTTTTGTTATGGATGCATGTAGCATGATTATCACATTATGGTCAATTACTATAAAAAAATTTCTTTAACTATTTACAGCGGTTGTTAAGGGTTCTTAAGATGTTTCGGTAACTTAAACCTATGTTCTCACCAAATTTATGTTGACAGATTTTAGTGTCATTTACAGGTGAGGTAGTTGAGAAGGATGCTATTAGAAGTGGCTAGAGTCTAGAGGCTGCTAGGACTGCATTAGGAGGAATTCCTTTCCTCTTAGATTTTATTTTGTCTTTTGATTAAGTAGACTTTATGGTACCTATATGTTTGATGTTTGTTTATTTGTATGTCTTTGGTAAGAGGTAGGCCTGTTACCTACTTACCTAGACGACTGTATTGTTTGAGATATTGTCATGACATTGTGTCACCTTTTTATGACATTTATATTTCATTTAGTTAACTCTATAGACACGCTATTGTTGTGATGATATCCATACGTCGTGCCCCATATTCCGCCATGGTGGGGTGTGACATTGTGTACTTTCTGAAACATCTATTTGCTCGATTTGGTGTTCCTCGTGCTATCATCAGTGATCGCGGGACTCATTTTTGCAATGATCAATTTGCTCGTGTCATGGCTAAGTATGGTATCAATCATCGTCTTTCCACCGCGTATCATCCACAAACAAATGGTCAAGCCGAAATTTCTAACCGTGGTCTTAAGAGAATCTTAGAGCGTACTATGGCAGAGCATCGTGCCTCATAGGCCGATAAGTTAGATGATGCTTTGTGGGCTTTCCGTACCGCATATATGACACATATTGGTTGCAATCCATATCGTCTTGTGTACGGAAAGGCATGCCACCTCCCCATTGAGTTGGAGCATAAGGCTTTTTGGGGCTTGAAATGGGCTAATTTTGATATCAACAAAGCCGATGATCTTAGGAAGATCCAACTCAAGAACTTAATGAACTGAGGAATGAGGCTTATGAGAATTCTTTGATTTATAAGGAGAAAACCAAGCTCATTCATGATTCTAAGATTAAGAGCCGTTGGTCTGGTCCATTCATCGTCGCCAAAGTCTTCCCTTATGGCACCATTGAGTTATCGCAACAAAATGGGCCAAATTCAAAGTGAATGGCCAGCGTGTTAAGTTGTACTTTGGTGAGGACATCTCTCATGAGATGATTCCATCTCTCGCCACATTTCCCTTGAATTAGTTCTGGGTCGAGTCAGGCTCTACTCGGTTAACAAAAACAAGCGCTTCTCGTGAGGCAACCCGTTGATTTATCCTTTACCCGTTTTCATAATAAGTGTAGGGGGAGCTACATAGGTTTTTGTTGTCTTGTTTCTTATGATGTGCATGTATTAAAGCTTCAAAGAGCACTTTTGATGATATTTGACGACCCGTGATCCCGTGTACCCGTCTTCCCGGTTCTATCCTAAACTCTTGTGATTCAATATTTCATATCTTATATGTTGATATTGAAATCACTTTAGTTGTCTCTTCCTTAGCAAGATTTAAACAACATGCACAATGTCCTAAGTGTAGGGGAGTTTACTCCCACATGCTTAAACATTTAGGACAATGTTTATATCAAGTGTAGGGGGACTTCTATCGAAGTTAAGTGGGCTTTTCCATGAATTTGTCCTCATTTTAACTAGAAAAACTAATTTTTCGTCATTTTTCAAAACTTTTGATCTGTTTTGGCCATGTAGTATTTTTTATTTATTCTCTTTTATGTTCTTTCCTTTTGTTATCGCATTGTATGTATATATTTCATTTCAAAAATAAAGTCAAAAGAGAAAAAATAAAGTTAAATAAAATGTTTTAATGAGTTTAGATGTCTTTGATATATTAGGCTCGTCATGAATTTTTTGACTCAACCCGAGTTTACTTATCTAAGTATACTCTAGCTAGTATCATTAACGTGTTTAAGTCAAGTTTGCTAGGATTTTATATAGGGAACTTTAAAACGCGAAAGTCTTAAATCTTACGGGCTAAGAACAAGAACTTTTCGCAAGTTCCTATAATTGATCCTAGAAAGTCGTTTATCAAGGGAACTTTAAAATGCAAATTCTAAACTTGAAAAAGTATAAGAAGATGCAAGATCCTATAGATGATTTGAAAACCCAAAACTTTAATTTAATTGGCTAAGCATCCACGAGTATCATTCCTTGAGATTTTAAATTGTGGAGAACGAGAGATGATAGAGTTAATTATAAGTTTGGTATTCTTTCATGAATTTATGTGAGTTAATTATGATCATGTTCTCCCATCGCTTGTTAATAAATATAATTGCAATAAATAAGGTCGTACGATTTGAAAAGTTACTTAGCTTCTAGGACAAGATCGTTTAAAAGTTGCTCAGTATTAATTAGAGTTCATAGCCAAGGCATAACTTATTGAAGCGGGATGCGAAGATTGGCGAGTCCGAAAAGGCCCTAACAAGGCATGAGGGCTACATTTTGTTGCTAAAGATCCCAAGTGATGTGAAGAATCATTTATCATAAATCAATATGAAAGATCGAGACACACGACGAAAAGCAAATACTCTCCTACAGATCATGGAGAAGTCTATCCGAAAAGACCCTAGCAAGGTATGAGGATAAATAGATCCAAGTCCTAAAAGGAGGCGGATCGTTGTATATCAAAATCCAAAATAAATATTGGAGAAAAATAAAGAAGTCGTGGTCCAAGTATGAAGAATCTCTCAAAAACTTCAAGTGAAGAAATTCCTATTATTAAGAGAAGACCATTATTTCAAGAACGTCTCTCAAGATTAGAAGTATGAAGTCACTACCAAATATCGGTCCAATAAAGGTCTCAAATCGTGAAGCGAGTTATGCCAAGATATGAACTTTATGAGGTCCCGAGAAGCAGTTTTAACAGATTTTATCCTTTAGCTAACTATTGATTAAATCGTCCTACTTTATTTTCAGTCTAAATAAACTATCGAAATAAGTCAAACAATGCATCCTCGTGATCATTCAAGACAATCATAAAATATAAGAGATACACCTAGGAATAAGGGAGTCTAAGTAAATAATTCGCCACATGAGTTTGTGTTAGTTTACTAACTTATAATATCAATGATCTCGTTTATAAGCTTGATGTGGGGAACGTGAAACTTGAGGGTGATAAACATTCATGACAACCAAAGCCCTAATGTAAGTCTTCGATCTCTTTACTTGTTCTTCCTTCAAGCATTTTGTATATATTTCTATCGTTTTAGTTTCCTTCGTGTTTACTATTTAAATAAGGCCAAGGTAGGTTAATTATGATGAAAAATGTAAACGGTGTTTTGTAATTAATGCATTGCATGAGGGCATTGCAATGGTCAAGTGTAGGGGATTTAATAAGTGTGAAAACACTTATCCTTTTACCACTTATTTCTAATAATAACAAGGCCAAAATGTGTATTTAATGTCGTATAAGGTGGTATTATGTGTGGTTTGTGTTTTTATTGTGTTTTAGGACAAAATGTGAAAAAGGAAGAAAACACGGGCTTTCACGGGCTTTTATCAAAGAAAAAGACAAAAGACGAAGTCAAAAGGTCAAAAGTGCAAGAAGAACGGAAGTCAAAGGCCTATTCTGAAGATTTATCGAAAAAAAGTCTAAAGACGGAAGTTTAACGAAGTCGATGAACCAAGTCTACTAAAAGAAGAAAATTAGAAGACGAGTTCAAGTTATCATTCGACTAATCCCAAGAAAAAGTCGAGAAAGACGAGTTATTTAAAAGACGAGAAGACAAGAAGAAAAGAGGAAGAAACAAACACCTTCTCCTTCCCTTATATATAGTTTTCTAAATGTGTCATTAGTCTTTAGTCTATAACTTTTAGTTAAGTTTTATTTTAGTGTGTTTTTTACTTTTTCTCTCTAGCTTTTCTTTCAAGCTTATTAAACCTTCATCTTAATCTTGTAATCTTAAATCTTAATCTTTAATATAATCAAGCTTTTTAATAAATTCTCATTCTACCTTTGTTAATCATAATATATTATTTTGCTTAATTAATCATGTAGTTGATTTCATCTTGTTGATTGTGTGATTGGTTTGCTTATTGGATTGTGCTTATTGAGTTGGTGTGTTTGAGGTTTTTAGATTATTTTGCTTATCGTTTAATTTTTATGTTTGTTAGTTTTAAAATAAGTTGATTTTGGTAGATTAATATTTTTATAAAAAGTTGATTTTAAATAATTTGATTATTTAGTGTTTTTAAAAGTTTTTAAATCGTGTCTTATTAGCTTTTTCTTAAAATAAATTTGGTTTAAGTTTTGGTAAGTGCTTATTGTGATTTTGCTTATTTGTGTTAATCAGGGTTTTAGAAACCCTTTTATCCCGAACTAGTTGAAAACCACATTATTCCGACTTATTTGCAAACCTCCAAATCAAAACACCACATTCCGACTTAAGTAACAAATCTTCATTCCGGATTATATGCAAAGAAGGGTATATTCTGAATTAAGTGCAAGATTGTACATTCCGGATTATGTGTGAGATTCCTTTCCCAAATTGTGTGCTAAGCTCGTTTCCCGGATTAGGTAAAGGACTACGGATTCTGGATTAGTTTGTAAAGTGGTATTCCGAATTGAGTGTGGACGCTGGATTCCGAATTAGGTACGAGTTTCATTATTCTGAATTGGGTTGTGATTGTGGATTCCGGATTACGTTGAAAGCATGCATTCCGACTTACGTTAAGCACTTATTCTGGATTAGTTGTTGGATCCTCATTCCGAATTACATTCAGAGCATTATTCCAGATTACATCCGGATCTCATATTCCGAATTAGGTTAGGGATTGTGGATTCTGACTTAATTGTTTTTCACAGATTCCGAATTAAGTTGGAAGCTTTGATTCCGGATTGTTAGGTTTTATCATTTCCCGACTTATGTTTAGTTCTTGTTTCCCGACTTATTTTCAAACTTAATTTTTCCCGCCAATTTTTACTTAGTTTAATTTTTAAACATTTTCACTTAATTTAATTTTCAAGTTATTTTTATCACGTTTGCATTTTTATAAACTTTAAAGTTTCAAATTTACTTTTAAAGTTTTAATTTTTCGTCATTTATCTTTTAAGTCTTAAATTTTAGTTTAACTTTTAAAGCTTTCATTTTTACTCAACGACATGTACATTTTCACTTTCATTTTAAAATAGATAATTACCTTTAGCTATTTTCACAAAGTTCTATTGTGCAACATTCATTCTGGAAAAGCAATCAAGGTTAGACATTCTTCTTTATTTTTAATAGCTTTTACGTTTATGTTATTTGTAGACTTAGATAATCAAGCTCTCCCTTTTAGTGACCAACACCAATAATTACACCCTAAACCGTGATCAATTCGATTAGATACCGAGAAAGATTGAGTACATATGCAAACACCATTAAATCAACATATTATTCATCATCATCCTCTATATTAAGACATATATTGCTATTTGCGTTTTTAATCCTTTCGGATCTATGCAGAGGAACTAATTCCGGTGGAACCGCCAGAGTTTCTGGTTCTATAGGAATTATTTCGCTAGTGTTTTTAGAAGGTAATGTATCTATATGACTCTCTTCAATATCATAATTTCTCCCACTGAATTCTTGATTTACAAGATCACTTAAAGAGTTATCAACATACCTAGCAACAATCACTTTGTTCTCGGGTGGATAATAAAAGTAGTAACCCATAGTTTCCTTAGGGTATCCTACACAGATACATTTCACAGATCGTTGTTGGAGTTTGTCGCCCAAGTCACGTTTCACATACGCCTCGCAACCCCAGACCTTTAAATAAGACAAATATGGCTTTTTACCATGCCATAGTTCATATGGTGTCTTATTCACCTTCTTCGTAGGAACCATATTTAAAATGCGAACAACAGATTCTAAAGCATAATCCCAAAAGAATAATGGTAAAGTTGTAAGATTAAACACTGATCGCACCATATCTAATAATGTACGATTTCTCCTTTCGGATACACCATTTAGTTATGGAGTATAGGGAGAAGTAAGATTCTGAACAATTCCATTCTCACTTAGATAATATTTAAACTCCTGATTTCAATATTCACCACCTCTATCAGAACGAAGAGCTTTAATCATCTTTCCTTGTTGAAATTCTACTTCTACTTTAAACACTTTGAATGTTTCAAATACCTCATGTTTATTCTTAAGTAAATAAACATAACCATAACGGCTATAATTATCCGTAAATGTTAAGAAGTAGCTATCACCTTTCCTTGACACATGTCTAAGTGGTCCACACACACACCAGTGTGTATTAAACCAAGTAGATCAGTAGCCTTTTCAATATTACTATTAAAAGGTTTCTTGGTCATCTTTCCAGAGATACAAGACTCACATTTATCAAATGATTTATCATTGATATTTTCCAAAAGTCCTTCACGTTGAAGCTTTTGTATAAGAGTCTTCCCAATATGGGCAAGTCTACAATGCCAAAGATAAGAAGAGTTCTTGTCAAACTTTCTCTTCTTATTCATGCTAAAAACAAAATTATTATTATTCTTGGATTCATTATCATGCATGTCTATTTCAAATACAAAATTCACAGAAATTGCATTAAAATAGAAAATACCTTCTTTCCAAACAGAAATTCTATTATTATCAATAGTGTGAACGAATCTAGTATTCAACAAACAAGAAAAATAAATAACACCCCTAACAATTGTAGGTGCATAATGACAATCATTTAAAATCATTACTAAACCCGAAGGTAAAACTAAATTAGATTTTCCTATAGCTTCAACCGCTGCTTGTGCGCCATTGCCCACTTGCAGAAATTTTTCCCCATAGGATAGCTTCCTTTCCAGATTAAATCCCTGCAGCGTATTACAAATGTTAATACCGCATCCCATATGATATACCCAGGAATTTAATTTGTATGTCAAATTAAATAATTCAATCATAAATAAAGTACCTGAAGCTGCAACGCTACTCAGGCTTCTTCTTTATTTAGAGATTTTGTGTGTGTTGTTCGTACTCGATTCAATTCGAATTGATCTTTGTTTAGGGTAGACTTATCGTTTTTGGTAACTAAAAGGGGGAGCTTTTGATTATCTATTTTTACTTGTAAAATAAACACTAAAATTATTAAACATAAATATAAAAATAAAAGAGGGAAATCTAACCTTGATTCTCTGATAAAATGTAATCTAGTTAATAACTAGATTTTGGTTCTTGAAATTGGTCTAATCGAATTGATCACCGGTTAAAAGTGCGACTCAGTTGTCCTTGGTGATAAAAAGAAAATGTCGTTATCTATATCTATTTTAAAAAGTAAATGTGAAAAGTATTAGCAATAAACTAAAAATTAAAATGATATTAAAACAAATATTAAAACAAATATTAAAAAGAAACAATTAATAATAATAAAAAAATAAAAGTAAAAATAAAAATAAACTTTCGAATTAAAAATAAAACTTACTTCATAAAAAAATAAAAGAAATTGGATTATAAAGCTACTTTAAAAAGAAACAAGACAAATATTCAAACGGGCACTTAATAAGAATTAAAACTAAAACCTTTTGATAAAATACTAAAAATAAAATTTGACGAAAAATAAAACTAAAAATATCTGACTTTCAGAATAAAATTAAAAACGACTTTGGGATAAAACTAAATCGACTACGGGACGAATGTCATAAATTGGGGAACATGTTCCCACATGGGGAACATATAAAATTGGAGGGAAATACACTAAGCTTCGTAACTTTTTTCTGTGGCTAACAAAAAAAACCATTCGGAAGTTTTTTTTAAGAAATCATTTCGTAACCTTTTTTTTAAAACATTTCGCAACCTTTTTTTTAAATCATTTCGTACCTTTTTTTTAATTAAAACTTTCGGAACTTTTTTATGAAAAGGTTTCGTAACTTTCTTTTTTTTTCTATTCGTAACTTATTTTTTTCTATTCGTAACTTATATTTCTTTTCTATTCGTAACTTATTTTTTTCTTGGCGGGAAGATAGGTTTCGCAAGAAAGGGATTCGGAACAAAATTGGTTTCGTAACAAAATTGGTTTCGTAACAAAATTGGGTTTCGGAGAATAGACTGTTTCGGAGAAAATAATTCGGAACTAAATGTTTCGCAAGAAAAAGCTTTCGGAGAAAACAAAAAAGGGACTTTCGTGGAAAATTGAAAACCCTCTTACAAAAGGTTGGCTAAAGTAGATCAGACGTAATAAACAGATAAAAAAAAACATGGAACAAGAATAAGCCAAAATAAGCAAAATTAATCTAAGAAATAAGCTAAAAATTAAGCTAAAATAATTTCTAAAATAAGCCAAACTTAACACTAATAAAAACTATAAAAACACCAAATAAGCAAAATATTTAAAAAATCAACTTTTAAAAATATTAAACTATCGAACACACTTAATTAAAAAAATAAGCCAAACACTAATTAATCAAAAAACACAATAATCTAAAAACATCAAACACACAAAATCAATAAGCACAATCTAATAAGCAAATCAATCACACAATCAACAAGATTAAATCAACTACATGATCAAAGAGACAAAACAATAGATTATGATTAAGAAAGGTAGAATGAGAATTAACTAAAAAGCTTGATTAAATTGAAGATTAAGATCCGAAATTACAAGATTAAGATGAAAGATTAATAAACTTGAAAGAAAATCTAGAGAGAGAAAGTAAAAACACACACTCCTAATTACCTACCAAACTAAAAAAATAAAGACTACTCCCCTCCTAATGAAGATTAGGACACTATATATAGGGGAAGGGAGGGTGTTGTTTCTTTTCTTCTTTCTTCTTGTCTTCTCGTCTTTTAAATAACTCGTCTTTCTCGACTTTGTCTCGGGATTAGTCGAATGATAAAATGAACTCGTCTTCTAATTTTATTCTTTTGGTAGACTTGGTTCTTCGACTTCGTTATACTTCCGTCTCTAGACTTTTTCTTCGATAAATCTTCAGAATAGGCCTTTGACTTCCGTTCTTCTTGCACTTTTGACCTTTTGACTTCGTCTTTTGTCTTTTTCTTCGATAAAAGCCCGTGTTTTCTTCCCTTTTCACATTTTGGTCCTAAATCACAACAAATACACAAACCACGCATAATTCTGACTTTTACGACATTAAATATACGTTATGGCTTGGTTGTTAATGTAATTAAGTGGTAAAAGGATGGGTGTTTTCACACCTATTAAATCCCCTACACTTGAACATTGCAATGCCCTCATGCAATGCATTAATTACAAAGCAAGATTTTACATTTTCCATTATAATTAACCCACATTGGCCTTTATTAAACACAAGACATTTAGGAACTCAAAAAGATAGAAATTACAAAATATTTAAAGGAAGAAAAACAAGTAAAGAGATTAAAGACATACATTACGGATTTGGTTGTCATGAATGTTTACCACCCTTAAGTTTCACGTTCCCAATACCAAGCTTAAAAACGAGATCATTGTTATTGTAAGTTAGCAAACTAACACAAACTCATGTGGCTGAATTATTCACTTAGACTCCCTTATTCCTAGGTGTATCTCTTATATTTTATTGTTGTCTTGAATGATCACGAGGATGCATTGTTGACTTATTTCGATAATTTATTAAGGCTGAAAATAAAGTAGGACGATTTAATCAATAGTTAGCCAAAGGACAAAATCTTTTAAAAGTGCTTCTCGAAACCTCATAAAGTTCAAATCTTGGCATAACTCGCTTCACGATTTGAGACCTTTCTCGGATCGATATTTGGCATTAACTTCATACTTCAAATCTCGAGAGGCGTTCTTGAAATAATGGTCTTCTCTTCATAATAGGAATTTCTTCACTTGAAGTTTTTGAGATATTCTTCATACTTGGACCACGACTTCTTCATTTTTCTCCAATCTTTATTTTTGATTTTGATAAACAACGATCCGCCTCCTTTTAGGACTTGGATCTATTTATCCTCATACCTTGCTAGGGTCTTTTCGGATAGACTTCTCCATGATCTTTAGGGGAGTATTTGCTTTTCGTCGTGTGTCACGATCCTTCATATTGATTTTTGATAAATGATTCTTCACATCACTTGGTATCTTTAGCAACAAAATGTAGCCCTCATGCCTTTTTAGGGCCTTTTCGGACTCGCCAATCTTCGCATCCCGCTTCAATAAGTTATGCGTTGGCTATGAACTCTAATTAATACCGAGCAACTTTTAAACGATCTTGTGCTAGAAGTTAAGTAGCTTTTCAAATCGTACGACCTTACTTATTGCAATTATATTTATTAACAAGCGATGGGAGAAAAGATCATAATTAAATCACATAAAATCATGAAAGAATACCAAACTTATAATTGACTCTATCATCTCTCGTTCCCCACAATTTAAAATCTCAAGGAATGAGACTCGTGGATGCTTAGTCTATTAAATCAAAGTTTTGGGTTTTCAAGTCATCTATAGGATCTTGCAACTTCTTAGACTTTTTCAAGTTTAGAATTAGCATTTTAAAGTTCCCTTGATAAACGACTTTCTAGGATCAATTATAGGAACTTGCGAAAAGTTCTTGTTCTTAATCTATAAGAGTTAAGACTTTCGCGTTTTAAAGTTCCCTATATCAAAGCCTAGCAAAACTTGATTTAAACACGTTAAGGATACTAGCTAGAGTAAACTTGGATAACTAAACTCGGTTGAATCAAAGGATTCATGACGAGCCTAATATATCAAAAACTTTAAAACTTGTTAAAACTATTTTATTCGTTTATTTTTCTTTTGACTTTATTTTTGAAATGAAATATATACATACGATGCGGTAACAAAAGGAAAGCAAATTAAAGAGAATAAATGAAAGAAACTACTAGGCCAAAATAGATCAAACAGTTTGAAAAATGTCGAAAAATTTAAATTTTCCGGTTAAAATGAGGACATATTCATGGAAAAGCCCACTTAACTTCGATAGAAGTCCCCCCTACGCTTGATATAAACATTTTACTCAATCCCAAACTCCCCTACACTTAGGACATTGTGCACTTTGTTTAGATCTTGCTAACGAAGAGACGACTATAGTGATTTCAATGTCAATATATAAGATATGAAATATTGAATCACAAAAGTTTAAGATAGAACCGGGAAGACGGGAACACGGGATCACGGGTCGTCAAATATCATCAAAAGTGCTCTTTGAAGCTTGTAATCCCTGCACATCATAATAACCAAGACAACAAACACCTATGTAGCTCCCCCACACTTATTATGAAAACGGGTAAAAAGGATAGATCATCGGGTTGCCTCCTGAGAAGCGCTTGTTTTTGTTAACCGAGTCATGAGCCTGACTCGACCCAGAACTAATTCAAGGGAAACATGGTGAGGGATGGAATCATCTCATGAGAGATGTCCTCACCAAGTACAACTTAACGCGCTGGCCATTCACTTTAAAGTTTGGCCCATTTGGTTGAGAAAGCTCAATGGTGCCATAAGGGAAGACATTAGCAACGATGAATAGACCAGACCAACGGCTCTTAAGCTTGCCCGAAAAGATTTTCAACCGAGAGTTAAAGCGTAAAACTTGATCACCTATGTGAAACTCTCGGTTCTTAATCCTAGAGTCATGAATGAGCTTGGTTTTCTCCTTGTAGATCAATGAATTCTCATAAGCTTCATTCCTCAATTCATTAAGTTCATTGAGTTGGATCTTCCTAAGATCACTGGCTTTGTTGATATCAAAATTATCCCATTTCAAGGCCCAATAAGCCTTATGCTCCAACTCAATGGGGAGGTGGCTGATACTTTGATCTGCTATGGGTTCAGGATTTATGTCTCGGTATCTCCTCGAATTGATCACGGCTCTAAGTGGAATGATTTGTTCTTGGTTAATAAAAAGGAGTTGGTTTGTTTATCTATTTTAAACTAATAACTAATAAGTAAGTGTCGAATAGTAGATTCTTTGAAAGATTAAAATTAATTGACGAGTTAAAAATAAAAGCTTGAAAACGTAAAGGAAGGATTAGAAAAATACTTTGAAAACTCAATTAAACTAACATTTAAAAACTTTGCTAAAACTTTAAAACTTTAAAATCTTAAGCTATCGGAATATTATTAAAACTGGTCCATCGGAATCCTAGATCGGAATGTGCCATCGGAATAAATGCCAAAACAATCCATCGGAATACAAAATGCAAGCTGTCGGAATATGGTCTATCGCAATGCAGTTCTATCGGAATATTCTAGATCGGAAAGTCAGATCGGAATATTATAAACACTTCTGTCGCAATGGCTTACTATCGGAAAGTTGCAAATTAAAAATGGCCAAAGTTTCGACTTAAAAAGGAACCTTAGTCCCGTCGGAATGTGCGATCGCAATAAGCGATTGCAATCCAGATCGGAATAAGGGGGAATTACCAACCTATCGCAAAGTAGAACCCACACTTGGGTTATTGCGATACAAATCAGAAAACCGTCGGAATATGTATAAGCCCTTATATTGCGATGGAAACCAAATCAATCCGAGAATGATAATAAGCTGAAACTTGGATAAGCACATACAATAAGCTATCTTAACATGACTTAAACTTCTTCAAAAAGATTAAATTAGACACCTTTTGAAAAACGTAAACCTTAAACTTTATGAAAGGAACTTTCGAAGGACTAAAACATTGATGAAATCCGAAATCCAATATGCTAAAACAAGCAATAAGCCAATAAGCATAGAAGGCCTATAACTTATACGTGTGAGAGCTTGAAAAGAAACAAGAAAGATTGAACTTTGATCACGAACTCATCCATAAATCCAAACCGTATTAAATTTAACAATCGGATCAAGGATTTAGGCAAACTAAGAAAAGTAGAAGAAGATTGAAGAACTCAAAAGCTTAACTTGAATAAGATTAATGAAATCTAAAGTACAAAGATTAAAGAAAGCTTAAATTTAAAAGATGAAAACAAATAAAAAGTTTAGTGAGAGAAAGTTTTGAACTTTCTCTCTCTAAAACTAGAGAAAAAATGAAAACTAAAAACTAAACTAAAGACTAAGGCTCCTCAAATTGTGAAGTGGAAACTTTATATAGGCGTGTGATATGGGCTTGTGAATGGGCTTTGGTATCGGGCTTCTTTTCGTCTTTCTTCTTTAGTCTTCACGTTTCTTTAAATAAACGTTTCCGACTTTGGATTTTGAGAAGTGTCGGTGAATAATTCCAACTCGTCTTATAATCTTTTGTTTAATAGACTCGAGTTCTTCGACATATATGAATCTTCCATCTTTGGCTCTATTCTTCGATAAATCTTCAAATAGGCACAATGACTTCAAATCTTTTGCATCTCTTGGACAATAGACTTCGTCTTGAGTCTTTTTCTTCGATAAAACCCGTGCAATCCCAGGTTTTCTTCAATATTCATCCGGTTGACTCTGAAAGCACAATAAACATAAAAACCACGCATAATTCCAAACAAATGATATTAAATACGTGTTTTGGTCTTTGTTTTAGCCATAAATAAGTGGTAAAAGGATGGGTGTTTTCACACCTATCAAATCCCCTACACTTAACCATTGTTATGCCCTCATGCAATGCTTAGTGATAAAGCAAATTTTCACTTTTCTCATAATCAATCAACCTTGGCCTTATTAAAATTCTAATAAACAAAAATTAAAGTACTAAGAGAAATTAAAGTTTTAAAGTAAACAAAAGGATGGGAATAACTTGCAAAGAGATCAAGGACTTACATTAGGGCTTCGGTGCTGCGAAGATTTATCACCCTCAAGTTTCACGTTCCCCAAACTAAGATTAAAAACGAGATCATTGTTATTATAAGTTAGCAATTCAAACACTTACACACATGGCTTAATTAAATGCTTAAACTCCCTTATTCCTAGGTGTATCTCTTATATTTTATTTTTGTCTTAGAATGATTATGAAGATGCATTTTTGGACTTATTTCGATAGTTTATTAGGCTGAAAGCAAAGTAGGACGATTTGATCAATAGTTAGCTAAAGGACAAAATCTCTTAAAACTGCTTCTCGGGATATCAAAAAGTTCATATCTTGGCATAACTTGGTTCACGATTTGAGACCTTTCTCGGGCCGATATTTGGCATGTACTTCATACTTCATATCTTGAGAGACGTTCTTGAGATAATGGTCTTCTCATCGTTAATAGAGTTTCTTCACTTGGAGACTTTTAAGGGGTACTCCAACTTTGTTGACCACGACTTCATGATTATTTCTTCAATCTCTAATTGGGATTTTGAGATACAACGATCCGCCTCCTTTTCGGACTTGGATCTATTTATCCTCATACCTTGTTAGGGTCTTTTCGGATAGACTTCTCCATGATCTTTACGGGAGTTGATTGCTTTTTGTCGTGAGTCTTGATCCTTCATATTGATTTTGGGAATAATGCTTGTCACATCACTTTGGATCTTCAACAATCAAATTGAATCCTCATGCCTTGTTAGGGCCTTTTCGGACTCGCCAATCTTCGCGCCCCGCTTCATAAGTTATGCCTTGGCTATGAACTCTTATCATTACCGAGCAACATTTAAACGATCTTGGGCTAGAAGCTAAGTAACTTTTCAAATCGTATGACCTTACTTATTGCAGATAATATATTAGCAAGTGATGGAAGAATAGGCAAATAATTACACCAAGTGAGCTTGTGCAGGAATACCGACTTATAATTGACTCTATCATCTCTCGTTCTCCACAATTTAAAATCTCAAGTAATGAGACTCGTGGATACTTAGCCTAATAAACCAGTTAAGGTCTACATGGTTAAGGTACTACCTAGAATAAACTTGGATAAGTCTATTCGGGTTGAGTCAAAATAATCGCAACGGGCCTAATATGTCAAAGACTTCTAAACTAGCTACACCACTTTATTAATATTTTTGACTTTATTGCGGGATATATGCATATGAAAGCAACGATAAAAATTTAAAAATTACGACTAAATGGCCAAAGTTAATTAAAAATTTGAAAAATGTTGAAAAAGATGATTTTCCGGTTAAATGAAGGCATTTTCATGGAAAAGTCCACTTAAAATTTCGATAGAAGTCCCCCCTACACTTAAGATAAACATTGTCCTCAATGTTTAAGCATGTGGGAAAAGTCTCCCCTACACTTATGACATTGTGCACGTTGGTTAAATCAAGTTAAGGAAGAGACGACTAACGTGATCAATTTCAAATGTGAATATGAAGAAAATTGAATCACGATAGTTGAGAGATAGAACCGGATTTCGGATAACACGGAAGCACAGTTCTTCAAAGGTTCCAAAAGTGCATTCATCCCTGTAATCACATCACCACACAAATACAAACACCTATATAGGTCCCCCTACACTTAGGAGGTTAAAACGAAAAGGGATAGATACACGGGCTGCCTCCCGAGGAGCGCTTGTTTTTTATAACCGAGTCACGAGCCTGACTCGACCCAAAATTAGTTCATGGGGAACGTGGTGAGGGATGGAATCATCTCCTGAGAGATGTCCTCACCAAAGTACAACTTGACTCGTTGGCCATTCACCTTAAAATTAGGTCCATTAGGTTGAGCGAGCTCGAGAGTACCATATGGAAAAATTTAGGCAATGGTGAATTGGCCGGACCAACGAGATTTCAGCTTGCCTGAAAAGATTTTCAACCGAGAGTTAAAGAGTAAAACTTTGTCTCCAACTTGGAACTCTCGGTTCTTAATCTTAGAGTCGTGAATGAGCTTAGTCTTTTCCTTATAAATCAAAGAATTTTCATAAGCCTCATTCTGGAGTTCATTGAGCTCATTGAGTTGGATCTTGCGTAGGTCACCGGCTTTGTTGATATCGAAATTAGCGCACTTCAAGGCCCAGTAAGCCTTGTGCTCTAACTTAATGGGGAGGTGGCACACTTTCCGTACACGAGACGATATGGTGTACAACCAATCAGAGTCTTGTATGCGGTACGAAAAGCCCACAAAGCATCATCAAGTTTATCAGCCCATGAGGCACGATGCTCTCCCACGGTTCTTTCGAGAATTCGCTTTAATCCTCGGTTGGATATTTCAACCTGGCCATTAGTTTGTGGGTGGTAGGCGGTGGAAAGACGATGATTTACACCGTACTTAGCCATGACTCTAGCAAATTGGTCATTGCAAAAATGAGTCCCGCGATCACTAATAATGGCACGAGGCACACCGAATCTAGCGAATAGCGATTTCAGAAAGTTACAAACCACCCTTACGTCATTAGTGGGTAAAGCATTGGCTTCAACCCATTTGGAAACGTAGTCAACGGCTACAAGGATGTATTTGTTTCCTTTAGAAGAAGGGAATGGCCCCAGAAAGTCGATACCCCAAACATCAAAGATTTCACACTCTTGAATGAAATTTTGAGGCATCTCGTCTTTATGTGTGATCTTGCCTTGTTTTTGGCAAGCATTACATCGTTTAACCATCTCGTGAGCATCACGGTAGATGGTGGGCCAATAAAATCCCGAGTCAAACACTTTTTTGGCGGTGTAGTTGGGACCAAAGTGACCACCGGTGGGTCCTTTGTGGCAAGCTTCAAGGATTTCCAAAGCTGCCGGTCCATCAACACATCGGCGAATAATCAAATCAGCACATTGTTTGAATAGATACGGGTCATCCCAAAAGTAAGTATTAATGTCTTTGAAGAACTTTTTCTTTTGCTGGGATGTTAACCTGTTAACGAGAATTCCACCCGCCAAGTAGTTTGCAATGTCCGCAAACCACGGGGTTTCATCAGCAGTCGAGTTGATAGACATTAAGGTCTCCAAGGGAAAAGAATCATTGATTTCTTTGTTCGGATGATCCCCTTGGTAAGATCCTCAAGTCTACTGAGATGATCTGCGGCTAGGTTTTCAGCTCCTTTTTTATCGCGAATTTCGATTTTAAATTCTTGGAGTAGCAAAACCCAGCGAAGAAGTCTTGGTTTGGAATCTTGCTTAGTCAACAAGTACTTCAACGCGGAATGATCGGTGTAAACGATTGTGGTGGAAAGGAGAAGATATGGGCGGAACTTTTCAAAGGCATAGACAACAGCTAAAAGCTCTTTTTCGGTTGTCGTGTAATGCAATTGAGCCCCAGTCATTGTCTTGCTAGCGTAATGGATTGGTTGGAAGTGTTTGTTCACTCTTTGGCCCAAAACCGCTCCAATAGCAAAATCACTAGCATCGCACATCAACTCAAAGGGAAGCTCCCAATTAGGGGTAACCAAGACCGATGCCTTAGTTAGCTTATCCTTAAGCGAGTTGAAGGCTTCAAGACACGCTTTGGAAAAGATAAAAGGAGTATCTTTTTCTAAGAGGTGGGTCATCGGGCGAGCGATTTGAGAAAAATCTTTGATGAATCGACGGTAAAAGCCCGCATGACCGAGAAAACTTCTCACACCCTTCACGGTTGAAGGTGGAGGCAACTTAGCGATAACATCGACTTTAGCACGGTCTACTTCAAGACCGGCTTTGGAGATCTTGTGTCCTAACACGATGCCCTCTTTTACCATGAAATGGCATTTTTCCCAATTAAGAACAAGGCGAGTGTCTTCACATCGCTGAAGCATACGTTCTAAATTGGCGAGGCAAGCAGAGAAAGAATCGCCATAAACCGAGAAATCATCCATGAATACTTCCATAGTGTCTTCCACCATGTCATGGAATATAGCCATCATACACCTTTGTAATGTCCCAGGAGCATTACATAAACCAAAAGGAATGCGTTTGTAAGCAAATGTTACGTAGGGACAAGTGAATGTGGTCTTTTCTTGGTCCTTGGGATCGATGGGAATTTGAAAATACCCGGAGAAACCGTCTAAAAAGCAGTAATAGTCATTACCCGCAAGACGCTCGAGCATTTGATCCATGAAAGGAAGAGGAAAGTGATCTTTTCTCGTGGCATCATTGAGCTTGCGATAATCAATACAAACTCTCCACCCAGTAACGAGACGAGTGGGAATCAACTCGTTGTGTTCATTGGAAACAAAGGTTATTCCGCCCTTCTTGGGCACACAATGGACGGGACTTACCCACGGCGAATCTGAAATAGGGTAAATCAAGCCGGCATCAAGAAGTTTGATAACCTCTTGTTTGATGACGTCATGAATTCGAGGATTAACCCTTCTTTGGCTCGGGATTGCGGGTTTAAAGTCATCTTCCATAAGAATCTTGTGAGTACAAAAAGTTCGGATCAATTCCGCGGATATCGGAAATTTTCCAAGCAATTGCCTTCTTATGATTTTTAAGCACGGCGATGAGGCGAGATTTCTCTTCTTCTTTCAAGTCCTTCGCGATGATGACAGGCGACTTCTTGTTTTCTTCAAGGAACACGTACTCGAGATGGGGCGGCAACTCCTTAAGTTCTAAATCTGGAGGATTTTCGATGGGAGGCGTTTTCAAAGTCGGAGCATCGATAGCAATAACCGTGGGAGATGGTGGAGAAAGATTGTCTTCTTTGAGAAGGTTTTCAAAGAAACGCATGTCGTCATCCCAATCGGTGGGAGAATCGTCATTTGTTAAGTTCACATCTCCCATGGTGTCTTCAAGATCTTTCCAAAAGAAATCACTTTCTCCAAATAGAGACAGTGATGAATCAATAGAGGAAACGGTCTCAACATTGGGAAGAGAGGTAGGAATACTTTTACAAGCATCTTTGAAGTGTTCTTCACAAGCCTCATCAAGAACGTCAATACAATTAACACTCTCGTTGGAATAAGGTTGTTTAGACAACTTTCCCATGTTGAAGACAATTTTATCGTCACCCACTCTCATGATAAGCTCACCGGCTTCAACATCGATGAGAGTGCGACCGGTCCTCAGGAATGGACGACCAACAATTAATGGCACACGAGGGTCCATCTCGTAGTCGACGACGACGAAATCGGTAGGAAAAGTGAATTTGTCGACTCCTACAAAGACGTCTTCGGCTATCCCCACTGGATAAGCAACCGTACGGTTAGCCAATTCCAAAGTCATTTTGGTGGGGACTAGCTCAGGGAGAGATAATTGCTTCCAAACGCTGAGATGCATTAAGTTAATACTGGCACCTAGATCGGCTAGGGCCATGCAATTCTCTACTCCCGGGAAGTTACAAGGGATTAAGAAACGACCCGGATCACCAAGCTTGGTTGGCAATTTCCTTAAGAGCACTGCAGAGCAATTCTCATTAAGTTGGGTGTTAGCAATATCAAGAAGCTTCTCCTTGTCGCTAAGAATATCTTTGAACATTTTCGCATACTTGGGCATGTGAGCGAGATCCTCAGCGAAGGAGATGTTAAAATTCAATTGTTTAAACATTTTGAGAAAGTTCGAAACCTGAATATCATCCTTGCTTTTGAGCTTCTCTTTCCTCAACCTAGATGGATAAGGTATATCGGAAGAAGAGGAAGTCTTTGGGATCGAAGGATCACTCACATCCTTGGGTGGAGGAGGGGTAGAAGTAAGAGGTGGAGAAATTGGGGAAGGAGAAGGATGAGGAATAGGAGCGGGTGACTCGTTCTCCTTAGTCACAATCACCGGTGGAGGTATAGGAAGCTCGGGTTCCTTGGTACCTTTGCCACTACGAGTGGTGATTGCTTTTATCTCCCCTCTTGGATTCGCAACGGTGTTACTCGGAAGAGTACCCGAAGAAGAGGGTTGATTACCTTGGAAGAAACTAGCCATCATGTTTTTTAAGTCATTCGTTTGACTATCCAAAGTGTTTCTCATGTCAGCTCTCAGATCGTTCCCTTGTTTTACCAGGTCTGCTTTCAAGTTGCGCACTTCCTGTTGGAGATTGTCCACGATCACACCGTTAGTCCTCATGTAGGTTCCAATGTCTTAGTGTAATGCGGTGGGTTGGTTGGGAGGAGCATTGTATGTGGGTGGTTGATAAGCAGGTTGCTGGTAAACTTGGTTGTTTCTTTGAGGTGGATTTTGTTGTTTGTGAGGTGGTATGTATGGTCCACGAGATTGTTG
This sequence comes from Glebionis coronaria, assembly GCA_025667525.1. Classification (NCBI taxonomy): domain Eukaryota; kingdom Viridiplantae; phylum Streptophyta; class Magnoliopsida; order Asterales; family Asteraceae; genus Glebionis; species Glebionis coronaria. The sequence continues at coordinate 300,655,586 of CM046881.1, forward strand.
TTGTTGTTGTTGAGGAGGGCGGTTGAGGTTTTGTTGTTGGTTTGGATTGTTAGGAGTAAAACCGGGTGGTGAGAGATAGTTGTTCGAACGGTAGCTAAGCAGGTTGCGGTCACCTTGAGGACGAGCTTGATAAGCGGGTTGAGGATAGGTGCCATATGCTGCATTCACGTTCTCAGAAGGGTAGTCTTGGGTGGCATTACAAGTGGTGTAAGAGTGAGGACCCCCGCATATCTCACATGGTTGGCTAACAGCATTGACTTGAGCGTCTTTAGCGTTTTTAGCGTTGATGCTGTTGGTGTTGCTGGCGGTTTGTGTAGCGAGCGATTCAAGAAGCGCAGTGATTTTGTCAAGTCGCTTATCGCTGTCACTAGTACTAGCACTAGCGACATTGGTCCGAACACTCTTGGTTTGCACACGAGACTTATTCTCAATGATATCCCAAGCAGCATTGGAAGTCTTAGCCAAAAGATTACCCCCCGAGGCATTGTTTAGTGAATCTTGGTCATTCATGCTTAAACCATTATAAAAAGTGTTAATTTGGTGCACTTTGGTAAAACCATGTTGTGGGCATTTTCTTAAAAGATCTTTGAAACGGTCCCAAGATTCACTAAAAGACTCGTCGTAATTTTGTTCAAAATTAATGATTTCATTCCGCAAAGCGGTAGTACGAGAGGGTGGGAAAAAGTAGTTTATAAACTTGGTCTCCAAATCCGTCCACGTAAGAATACTCTGTGGCGGTTCCTTAGCAAGCCAATGCCGGGCTTGTCCCTCTAAAGAAAAGGGAAAAAGTTGTAAACGGATTACCTCTTGTGGAACACCATTGAATTTGACCGTATTGGTGAGTTGCAAGAATCTCTTGATGTGGTCATGTGGATCATCAATGGTACGCCCCAAGAATGGTTGAGCAGAGACCATCTGGATAAAGCCGGATTTGAGCTCAAAGTTGTTGGCTGCAATCGCGGGTTTGACAATTGGATCATTGTTACAATCTACATGTGCTTGCAGAAGTTCAATCATCGGGCGATTATCCGGTAGAGGCTCATTGTTGTTGTTATTATTGTTGTTGAAAGGTGGATTGTTATTGTTATTATTATTGTTTTGAGGTGGGTTATTGTTGTTGTTTTGTACACCGGCCATGTCTAAGTCTTCGAGAGGCTCGGGCTCTTGATAAGACGTTGATCGTGTACGCATGCACCTGCAAAAGAACTAACAAGGCAAAAACAAACCATAAATATTTTTGTTTTTTATGTTTTTTAATTTTGTTTGTATTTTTGAAAATTTTATATTTTTTAGGATTTTTTGAAAAAATTTATGAAAAAGTAACGTTCACGGGGAACGGATCCCAAAATCCAAGTTCTCACAAAAAAACTGTTGATCTTAACGAGAAGAGCCGGCAGCGACGCCATTTGATACTTTGATTTTCTATGGGTTCAGGATTTATGTCTCGGTATCTCCTCGAATTGATCACGGCTCTAAGTGGAATGATTTGTTCTTGGTTAATAAAAAGGATTTAGTTTGTTTATCTATTTTAAACTAATAACTAATAAGTAAGTGTCGAATAGTAGATGCTTTGAAAGATTAAAATTAATTGACGAGTTAAAAATAAAAGCTTGAAAACGTAAAGGAAGGATTAGAAAAATACTTTGAAAACTCAATTTAACTAACATTTAAAAACTTTGCTAAAACTTTAAAACTTAAAAATCTTAAGCTATCAGAATATAATTAAAACTGGTCCATCGGAATCCTAGATCGGAATGTGCCATCGGATTAAATGCCAAAACAATCCATCGGAATACAAAATGCAAGCTGTCGGAATATGGTCTATCGCAATGCAGTTCTATCGGAATATTCTAGATCGGAAAGTCAGATCGGAATATTATAAACACTTCTGTCGCAATGGCTTACTATCGGAAAGTTGCAAACTAAAAATGGCCAGAGTTTCGACTTAAAAAGGAACCTTAGTCCCGTCGGAATGTGCGATCGCAATAAGCGATCGCAATCCAGATCGGAATAAGGGGGAATTACCAACCTATCGCAAAGTAGAACCCACACTTGGGTTATTGCGATACAAATCAGAAAACCGTCGGAATAAGTATAAGCCCTTATATTGCGATGGAAACCAAATCAATCCGAGAATGATAATAAGCTGAAACTTGGATAAGCACATACAATAAGCTATCTTAACAGGACTTAAACTTCTTCTAAAAGATTAAATTAGACACCTTTTGAAAAACGTAAACCTTAAACTTTATGAAAGGAACTTTCGAAGGACTAAAACATTGATGAAATCCGAAATCCAATATGCTAAAACAAGCAATAAGTCAATAAGCATAGAAGGCCTATAACTTATACGTGTGAGAGCTTGAAAAGAAACAAGAAAGATTGAACTTTGATCACGAACTCATCCACAAATCCAAACCGTATTAAATTTAACAATCGGATCAAGGATTTAGGCAAACTAAGAAAAGTAGAAGAAGATTGAAGAACTCAAAAGCTTAACTTGAATAAGATTAATGAAATCTAAAGTACAAAGATTAAAGAAAGCTTAAATTTAAAAGATGAAAACAAAGAAAAAGTTTAGTGAGAGAAAGTTTGGAACTTTCTCTCTCTAAAACTAGAGAAAAAATGAAAACTAAAAACTAAACTAAAGAATAAGGCTCCTCAAATTGTGAAGTGGAAACTTTATATAGGCGTGTGATATGGGCTTGTGAATGGGCTTGGTATCGGGCTTCTTTTCGTCTTTCTTCTTTAGTCTTTCTTCTTTAGTCTTCACGTTTCTTTAAATAAACGTTTCCAACTTTGGATTTTGAGAAGTGTCGGTGATTAATTCCAACTCGTCTTATAATCTTTTGTTTAATAGACTCGAGTTCTTCGACATATATGAATCTTCCATCTTTGGCTCTATTCTTCGATAAATCTTCAAATAGGCACAATGACTTCAAATCTTTTGCATCTCTTGGACAATAGACTTCGTCTTGAGTCTTTTTCTTCGATAAAACCCGTGCAATCCTATGTTTTCTTCAATATTCATCCGGTTGACTCTGAAAGCACAATAAACACAAAAACCACGCATAATTCCAAACAAATGATATTAAATACGTGTTTTGGTCTTTGTTTTAGCCAGAAATAAGTGGTAAAAGGATGGGTGTTTTTACACCTATCAGTGGCATGTCTTTTCGTACACAAGACGATATGGAGTGCAACCAATAGGTGTCTTATATGTGGTACGGAAAGCCCACAAAGCATCATCTAACTTATCGGCCCATGAGGCACGATGCTCTCCCACTGTACGCTCTAAGATTCGCTTAAGTCCACGGTTAGAAATATCAGCTTGACCATTAGTTTGTGGATGATACGCGGTGGAAAGACGGTGATTCACACCATACTTAGCCATGACTCGAGCAAATTGATCATTGCAAAAATGAGTCCCGCGATCACTAATGATAGCACGAGGAACACCGAATCGAGAAAATAATTGTTTCAGAAAGTTCACAACCACCCTCACATCGTTAGTAGGTAAAGCCTTTGCTTCAACCCATTTGGATACGTAGTCAACGGCTACGAGGATGTACTTGTTCCCTTTTAGATGATGGAAATGGCCCCATAAAGTCGATACCCCATACGTCAAAGATTTCACATTCTTGGATGAAATTTTGAGGCATCTCATCTTTATGTGTGATATTGCCTTGTCTTTGGCAAGCATCACAATGTTTAACCATTTCATGAGCGTCATGAAAAATGGTGGGCCAATAAAATCTGGAGTCAAAAACTTTCTTCGCGGTATAGTTAGGACCAAAGTGACCACCGGTGGGTCCTTTGTGGCAAGCTTCCTAGTTTTGTAAAGATGCGGGCCCTTCAACACACCTACGAATGACAAGATCCGCACATTGCTTGAAATGTTAAGGGTCGTCCCAATAATAGTGTTTAATATCCTTAAAGAATTTTTTCTTTTGTTGGGACGTTAACCCTTCCATAAGAACACCACCCGCTAAATAGTTTGCAATATCCGCAAACCATGGGGTATCGCCATGATTGGAGTTAATAGACATTAAGGCCTCAAGGGGGAAAAGATTCGTTAATCTCTTGATTTGGAAGTTCCCCTTGATAAGGATCCTCGAGTCTACTAAGATGATCCGCGGCTAGGTTTTCCGCTCCCTTTTTATCACGAATTTCGATTTTAAATTCTTGTAGGAGCAAAACCCAACGAAGGAGTCTTGGTTTAGCATCTTGCTTGGTCAAAGAGTATTTCATGGCGGAATGGTGAGTGTAAACGATGGTGGTGGAAAGCACAAGATAGGGGCGGAATTTCTCAAAAGCATACACTACAACTAAAATCTCTTTTTCGGTAGTGGTATAATGCAATTGAACCCCCGTCATTGTCTTTCTAGCATAATGGATCAGTTGGAAATGTTTATTCACTCGTTGACCTAAAACCGCTCCTACCGCGAAATCACTAACATCGCACATGAGCTCGAAAGGTAAATCCCAATTTAGAGAGACTAAGACCGGTGCCTTAGTTAATTTACCTTTAAGAAGTTCGAAAGAATCGAGACATTCTTGAGAAAAGATGAAAGGAGCATCCTTTTCTAAGAGGTAAGTCATAGGTCGAGCTATCTTAGATAAATCTTGGATGAAACGTCGATAAAATCTTGCATGACCTAAAAAACTTCTAACTCCTTTGACGGTGGTAGGTGGATGCAACTTAGCAATGATGTCAACTTTAGCACGGTCGAATTTGATACCGGCTTTGGAAATTTTATGACCTAGAACAATACCTTCTTTTACCATGAAATGGCATTTTTCTCAATTAAGAACGAGACAAGTGTCTTCACACTGTTTAAGCATACGTTCTAAATTGGCAAGGCAAGATGAGAAAGAATCACCATAGACCGAGAAATCGTCCATAAAGACTTCCATAGTTTCTTCAACCATGTCATGGAATATAGCCATCATACACCTTTGGAAAGTCCCAGCAGCATCGCATAAGCAGAAAGGCATTCTTTTGTAAGCAAATGTTTCATAAGGACAAGTGAATGTGGTTTTCTCTTGGTCTTTTGGATTGATAGAAATTTGAAAATACCTGGAGAAACCGTCTAAGAAGCAATAGTAGTCATTACCCGCTAAACGCTCGAGCATTTGATCCATGAAAGGAATAGGAAAATGATCCTTACGAGTGGCATCATTGAGCTTGCGATAGTCTATGCAAACTCCCCAACCCGTGACAAGTCGAGTAGGAATCAACTCGTTGTTTTCATTGGGAACAACGATTATTCCGCCTTTCTTAGGCACACAGTGGACGAGACTAACCCATGGCGAATCCGAAATAGGGTAAATCTTTCTGGCATCTAGAAGTTTGATAACTTCTATCTTGATGACTTCATGAATTTTTGGATTAACCCTTCTTTGGCTTTGGATTGCGGGTTTAAAGTCATCTTCCATGAGAATTTTATGAGTGCAAAAGTTAGGATCAATTCTGCGGATATCGGAAATTTTCCAAGCAATTGCTTTCTTATAATTTTGAGCACATCGATAAATCGAGAATTTTCATCCTTTTTTAAGTCCTTTGCAATGATGACGGGTAACTTCTTATTGTCTTCTAGGAAAAGGTATTCAAGATGAGACTTTAAATCCTTAAGCTCTAAATCCGGAGGATTGTCAATGGAAGGCTTAGTCAAATTCGGATCATCGTTTATAACTTCTTTAGGAGTAGGTGGAGAAATATGGTCCTCATTGATAAGTTTCTCAATGGTACGAAAGTCTTCATCCCAATCGGAGGGAGAATCATCATATTTTAAGTCCACATCCCCTAAAGTTGCTTCAAATTCTTTCAAAAGAAAACCACTTTCTCCAAATGGAGTTAATGAGGGAGCAATAGAGGCAACGGTCTCAACAATGGTTTGAGAAGAAAAACCGCTTTTACAAGTGTCTTTGAAATGTTCTTCACAAGCCTCATCAAGTAGGCCAATGAAATTAACGCTCTCGTGTTCATAAGGTTGCTTAGAAAGTTTACCCATGTTGAAGACGATTTTGTCGTCACCAAATCTCATGATTAATTCGCCCGTGGTTACATCAATAAGAGTGCGACCGGTCCTCAAGAATGGACGTCCAACGATTAATGGAACACGGGGATCCATCTCGTAGTCAACGACAACACAATCCGTCGGAAAGGTGATATTGTCGACACCGAAGAAGACATCTTCGGCTATCCCCACCGGATAAGCAACCGTACGGTTAGCTAATTCCAATGTCATTCGTGTGGGACTAGCTCGGCTAGAGATAATTGTTTCTAAACGCTTAATGGCATTAAGTTGATACTAGCACCTAGATCGGCTAGGGCCATACAATTCTCTACCATGGGAAAGTTGCAAGGAATGAGAAAGCGACCCGGATCACCAAGTTTGGTTGGTAATTTCTATAAGAGAATCGCGGAGTAATTCTCATTAAGTTGGGTCTGAGCAATATCAAGGAGTTTTTCATTATCACTGAGAAGATCTTTGAAAATTTTAGCATATTTAGGCATGTGAGCGAGAGCCTCGGCAAAGGAGATGTTGAAATTCAATTGTTTAAACATTTTAAGAAAGTTTGAAACTTGAATATCATCCTTGTTCTTCAACTTCTCTTTCCTCAACCTTGAAGGGTAAGGTATATCAGGTTAAGAGGAAGGCTTTGGAATGGAATTCTCACTCACATCCTTCGGTGGAGCAGGGGTAGAACTAGAAGGTGGAGGAATTGGTGAATGGGGCTCGTTTTCCTTTTTCACAATCACCGGAGGAGGTTTAGGAATCTCCAGTTCCTTGTAACCTTTTCCACTTCGGGTGGTGATTTCTTTCATCTCCCCTCTTGGATTAGCAACGGTGTTACTCGGAAGAGAACCCGAAGCAGAGGGTTGATTACTTTGGAAAAAACTAGCCATCATATCCCTTAAGTCATTCGTTTGATTGCTTAAAGAGTTTCGCATGTCATTCCTAAGCTCGGCTCGAAGATCATTCCCTTGTTTCGCCATGTCACCTTTCAAGTTAATAATTTGGCTCTGAAGATTCTTCACCAACACATCATTAGTCCTCGTGATTAAATGCTGTGGGTTGGTTGGGAGGAGGAGCTTGGTAAGCGGGTGGTTGATAAGTGGGTTGTTGGTAAACTTGATTATTACCTTGAGGTGGATATGGATTTCTTTGGATTTGATATTGATTAGGAGCTCGAGGTTGGTTTTGATTGTTGCGATTGAAGTTAGTTTGGTTTTGGGGAGGAAAACCGGGTGGTGAAAGAAAATTGTTTGAACGATAACTTAACAAATTGCGATCACCTAGAGGACGAGCTTGATAGCCTCCCGTGGAAAAGTTACCGTTAGCCGCATACACGTTTTCCGGATTGTCATGAGTAGAAGGACAATTGGTGTATGAATGAGGACCCCCGGAAGTCTCACAAGAAAGTGCTACAGCTTTGACTTGTTGATATTGGTTTGTAGCCATGGTTAAGATATTTTTGTTCATTTCGGCTAGTTGGCGGGTGATTTCGGTCATCTCGGGGTTGGTTGAAGTTGAAGAAACATTGACTCTCGGGTTATTTCTTGAAGATGCGGATGAATCCCAATTTTTGTGATGAGTGGTCATGTTCTCTATAAGCTCTCTACACTCCTCATGTCATCTCTTCATAAATGTACCACCGACGACATCATTAATCGTATCATGATCACGAAAAGTTAAACCATTGTAGAAAGTATCAATTAAAGTGACGGGGAGAATATTATGGTTCGTAAAACGATCGATCAAGACATTATAACGTTCCCAAGCATCGAAAAACGACTCATCAGGTTCTTGAGTGAAACCACTGATTTGATTACGAAGATTAGTTACCATGGATGGTGGAAAGTATCTTGACATAAATTTTTGAGTCATATCGTCCCATGTATGAATTGAGTTTTTAGGAAGACGATCAAACCATTTTTCGGCATGGTGGGATAAAGTGTGTGGAAAAAGATGATGGCGGAGAAAATCCATGGAAACACCGGGTAATTTCATGCTTTGAGTGACGGTAATGAATTTATCGAGGTGTTTGTTGGCATCATTATCCGGTAATCCGCGAAACGGACAAGCATTTTGAACTTGTTGAATCATGTGATGCTTCAACTAAAATTCTGGAGCCGTGATTTGCATCGGCGCAATCGTTCCTCTACGTCCATTCATAGTTGGTTGGCATAGCTCCTCCATTGTACGAAGGTCACCCTGAGGGGCATGGTTGTTATTATTCATGCTGGGTGAGGCGGGTTGTTATTATTATTATGCACACCGGCCATATCTAAGTCTCTACGAGTCTCGGGCTCAGGATAAGACGAAGATCGAGTACGCATACACTATAAATGCAATGCAATATTTTTTATTTTTTACCTTTTTTATTTTTTTGGATTTTTGAAAACTTTATATTTTTAAGATTTTTTTTTTGAAAATTTTTATGCTTGAAAATAACGTTCCCAAAAGAACGGATCCCAAAATCTAATTTTTCTCACTAAAACCGTTAATCGTTACGAAAAGAGCCGGCAGCGGCGCCATTTTATTTAGAGATTTTGTGTGTGTTGTTCGTACTCGATTCAATTCGAATTGATCACGGTTTAGGGTGGACTTATCATTTTTGGTAACTAAGAGGGGAGCTTTTGATTATCTATTTCTACTTGTAAAATAAACACTAAAATTAATAAACATAAATATAAAAATAAAAGAGGGAAATCTAACCTTGATTCTCTGAATAAAATGTAATCTGGTTAATAACTAGATTTTTGGTTCTTGAAATTGGTCTAATCGAATTGATCACCGGTTAAAAGTGTGACTCAGTTGTCCTTGGTGATAAAAGGAAAATGTCGTTATCTATATCTATTTTAAAAAGTAAATGTGAAAAGTATTAGCAAAAAACTAAAAATTAAAACGATATTAAAACAAATATTAAAACAAATATTAAAAAGAAACAATTAAAAATAATAAAAAAATAAAAGTAAAAATAAACTTTCGAATTAAAAAACTTACTTCATAAAAAAATAAAAGAAATTGGATTATAAAGCTATTTTGAAAAGAAACGAGACAAATATTCAAACTGGCACTTAACAAAAATTAAAACTAAAACTTTTTGATAAAATACTAAAACTAAAGTTTGACGAAAAATAAAACTAAAAATATCTGACTTTCAGAATCAAAATAAAAACGACTTTCGGATAAAACTAAATCGACTACGGAACGAATGTCATAAGGTAGGGAACATGTTCCCACATGGGGAACATATAAAATTGGAGGGAAATACACTAAGCTTCGTAACTTTTTCTGTGGCTAACAAAAAAAACCTTTCAGAGGTTTTTTTTTTTAAAAATCATTTCGTAACCTTTTATTTTAAAACCTTTCGCAACCTTTTTTTTAAATCATTTCGTAACTTTTTTTTATATTAAAAGCTTTCGGAACTTTTTTATGAAAAGGTTTCGTAACTTTCTTTTTTTTCTATTGGTAACTTATTTTTTTTTCTATTCGTAACTTATATTTCTTTTCTATTCGTAACTTATTTTTTTTCTTGGCTGGAAAATAGGTTTCGCAAGAAAGGGATTCGGAACAAAAGTGGTTTCGTAACAAAATTGGTTTCATAACAAAATTGGGTTTCGGAGAAAAGACTGTTTCGGAGAAAATAATTCGGAACTAAATGTTTCGCAAGAAAACCCTCATACGAAAGGTTGGATAAATTAGATTAGACGTAATAAACAGATCAAAAAAACATGGAACAAGAATAAGCCAAAATAAGTAAAATTAATCTAAGAAATAAGCCAAAAATTAAACTAAAATAATTTCTAAAAGAAGCCAAACTTAACTCTAATAAAAACTACAAAAACACCAAATTAGCAAAATATTTAAAATTAAATTTTAAAAATATTAAACTATCAAACCAACTTTATTAAAAAAATAATCTAAACACTAAGTAATCAAAAAGCACAATAATCTAAAAACATCAAACACACCAAATCAATAAGCACAATCTAATAAGCAAATCAATCCACAATCAACAAGATTAAATCAACTACATGATCAAAGAGACAAAACAATAGATTATGATTAAGAAAGGTAGAATGAGAATTAACTAAAAAGCTTGATTAAATTGAAGATTAAGATCCAAAATTACAAGATTAAGATGAAAGATTAATAAACTTGAAAGAAAAGCTAGAGTGAGAAAGTAAAAACACTCACTCCTAATTACCTACCAAACTAAAAAAAATAAAGACTAATCCCCTCCTAATGAAGATTAGGACACTATATATAGGGGAAGGGAGGGCGTTGTTTCTTTTCTTCTTTCTTCTTGTCTTCTCGTCTTTTAAATAACTCGTCTTTCTCGACTTTGTCTCGGGATTAGTCGAATGATAAAATGAACTCGTTTTCTAATTTTCTTGTTTTAGTAGACTTGGTTCTTCGACTTCGTTAAACTTCTGTCTTTAGACTTTTTCTTCGATAAATCTTCAGAATAGGCCTTTGACTTCCGTTCTTCTTGCACTTTTGACCTTTTGACTTTGTCTTTTGTCTTTTTCTTCGATAAAAGCCCGTGAAAGCTCGTGTTTTCTTCCCTTTTCACATTTTGGTCCTAAATCACAAAAAAAAACACAAACCACGCATAATTCCGACTTTTACGACATTAAATATACGTTATGGCTTGGTTGTTATTGTAATTAAGTGGTAAAAGGATGGGTGTTTTCACACCTATTAGGTAAAGAGGACAATTCCTCTTCCAGTGACCACTTGCCTTGCAATGGTGACAAGTCTCATCCTTTTAAGATTGATTCTTCTTGACAAAATTTTGCTTAGGTTTCAAATAAGTCGCAATCTGCTTGCCTTTATCACCCTTGCCTTTGCCTTTCTTCTTCTTCGCTTGCGGTTTTGGCTTTCTCACTCTACCCTTTTGTATGGTTAGTACAGGAGGAGTAGAGGTAGATGCCTTGTCCTTTAACCCCTTTTCGTAGTCAAGGAGCATTGCATGCAAGTCATTAACTGTCTTCCCCGTGCAATGCATATTATATTTTCTAACAAAATACTTGAAGTCCTTGTTAAGGGACCTATTGATAAAGTTAATAGCCCTATTATGATCATAAGGTTGTCCTAGTGCAATGAGTTGTTCCATATAACCTCTCATCTCCATGTAATGTGCACTAACAGACTTTCTAGGAGTTTACTTGCAGCTATGCAAAGCATCTACTAAGTCGTAGATCTCCACAGCTTGTGGCTTCTAGGACATAGCCTTGAGTTCATCAAGCATACGCTTAGGCGAAAATAGCTCATACTTATTTTGAAGTGGAGGGGACATTTTTCCTAACATTAAGCAAGCCACATCCGAGTGCTTCTTAATAGTAGCAGCGTGTTCAAGCCTTTGGGCTTCAGAAGCTCCTTCAGCATGATCCTCTAGATATGGAGTGGTCAAGATATCAATAGTACCCGCTACTCTCATGACAATTTTTAATGAGCGGTACCAATCATTAACGTTAGGGCCAGTAAGTTTAGGATGATCAAAAAATATTTTGAACGTAGAACTTATAGTGTTATTGTCGGGTTGAGCCATTTCTACATAAATAAGTTCAAATATTAGTATTTTCGATAAAATACTTTCAAGAAAATAAAATTACCCCAGTATATAAACCATAGTATTTTCCTTGAATTCCTAGAACATATATTGACATAGATCCATTACATTAGTTGATCTGCTAGTAATGAATGTACTCAACATAGTGACTTGTCGAACAATTCAACTGACAATCAATTTTCAATTTCTAGATATTTAAGGGATTTACATTGCCAAAACACTTTTTGAATTGTAAACATGTTTCATCCCTTCTGAATGCCTTAAGTTTCCAGATCTCATTGAGTAACTTAATTAAGTCGTCTAATCTGTATAACGTAAAACTATCATGCGAATTCTCATTCTATGAAAGTTTTCTCTCCATCACAACATCGTCCAAAAATCTCATATGACGACTTAGTAATTTCAAGTGTTCGTGAATTAGATAGCATTTGACTTAAATTTTAATGGTATAAATTTGATGTCAAAATCAATGTATGGAGAAGCAGGCATACAACTCCATAGCATAAGTTTAATGAAATATTTAGTAAAATTTTTCACGAGACTAAATTTCTGCATAAATTATGTTGATGTATTGGTTTAACCAATTAATATTTTACCCACAACTATTCACAACGTACTTAAGGCTAAAGCACAAAGCAATAACCTTATTTATTATGATTCGGATGTGAATTTGAGGTAAATCAACCTTAAGGTATAATGCATATAATAATCGTAGGTAATTTCAATTTGACGCACATGCGAGCCGGGAATTTGGTCAGCGACTTATGGCTTAACACCTCCTTCCTTAACCGGGTACATGACCAACGGTGCGTTATACCCACTTTATAGTTTGTCAAAAGGAGTAGGCCGTTAGATTATTATCTCAATTCAACAATCAACGTAATTTTATGTAATTTAGATCTCAAAAAAAATCTCAATTTTAATATGATTTAGTCCATATTTGTTTTTCTTAAAAAAACCCTTGTTTACAACAATTCATACAATTTTAACATAAACAAGTAAAAAAAAAACTAAATCATAAACACATATTAACAATTTATATGTGTAATAAATAAATCAGATAGCCACATGCATACGATTTATTCAATAATCATCAGATTTAAGTTTTGATATTCATATTTCCCTAATTCAAAATTTATTAAATCAAATAAAGCAAGTAGCACATAAAATCATATAAATATACAATTTTACGATTCATGAAAACATGCATGTTCATCATGGATCCACCCAAATCTCTTAACAATTAAATCTTTTCGGATCGTAACCTTTAATTTACATGACATAACAATTAATCATGCAATTTAATCTAAAATTATACAACATGTAATTTAGGGTTTCAAAAACAATTCTTTTTTTTATAAAATTCGGCCAAAACCCTAATTTAAAAAAACAAAACCCTAATTTTTAAGAAAACCTGAATAACATGTTGTTTTAAAACGATTATAATTAATCGAATTAGGGTTACGTACCTTTTAGCAATTTCAAATCCACAAGATAAAGAACGAATCACCAATTAGGGTTTATTACGAACACTACCAAGATATAGTCTAAAGTAAGCCTATATTACGTTCTTGTACACACGTAATACAACGAGCTAACCATGATTTTAGCACGTGTAAACCGAGCTTCAATGCTTGTAGAAAAATCTACCCAACAACCCTAGAGAGGGGCTAGGACTAGATTATAAGCAAAACCGAAAGAACAAGAAAACCAACTGAAACCCTTTGTGGGTTTCTTGTTGCGATTGGCCAAAGAGAAGAGAAGCAAAGGAGTAAAGAATTATGAGGGTGAGGGGTTGCTTATATAGGCCTATGAATTCTTGTAGCCCAAGTAAAAACAAATAAAAGGAAAGATTTTCCTTCCCCCTTGTCTCATAACCGACGGTCGAACACACCCTTGTGGGGTGTTCCAGAACCTTCTTTTCTTCTTCCAATTTATTCCACAACGCTCATTAATTTTTAACTCTTAATTATTTAACGATCGTTAAAGTTATAGCTCGATTTAATTTAATAAATATAATAAATATATTTATTAAATAAATTAACTCTTTACGTATTGAGTGCAATCCTGTAATCTCGAGTTCGATCCTATCATACGACTATTAAATATAAGTCTATAAACTTTCAATAATTCGAATAAGTTTGACGTAATCAAAAAGGGGGAGATTGTTAATGCAAAGTGATTCCCAAAAACATTATTAGTGTTAACTAATCTTTCTTAGTTTCGATCACGACAAATTAAAAGGACATTTATCGTCAAATACAATCGTAAGACGAATTATTTAACAGACACTATCATCAAGGTAATAATAATTTAAGTATTGCACTAACATATCTTAATCATGATTAGTGATCATAAAATTGATTAGTCCTAAACTTATATTTTTTCAAATGTGACAAAAGATTTTTTAATAAACTTTCTTTTTAAGAAAATGTTTTATTAAAATGGAAAATGTAAATTTGAATATGGCATATTCCAAGTGCCATAGGAATATCCTTTGAAGGTAAAACTTACCTCAGATATTACTACCCCACTAAAAGATAAAAGGGAGCGGAGTCTACTCCCACGGTTCCTCAAATGGCTATGCGGTTCCCTAGTGATAAGGAACCGCAAGCACAATTAAGGAGCCGCGGTTAGAGATCCGTTGGCCTTTATCTCCTATAAATAGTGGATTAAATCTACATCTTCCATGAACCTTTTTGGACATTCTTTCTGCCATCTTTCTCTTTTTCTAATTCTTAATCATTTGTAAATGATCACTTAATGTGTATAGTATGTTGACTTATGAGTATCCCCCTAATCTCCTTCTTTACCTTGTCGAAAGAGAAGATCACTCACACACTTGTGATGTGATTAAATTTGATGCTTTGATGAAGATCATCCTACCTTAGATCTAGTCATTGTCATCATTTTTATTTGAGTCTTGTGTAGATAAAATGTATTTGTGTATACTTGGATTAGTTGTGTTAATCTAATGTATTTGTGCATACTTGGATTAGTCTTGTGTAAATCTATTTTATATGTGTATACTTGGATTTGTCGTGTGTGGATCCAAGCTACATGTGTATACTTGGATATGTTTTATTAAGTTGTATAGTGTTGTGTGTTAGTTCTCACTAACCTACAAAGTGATTTGTGTATGTGTCTTATGAGTTCTACTTAGCTTCAAAGTGAAGAGTTGTAAATATTGGTTCTAGCTTTCGATTAGAACTCAACATCTAGCCTTGTGTCAGAAAAGAAGACGGGCGACGAAGATTGGTTCTAGCTTTCGATTAGAACCCGAAATCTAGCCTTGTGTCCGAAAATGGTGAAGTAGGCGACGTGTGTAGACTAGTCCTAGCTAAGATTAGGTCTCGACATTTAGCTTAGTGTCGGAAAATAATGTAAGCATCGTTGTAAGGTTTTCTCCGCTAAGAAGGGAGCTTGTGGATATAATGGAAATCTCGAGTAAGGTGTACTCGAGGAGTGGAGTAGCAACGAAGATAGAGCTTCGTTGCCGAACCACTATAAATCTTGGTTTCTTCCTATTAGGTTGCTTCTTTCCTTACTCTTTACTTACTTTCATTATTACATCACATACAACAACTACTTGTCATTGTCAATGCATTAGAATTAAACCTAATCATTATGCAACTAGCTTTCAAGTAAAAGATAGTTTTGGGATAAAACTAAATGAAAGGAATTTTAATTAGGACATAAACTAAAGAGAAACTATTCAACCCCCCCCCCCCATTCTAGTTTCTACATACCTTTTACTTGAAAGCTAGTTACATAATGATTAGGTTCAATTGTAATACATTAACAATGACAAATAGTAGATGTATGCAATGTAATATAGTAAGTAAGTAAAGAGTACGAAAAGAAGCACCCTAATAGGGAGACACCAAGATTTATATTGGTTCGGCAACGAAGCTCTATCTTCATTCCTACTCCACTCCTCGAGTACACCTTACTCGAGATTTCTACTATATCTACAAGCTCCCTTCTTGGCGGAGAAAACCTTACAACATTGCTTACATTATTTTCCCTCGCTAAGCTAAATGTCGAGACCTAATCTTAGCTAGGACCAATCTACACACGTCGCCTACTTCACCATTTTCTGACACAAGGCTAGATGTCGAGTTCTAATCTAAAGCTAGAACCAATCTTCGTCGCCCATCTTCTTTTCCAACCCAAGGCTAGATATCGAGTTCTAATCCAAAGCTAGAACCAATCTTCATAACTCTTCACTTTGAAGCTAAGTGAGAACTAACAAGACACATACACAAATCACTTTGTAGTATAGTGAGAACTAACACACAACACTTACAACTCAAAAAACATATCCAAGTATACACATGTAACTTGGATCCACACAAGACAAATCCAAGTATACACATATACAATGGATTTACACAAGACTAATCCAAGTATTTATAAATACATTGGATTAACACAACTAATCCAAGTATACACAAATACATTAGATCTGCACAAGACTCAAATAAAAATGATGACATGACTAGATCTAAGGTAGAATGATCTTCAACAAGGCTTCATTTTTAATCACATCACAAGTGTGTGAGTGATCTTCTCTTTGGACAAGGTAAAGAAGGGGATCAAGAGGATAATCATAAGTAAACATACTTAACACATTAAGTGATCATTTACAAATGATTAGGACTTAGAAAGGAGAAAGATGGAAGAAAGAATGTCCAAAAAGGTTCTTGGAGAATGTATATTTGATCCACTATTTATAGGAGAGAAAGGCCAACAGATCTCTGACCGCGGTTCCTTAATTGTGCATGCGGTTCTTTATCACTAAAGAACCGCATATCCATTTGAGGAATCGTGGTTATAGACTCCGATCCTTTTTGTCCATTAGTGGGGTAGTAATCTTTGAGGTAAGTTTATCTTCAAAGGATATTCCTATGGAATTTGGAATATACCATATTCAAATTTACATTTTCTATTTTAATAAAACATTTTCTTAAAAAGAAAGTTTATTAAAACTCTTTTGTCACATTTGACAAAATGTAAGTTTGGGGCTAATCACTTTTATGATCACTAAACATGATTAAGATATGTTAGTGCAATACTTAAATGATTATTGCCTTGATGATAGTGTTTGTTAGATAATTCGTCTTACGATTGTCTTTGACGATAAATGTCTTTTTAATTTTTCGTGATCAAAATTAAGAAAGGTTAGTTAGCACTAATAACGTTTTTAGGCATCACTTGCATTAACAATCTCCCCCTTTTTTATTACAACAAACTATAAACTCATTTATGTAAAATACTAAATTATTCGAATTATTAACGAGTCACTATAATTTATCCCTCTTTTTCAAAGCAAAAATGTTAGCACAAGTCTTTGAAGAAGAGACGAATCGACTTTGCTAGTAGTTCCCTCTTGGTGCTTACTCCCCTAGCTTGGGGAACCAAGTGAATGAGCTATGGTGACATGCTACATACAAAGGTTAGTAGAGAGAAAAAAACACCAATGTATATAATAGTCACTACCTACTAAATAACTTGAGAGGGAGGAAGAAAATAAATATCAAATTAGAAGCAAGTATTTGTTAAGTATGTCCAAGGAGGGTGTTTTGACTAAATCAAAGTGCAATTGGTGGAGTAAAGGTAGAAAAGAAACATCCAAACCAATTGAAATGATAATATGTCAAAGGGTTATAAACTTAGAATTGTTGGAATCACCAAAAAAACAATTGTAAATTTTAACCATGATCAATTCTTAACAAATATGTGTTATAAAGAATTAGCGGGAAAGGGAATAACACACATAACATTCATATTGTTGGAAATACGTTTTTACGTATTTAGGAAGATTCGGTCACTCCAATAATATATTAAGTAGTAGCTCGTAGTGTAGTAACTTTACATTAGTTAAACAAGGGAAAGCCCGGTCCATGATATGTATGGCCGGCCCAACTTGTAATCCCAAGCCCATATCATGGGCTTGGTATATAAACCGTTTTCCTAGTTGGAGAGGGTGTGGTTCACTTAATTTCACATAGTTAATGTATGTTTTTCATACTTTCTCTCTCTAAGTGTGTGTGTTCTCACCATCTTTCTATTTCTTTCTCTCTCTAGAATATAAGGAATATTTAGAGTATGGGCAAGGTATCATTATTATTTGGACTTCAAATATCTCAGAGTCTCAGAGGCATCTTTATCAATCAATCCAAGTATGCTCTTGAATCGCTTAAGAAATATAAGATGGAATCTTGCGACCCCGTGGACACCCCAATGGTGGAACGAACTAAGCTAGATGCAGATTCACATGGGATTGCCGTTGATCCGACACTTTATCGTAGAATGATCGGTACCTTTAGTATATCACAGCTAGTCGACCTGATCTTCAATTTGCTATATGTATGTGTGCTCGGTATCAAACTCGGCCTACTGAGTTACACTTAGCTACTGTTAAACGGATCTTTTGGTATATTAAAGTAACCATTAATCGGGGAGTTTGATATTCGAAGGACTCTTTGATTGCACTAATGGCATATACAGATGTGGATCACGTGGGTTGTCAAGATACAAGGCGTAGCACAAGTTGTACTTTGCAACTACTAGGAGATCGACTAATCAGTTGGGCATCTAAAAGGCAGAAAAGCACTAAAATTTCAAGTACTGAAGCAGAATACATAGCTATGTCCAATTTCTGTGCTCAAATTCTTTGGATGAGATCACAATTAACTGACTATGGTCAAGGTTTCAACAAAATTCCGATGTACTGCGACAACAAAAGTGCAATTGCCTTATGCTGCAACAATGTTCAATTCTCCCAGTCGAATCATATTGACATTCGCTAACACTTTTATCAAAGAGCAAGTGGAAAATGGAGTGATCGAGCTTTACTTTGTCTGATATGAGTATCAATTGGCGGATATTTTCACAAAGGCTTTAGATCGTGCTCGAATTGAATTTTTGGCCGACAAGCTAGGATTGAGAACTTTCTCGCCCAAGACTCTTAAGGAACCGGCAGATGAAGCGAAAGAATAGTGAAGGTAAACTATTCTCCGTATCTTGGTGATCATCTGTATATATTGTTTATATTTTTATCCACAAAAGCAAAATACAAAAATATAAAACCATATAAAAACCATAAAAATTGAAAATTTTCATAAAAATCCAAAAATATTTTTACCTTATTTTTCAAAGGTATGTCTTTTAGGACGATAATATTTACGGCCTTAGAAATGTTGTTTAATATTGACACGGCGCCATAAATAGAGTTCGTACAAAAGATGTAAATATTTCATAAAACATGCATATATGGCTTGTAGTTATTTCAGACTACAACCCGCTTTTCATATTAAAGTCAAGTATTTCTTATGAAAACTTTGGCTCCACAACAGGAATTTATTTTCTCGGGCATTGTTTACTTTATAACCATGTAAGGGATTGTGTTTACGTTATAACACAATCTAACATGAATATATGTACGCATCAGTGCATTTATTGGTTAAAACGAGAGAAATATTGTTTTTATGAAGTTATCATCTCTACATTCGTAGCAATCTATAATTGGTATCTACATACTCGACGATGTGACTACTCAAACGAAGACTACAACTATTTCGATAGAATACATAATTGAGGGGGAGCAATTGTCAAGCATTCAGAATGTTCGATGCCGAGAGTGTCGAGTTCACAAATTGGTGTCAAGACAACGATACCAATCATACATGTGGTGCCAAGAGATGACTTCAGACGTGACGAGGTGACCAACATTTTCCGACAAGAACCATGTGATCTTATCATATGATGTTCTCATCCTTCAGATCCAACCTTGTCAATTTACTCTTATATGGGGAATATGTGATCATTTATCAAATCTATATCATTTCTCACAAATTGGTATCATGAAGATAAAACAGACTTGCATTTTTCTTCCCAAAACTTTTGTTAAAACTTCATTAAATCAATTGATATCAAAAATATCGGTTGGGTTAATATTTTTAATATGGGGAAGAAAATGTGATTTAATATGAGACATGATTATTCAAAAATGGTTTGACTTAATGTGATGGTGTTGATCCTAAACTTAGATCGATTAGCTTTGTGTTAACGAGATTGAATCAAGTTTAACACGTAGAGAAACTTTGTTGTTTATGAAAAATCTAAGTGTTATGCGGAATTAACACTTAGAATAAAGAACAAGTAAAACAGTTAAACCAAACTTTCACTCTTGATTGATAATCGAACTTGCTTACAATGAAAGTTGAATACTGAATAATGTATATATAAACTACAAACCATACGACCTCCTTTTATAACATAAGGATTTGTGTACAAAGGATAACCTATCAACTATTCTAGGTAAAGATAAATATAGAAAATACAACATTGAGTATATCTTTACTTCAAATAAGAAACGTGTTGACTAAGTATTCCTATCAGTGGTTGGACTTCTTCTTGTCAGCGCTTGGATATCTCATGTCAATGCTTGATCTGTCAGTGCTTCATTTCCTCTTGTCAGCGTCCAATTTACTCTTGTCAGCGTCTAATTTACTCTTGTCAGCATCTGAATGACTTAGCCCATTTTATTCCCAACAATCCTCCCTTAAACTTGATATCTACTCTAGTAATCAAGTTTCTGAATAAAAACTAAGTACAAGGAGGATTCTTACGAATACAAATTACTTGTTAATTAGATAGTAAACAAATCTAATTAAATCTTTGCCAACATCACTAGTATAATACATTTCTAGCTGTGTAGACACAATCTTCTTCAAAACATCCTTGGACATAGGATATTGAGCATCCACAAGAATATACTCTGAAAACTTTGTAGTGCTCTGATGGTAAACACCAGCTGCTGGGTGTAGACACCATTGTAACCCACTAATATCATCCAGATACAACCATATTGGATCTGCTTCATCTGGTTGAATCATCCTTTTGAAGGATTTCCAGATCTTTATTCCATTGACTGAAGTAGGTGCTTCAGCCTCATACTTGGTCTTCATCAAATTCCAAAGATCAAGCAATTCTTTTCTATCCAGGCTTGCAAATAATGAGATCAAAGAAGTAAAAGTATGTACCTTCTTGCCATATCTGGTGATCATCCAGAACCCACTTGCATCTTCTTCATAGTGAACTATTGGGTTTCTAAAATCCAAGGGTAATACCTCTGAAACATCTGAAGCCTCTAATTGTGAAAGCTTAATGCTCTTTCTGATTACTGCTTCACTAGGATTTAATTGATCAAGAAATGGAAATTCAATGGGAACTCCTTTCTTCACTAGTCTTGGTGCAATAGAAGCCCTCTGGATCTGCATATGTCCCTCAATCTCTTCTTTCCTTTCAGCTGAGAGAAGACTCATAGTATTCTCCTCACAAACTCTTACCAAAATTGGATAAGCATGATGTTCCAATTCGTCAAAGGATAGATTCCTTAACCTCTCATAGGTCCATCTACCTTGATGACACCTAAGCAACAGGAAGTATAGCTCCCTTCTATCCCTCTTGAGTTCAGAAAGCACCTTGCTAGCCTTGTGCTTCAATATTACCTTACAATCTTCCTGAACTCGCAGCAATATCTCCAAACCCTAAATTTGTCCAGTTATAGACATATCTGGGTTCTCTTCGACCTTAGACTCCCATGCAAAATACATTTCCCTTACTTCTGGCATGTCAAAGTCTACTTTCATTTTCAACTCTCTTAGCCTCTCCTTGGCTAAGTCATCTTCCCCATATCCCAATCTTTCTGGCTCTTTTAGAATCATCACACTAGAATCTAAGCTTTCATCATCATCACTACCATCCTTAGCGTTCTATGTGGTAGTCCATTCCTGTTCTTGCAATTGAGCAGCCAAAACATGATCAAAGTGTACATGTGCTGCATTCTTTGGCACCTTAACTTCTTCCAAGATCCCTTTATCCTTATCTTGTGCTCCAATGGCTGGTAATGTAGTTGTTGGCACATGTGGAACTACATCCCTAATGATAACTGGTGGTTGGGATACACCAATCAAACCTGTGGGTCTGTCAACGCTTGCATTGCTCTTGTCAGCGCTCAAACTCTGATTTTCAGCGGCTGACTTGGTAGCTTGTTCCATCATCTCTAAAAATGAAAACTTCTTTGGAGTGAGTAATGAAACATCAAGAACAGGCTTCTCCTTCAAACAGGTCAAGGCTTCAGCTATTTCCTCTTGTTTACTACCAAAAGAACCACCTTCTTCTTCTTGTGAGCCATTGTAACTCAAATTGAATGGCTCTGTTGGTACATCCTCCTCCCCTTTGTAAGAAGCCTCCCCTGATGAAAGGACTCTTGTCTGCCTTCTCCTAGCATTGGCAGCCTCCAACACAACTAGCCTCTCCCTCAATTGCTTGAGTTCAATGCCTTGACCTGTGACAACTTGTACAAGGTCTGCATTTTTCTTTTGCAAGCTAATGCAAACCACCGTCAATTCCAAAAGGGTATAAGGTTCAAATCTGCCCTCCTCTATAATGGGAATTTGACTTCCCAAAAGAGATTCATCGGGCATGGATGGGGTCTTAATGATGTTGGGACTGTCTTGACCTGCATCTAAGCCAAAGTCAATAGTCCTAGCCCCACCCATGTCACCAACCACACTTGTGGTGGTGGTTGTCTATGCTACATGACTAGGACCACCAGAGGAGAACACTCCAGCAGTCCTTTGGCGTTTTTCCAACCTAAAATCGGGTTGCGAAGAAGAGGAAGTAGTTTGAGGGTCTGTTTGGGTGTGAGGGGATGTTTGGATGTGTGGCAAAATGGTGTCAGTGTCTGGATTGGATGTGTCAGCGCCTACATTGTGTGTGTCAGCGCTTGATGGTTGAGGGTCAATATCCATATGTTGGGGTGATGGAGGGTGTTCTGGTAATGGGCCTGGTTGTGGTTGTGGTTGAGGTTGAGGTTGATGGTTTGCTGCTGCCTCAATGACAACAAGCATGACTGGGGTAAGTGATAAGTCTCTGTATGGTGGTGTATTCATATTACCAAAAACCGTTTTCTTTTGAACAAGGATCGTATAAAAATTGTCATGATCCCTATTACAGTATCCTTGCATGTAAAAAACCATTTGTAAAAACCTAGGGTAAGCAAGAGTCATCTTGTTACCCTTATTGTGACACATGCCATCAAAAATCATTTTTGAAAAACTATATTTTTTCCCAGTTGCAAGACACACAATGGCACTTCCAATTAAACGGTTGATTTCATTGTGTGATGAGCATTTTGGACTCAAAAATTGTACGATGACATGTATAAGGAACTTCTAAGCTGGGGGGAATTGTTGTTTGGTATATTTTATTAAATGGCCCACTGGTGGCAAAGCATAACCCAAATCTTGGAGTCCTAACTCTAGCTCTGTGAGAGGAAGGGTGGTTATACCATCAGCATCATCAAGATGCAAAGCTTGGTGAACCAAAGCTTCAGTAACCACCCATGGAACCCCATGAATAGAGTCAATGTAATCACTCCATTAACTGTTGAGGAACTAAAAGTGTTCCAAAAATGTTTAATGTGTTTGATAGGGACAAGAGGAGTATGTGAAAGTGCATACCTTAAAGGAGACGCATTCAAATACCCAATCATCTGAGTGTATTGGGGAAACAGAGTATTATCAGCTTCCATGTTGTGTTGGCTTCTGAACCCCAATTTCAACAGAGCAGGTTTAAACTTTGGTGCCATGAAGAATGATGATAGAAAACTGTGATATGAAAATTTAGAGATATGATGGTTAGAGAGATTTTAGTTAGACAATAATAGTAGTTACCCTGTTTGAAAGAAAATAGGCATATTTATAGGAGAGGTAAAAACATACTATTGGTTGAAAAATGAGGCAGTTATATTCAAAAAAGTAATCATGAAAATCTTGAAATATATATAACTTATCTCATTCGTTAATTAAAAGTTACCAACTCTCTAAAATTATGGCCCATACTTTTGTCAAAAATAACAACTGTGTAGGACCAAGTGTTTTTCAACGGTCAAAAAGTAAACATCAGCGTCTAACAACTATATTCTTGTCATCGTTGGAAATTTACCATGTCAGCGTTCAAATTGGTCTTATCAGCGTTTGGAAAGAAAATATGTCAGCGTCCAAAAACAAAAATAATTAAAAATAAAAAGGACCTTAACAAAGAAAGTTACCCTTGTGAAGATAACTCTTAGACTGAAAATGACTATAGGTTGGCAAGCACTGTCCAATCATGCACACTTACTTAAGCAAGATAGACATAATTGTCCTTAAGTGTCCCTTGCTAACCAAAGTTCTTAACAGTGAAGTTACCTCATATAAACACTTTGTAACTTCTTAGGTAAGCCCAATAAAAACGTTCCCAAGTCTCCCAACCGACCAAATCCAATTCTAGGCTAGAAAGTCTTGGCAGCGTGCACAGTATATCAACTTTGCATGCTACAGTGCCTCACGATTTAGAAAACTAACTCGTACTCACCAGTGGAAACAATCTAGAATTGTGATAAGAGTATTCTAAGAATACTGATAGGTGTGTAAACACCCATCTTTTTTACCACTTAAATACAATAATAACCAAGCCAAAACGTGTATTTTATGTCGTAAATGTCGGAATTATGTGTGGTTTGTGTTTTTGTTGTGATTTACGACGAAATTGTGAAAAGGGGAGAAAACACGGGCATTCACGGGCTTTTATCGAAGAAAAAGACAAAAGACGAAGTCAAGAAATCAAGAGTGCAAAAAGAACGGAATTCCAAGACCAATTCTGAAGATTTATCGAAGAAAAAGTCAAAAGACGGAAGTTTACCAAAAGCCGAAGAACTCAAGTCTTATTTATGAAGAAATTGCAAGACGAGTTTAAAGAAATCCCGAGACAAAGTCATTAAAGTCAAAGAACTAAGAAGATTAAGGACTTAATGATGCAATTAAAGAAAGAATAAAGAGGGGAGGAAGCTTCCTAAGCACCTCCCTAATCCTCCTATAAATAGATTAGATTTCATTTCATTTTCTCTTGTTGGCTAGAGTGACACTAGTTCTTCCATTTTAATTTCCTTGCACATTTAAATACATGTCATTTACTTAATTGTCAAATTTAAATACTTGTCTTGCACCTTAAATACCTTTAATTTCAAGTAAGTTTCCTTTTAATTATTGTCAATCTTTACTTTTATTGTTTATCTCCTATTTTCCTTTCTTGTTAATCTTTAATCTTTATGTTTATGTTCATGTTTATGTTTTTGATGTTTTATTAAATTGATTAAGTGGGTTTTGATTATTTTGGTTATATTTGTTAGTTTTGTTGATTTGGATTGATAGGTTATTGTTATTAGATCATTTGTGATTAGTTTGATTTAATCTTTTGGTTGATTTGATTAAGTTTTGTCTAGATTCGTGTTATTCTTGTTCCTTGTTGTTCGCTACTGTTCAATCTCCAGGTTATTCCGGATCAACACCAAAAATTCCGAGTGAAGGTATTTTGTTGACTCTTCCGAATCAAGCAGATTATTCCGACTCAAAGTTTTGTTCAGAAAGTTCCGAATCAGTGGAAGTTCCGAATCAAAGTTTTGTTCAGAAAGTTCCGAATCAGTGGAAGTTCATTCGGAATAAGCAACATTCCGAATCAGGGGAATTCATTCGGAACTAGTTCATTTGGAACATTCCGAACGAAGGATTTGGGGATTGTTCATTCGAAATATCTATTGTTCCGAATCAAGGGTTCAGACAAGGGATGTTCATCCGGAACATCAAATATTCCGGATAAGTGGCTGTTCATTCGGAATACAAAATATTCCGGATCAGTGGCTGTTTCATTCGGAATATTCCGAACGAAGGATTTGGGGATTGTTCATTCGGAACATCTATTGTTCCGGATCGAGGTATTAATTCGGAATATATTCCAAATCAAGGCAATATTCCGAATCAAGACTTTATTCCGGATAAGTGACATATTCCGGATAAAGGATTTATTCCGGATGAAGGTTTTGTTCAAATATTCCGAATGAGTGTTTTATGTTGATTATTCCGAACGAAGAAGAATTATTCCGGGTGAAGGTGACATTCCGAACGAGTAATTATTCCAAGTGAGGTTTTTTCAGGTTATTTTAAGTTACTGTTTTTTAGTTTTAATTTTTAATTTTCAAGCTTTACTTTTCCCCCTTTTTCCTTAGTTGCACTTTAAGATTACTTGCCTTAGATTTATTTTAGCCTTGCCTTAGTTTAAGTTTTAGTTGCGTTTTAAGTTTGCCTTAGATAGTTTTAAGTTTGCGTTATTTACTTTTAGGGCATTTTAATTTTCGTCACGATTTTAATTTCCCGCCATTTATTTTAAATTTGATTTAGATTTACTTTAACGTCATTTTCATTTACGTCTTGCACATTTATTTTAAAACAACCAAAAATATTCTTTTTCACCAAAAACAATTGAGTCGCATTTTGAACCAGAAATCAATTCGAGAAGATACCGAGAAACGAACATTCATTGTTTAAATAGGAATGCAAAATCCTAACATTAAAATGGCGCCGTTGCCGGCTCTTTTTGTGAAGATTAACGGTTTTCTGTGAGAGACGCGTTGCTTTTTGGGATCCGTTCACTCGTGAACGTTATTTTTTGTGTCAAAAATTTTCAAAAACTCCCAAAAACATTTGAAAAATCATAAAGAGCATTTCTTTTTCAAAGTTTTGCACCAAAAATATTCCTCTTTATCCTCTATTATGTTTAATTCATTTCTTTACCCCTCTTATTTATAGTTCTTCATGGATTCGTCTTGCGTACGGTGTGGGAGACCATGGCAAGGGTTTCAAACATGTCAATGGTGTACTTGTGAGCGGTGTGGTTTTAATATCGACGATACACAATTTGGATTTTGTCCATTTTGTAATTCAACAAATTCGTAATTCTCCTCTTACAATACTTTCTCACCCTATCTCGTTTATGACAATCCTTATCCTCAAGATGCACCGGGTTTTTCTACATACCCGTGGTGCTATATTTGTGGGGGCCCTCACGATGCTTCTTCTTGTGATCAGTTGAAGGTCTTTGAGAAAATTACGTGTTATCATCCCAGTGTGTATAGTTTTGAGCCCCCATGTCACACCGTCAATCATCAACCCTTTTGTGCACTTCCTCCTGAGCAAATTGCCACACTTTTTGACAACTTTCAAAAACTTCAAGAAGCTTGCAACAAGATCATCGAAAAATGTCAAGCGGATCAGCAACAATAGCAAGTATCTAACCTTAGTGCATATACTCCTCCTCTGGTGCCTCCATATTATTATGATGATGATGATGATGATGAGAGTCCTATTTCTTGGAACGATGAGAATTATATTCCTTCTCCCAACTTGCCGGCTCTGGAGCCTAAGGATTCACCCATCCTAGGGGATGAGGATCTTAGCACAATTCCTGCAAAGGAATCTGACGAATTCATAAAGTCTAGTTCTGATAACCTTGTCCCAATTCCAAGTGAATCTGAGTTGACATCCGACAGTGACGATGAGTATGATGCACTTTCTTCTGATGATGTTCCTTCCCCCAACACTTTGGGAGAGGATTCTTTGGCTTTCTCTAATCCTCTTTTTGATCAAGATGATGATTTTACTTCTAGTGATGACGAGTCACTATCTAATGAAGACGTTCCGAAGAAAACATTCAAGATTTATTCGAACCCTTTATTTGATTTTGATGACGCTTACATATCTAGTGAGGTGAATCCTCTCTTTGACGAAGGGATTGAGGACATTGATAGCTTTGATTCTCCTGCTATTGATGAGCATACTTTGTTAGTCATGCCCCCTTCTATCGCAGAGGTGGAGAGATTTCACTCTACTGGAAAGGTGACACGGATGGAAGGTAATTCTTCTCCTACTTCTCATACTATATTGCCACCTCATCCTACTGCGTGCACACCCAAGCGGGTGATGTATCAATTTCCCTCTCCAGGAAATGAGGATGAGTGCTTTGACCCGGGAGGTGACAATGACCATTCTATGATTGATAACCTTACGGATTTGCCAATTGGTCAGCATCCATTGTCTTTTGAGGATGACAATGTGATCCCTTTACCCACCCCACCTCCCGTGGATCAAGATTTCACATACTTCTCGTATGTTGAAAGGACCTTCCTACCATTCAAGACTTATCCTCCTGCTTCTCGTTTATTATATTCCTCCGGGAACGAGGACAAGGTCTTTGATCCCGGTATTACATTCGAGGCTTCCCCATGGATCATTTAATTCGGGGACGAGTCAGGCTCGTGACTCGGTTAACAAAAACAAGCGCTTTTTGGGAGGCAACCCAAGTATTTATCTATCTTTCCTTATTTTCACCATAAGTGTAGGGGGAGCCCGTGGTGTTTCTTGTTTTCTTTCTTATCATGTGCAGGGATTAGAGCTTCAATGACACACTCTTGATGATTTTTGAAGAACTGTGATTCCGTGTTCCCTTCTTCCCGGTTCTATCCTAAACTCTTTTCGATTCACTATTTTATATTTTCTCAATATTAAAATAGGAATCTCGTTAGTCGTCCTTTCCTTAGCGAGATTTAAACAACGTGCACAATGTCCTAAGTGTAGGGGAGTTTACTCCCACATGCTTAAACATTAAGGACAATGTTTATATTAAGTGTAGGGGGGACTTCTATCGAAGTTAAGTGGTCTTTTCCTTGTATTTGTCCTCATTTTAACCGGAAAATCAATTTTTTTGACATTTTTCAAAATTTTTGATCTATTTTGGCCTATTAGTTTTCCCCTTTGTATAGTTATTTTCTTCCTGTACTAGAATAAAATTTTAATAAAGTGGTTTTAATTTTCAAACGTTGTGAATCTTTTGACTCAACCCGAGTTTACTTATCTAAGTTTACTCTAGCTAGTATCCTTAACGTGTTTAAGTCAAGTTTTGCTAGGCTTTTATATAGGGAGCTATAAAACTCAAAAGTCTTAACTCTCACGGGTTAAGAACAAGAACTTTTCGCAAGTTCCTATAATTGATCCTAGAGAGTCGTTTATCAAGGGAACTTTAAAATGCGATTTCTAAACTTGAAAAAGTCTAAGAATTTGCAAGATCCTATAGATGACTCGAAAACCCAAAACTTTGATTTAATAGGCTAAGCATCCACGAGTCTCATTCTTTGAGATTTTAAACTGTGGAGAACGAGAGATGATAGAGTCAATTATAAGTTTGGTATTTTTTCGTGAATTTATGTGAGTTAATTATAAGCCTGTTCTCCCATCGCTTGCTAATAAATTTATCTGCAATAAATAAGGTTGTACGATTTGAAAAGTTACTTAGCTTCTAGCCCAAGATCGTTTAAAAGTTGCTCGGTATGGATTAGAGTTCATAGCCAAGGCATAACTTATTGAAGCGGGATGCGAAGATTGGCGAGTCCGAAAAGGCCCTAACAAGGCATGAGGGCTACATTTTGTTGCTAAAGATCCAAAAGTGATGTGAAGAATCATTTATCAAAAATCAATATGAAGGATCGAGACACACGACGAAAAGCAAATACTCCAGTAAAGATCATGGAGAAGTCTATCCAAAAAGGCCCTAACAAGGTATGAGGATAAATAGATCCAAGTCCAAAAAGGAGGCGGATCGTTGTATATCAAAGTCCAAAATAAAGATTGGAGAAAAATGAAGAAGTCGTGGTCCGAATATGAAGAATCTCTCAAAACTTCAAGTGAAGAAATTCCTATTATGAAGAGAATGCCATTATTTCATGAACGTCTCTCAAGATTGAAGTATGAAGTCGTTGCCAAATATCGGTCTGAGAAAGGTCTCAAATCGCGAAGCGAGTTATGCCAAGATATGAACTTTTTGAGGTCCCAAGAAGCAGTTTTAAAAGATTTTGTCCTTTAGCTAACTATTGATTAAATCGTCCCACTTTATTTTCAGCCTAATAAACTATCGAAATAAGTCAACAATGCATCCTCGTGATCATTCAAGACAACAATAAAATATAAGAGATACACCTAGGAATAAGGGAGTCTAAGTAAATAATTGGCCCACATGAGTTCGTGTTAGTTTGCTAACTTATAATAACAATGATCTCGTTTTTAAGCTTGGTTTGGAGACTGTGAAAACTTGAGGATGATGATCATTTATGACATTTCCAAAACCCGAAGGTATGTTTTTGATTTCTTTACTTTGAATGTCTATAATTTTCTATCTCTTTAATAAAGGCCAAGGTGGATTGATTCTGATGGAAAATGTAATCGTGCTTTGTAACTAATGCATTGCATGAGGACATTGCAATGGTCAAGTGTAGGGGATTTGATAGGTGTGTAAACACCCATCCTTTTTACCACTTAACTACAATAATAACCAAGCCAAAACGTGTATTTTGTGTCGTAAATGTCGGAATTATGCGTGGTTTGTGTTTTTGTTGTGATTTAGGACGAAATTGTGAAAAGGGGAGAAAACACGGGCATTCACGGGCTTTTATCGAAGAAAAAGACAAAAGACGAAGTCAAGAAATCAAGAGTGCAAAAATAACGGAAGTCCAACACCAATTCTGAAGATTTATCGAAGAAAAAGTCAAAAGACGGAAGTTTACTAAAAGCCGAAGAACTCAAGTCTTATTTATGAAGAAATTGCAAGACGAGTTTAAAGAAATCCCGAGACAAAGTCATTAAAGTCAAAGAACTAAGAAGATTAAGGACTTAATGATGCAATTAAAGAAATAAGAAAGAGGGGAGGAAGCTTCATAAGCACCTCCCTAATCCTCCTATAAATAGATTAGATTTCATTTCATTTTCTCTTGTTGGCTAGAGTGACACTAGTTCTTCCATTTTCATTTCCTTGCACATTTAAATACATGTCATTTACTTAATTGTCAAATTTAAATACTTGTCTTGCACCTTAAATACCTTTAATTTCAAGTAAGTTTCCTTTTAATTATTGTCAATCTTTACTTTTATTGTTTATCTCCTATCTTCCTTTCTTGTTAATCTTTAATCTTTATGTTTATGTTCATGTTTATGTTTTTGATGTTTTATTAAATTGATTAAGTGGGTTTTGATTATTTTGGTTTTTGTTTGTTTTTTTGATTTGGATTGATAGGTTATTGTTATTAGATCATTTGTGATTAGTTTGATTTAATCTTTTGGTTGATTTGATTAAGTTTTGTCTAGATTCGTGTTATTCTTGTTCCTTGTTCTTCGCTACTGTTCAATCTCCAGGTTATTCCGGATCAACACCAAAAATTCCGAGTGAAGGTATTTTGTTGACTGTTCCGAATCAAGCAGATTATTCCGAATCAAAGTTTTGTTCAGAAAGTTCCGAATCAGCGGAAGTTCCGAATCAAAGTTTTGTTCAGAAAGTTCCGAATCAGTGGAAGTTCATTCGGAATAAGCAACATTCCGAATCAGGGGAATTCATTCGGAACTAGTTCATTCGGAACATTCCGAACGAAGGATTTGGGGATTGTTCATTCGGAACATCTATTGTTCCGAATCAAGGGTTCAGACAAGGGGTGTTCATCCGGAACATCAAATATTCCGGATAAATGGCTGTTCATTCGGAATACAAAATATTCCGGATCAGTGGCTGTTTCATTCGAAATATTCCGAACGAAGGATTTGGGGATTGTTCATTCGGAACATCTATTGTTCCGGATCAAGGTATTCATTCGGAATATATTCCGAATCAAGGCAATATTTCGAATCAAGACTTTATTCCGGATAAGTGACATACTCCGGATAAAGGATTTATTCCGGATGAAGGTTTTGTTCAAATATTCCGAATGAGTGTTTTATGTTGATTATTCCGAACGAAGAAGAATTATTCCGGGTGAAGGTGACATTCCCGAACGAGTAATTATACCAAGTGAGGTATTTTCAGGTTATTTTAAGTTACTGTTTTTAAGTTTTAATTTTTAATTCTCAAGCTTTACTTTTCTCGCCTTTTTCCTTAGTTGCACTTTAAGATTACTTGCCTTAGATTTATTTTAGCCTTGCCTTAGTTTAAGTTTTAGTTGCGTTTTAAGTTTGCCTTAGATAGTTTTAAGTTTGCGTTATTTACTTTTAGGACATTTTAATTTTCGTCACGCTTTTAATTCCCGCCATTTATTTTAAATTAGATTTAGATTTACTTTAACATCATTTTCATTTACGTCTTGCACATTTGTTTTAACCGGAAATCAATTTGAGTCGCATTTTGAACCGGAAATCAATTTGAGAAGATACCGAGAAACGAACATTCATTGTTTAAATAGGATTGCAAAACTCTAACATTAAATACCCAAAATCCTAAACCTCCCCTTAAATCATGATATACAAAGTTACCAAATAAAAAGCATGGAATAAAAATTTATGTCAAGATAGGAATGTAAACATTCCCACCATCATCCATAAGCTTTAACCCATTCCTTGTAAGCTCCAAAGATCCATAAGCAACTCTGTATCCATTTGTTCAATGCTCATACTGCCTGCATGATTAGATCAAAAACCACAAAACTAACATATTGTTGCCAGCGTCCATTTGAACACTTGTCAGCGTTTAAATAACCTTTGTCAGCGTTAGAAAAATAAAGTGGAAAACCTAATCGTGTTACCAAGTACTGGAACCTCCCAACATCAACAGGTTTAGTTAAAAGATCAGCCACATTTTCTTCTGTGTCTACCCTATCTAGATGTATTAAACCCTTTTCAAAAACAATCTCTTATAAAATGATGTCTAATTTCTATGTGTTTTGTTTTAGAGTGATGTACAAGATTCTTAATAATGCATAATGTACTGTTATTATCTACAAATATCTTGGTATGCATAAAATTATACCCATAATCTAACAACTGGTTTTGTATCCATAGAACTTGTCCATAACAAGCAGCTGCATCAACATATTCTGCTTCAGTTGTAGAGTTGGCCACCACTGTTTGTTTCATAAATTGCCAAGATATCAATCTGCTCCCAAGAAATTGGCATCCACCAGTTGTGGATTTTCTATCAAACTTATCACCTCCATACTCAGTGTCTGAATAGCCAATAAGCTCCAAAGGAGAATCTTCAGGATACCATAATCCCAATGTGGGATAGCACCTAAGGTATCTAAAGATGCTTTTGACAGCCTGAAGATGACACTCTTTGGGAGTCACTTGATGGCGTGCACATGCACACACAACAAACATGATGTCAGGTCTAGAAGCTGTAAGATACATCAATGACCCAATCATTGATCTATAATGCCTTCCATCTACTTCTTTTCCATCTCTAGTCTTTCCCAAGGGTGTTCCCTATCCGTGGGTGTGCTAGCCCGTTTTTCATGTGGAGAAAAACCAAACTTCTTCAAGATCTCTACTACATACATATATTGAGAGATAAAGATACCATCTTCTTTCTGTTGGACTTGTAAACCTAGAAAGAAGTTCATCTCTCCATTGCACTCATCTTGAGTTTGTCTGTCATGAGCTTGGAAAAGTCTTCACTCATCTTTGGATTTGATGAACCAAAGATAATATCATCCACATAGACCTAAACAAGTAGAAAATCCTTACCAATCTTCTTGGTAAATAAGGTCTGGTCTATGGTGCCCCTTTTAAATCCATTTTCCACCAGATAGGTGGAAAATGTACCAAACCATGCTCTTGGGACTTGATGAAGTCCATACATTGCTTTCTTGACTCTATACACTTTGTTTGGATGCTCTGGATTTTCAAAACTAGTAGGTTGCATCACATACACCCCCTCTTCAATTGTGCAATATAAGAAAGCACTCTTCACATCCATCTGATAAATTGTGAAACCCATGCAAGAAGCATAGGCTAGGAAAATCCTTATTGCTTCTATCCTTGCAACAGGTGCAAAAACCTCTTCATAGTCTATTCCTTCTTGTGTATAGCCTTGAGCCACTAAACGTGCCTTGTTTCTGACCACAATACCTCTTTCATCCTTCTTATTTCTAAGAACCCAACGTGTCCCAATAGGTCTAACATACCTTGGAAAATCCACTAGCTCCAATACATCTTGAATGGAAAACTGGTGAAGCTCATCCTGCAGTGCTTCCACCCAACTTGGTTCATTGAGAGTATCAAAAATCTTTTTGGGTTCCTGTTGTGACAGAAAACAAGCAAACAAACATGCCTGCACAAGAGGGGTATCTTCCTTCTTGTGAATATTGGCAATAAAACCACCTTGAGTCTGATGAGACCTTCTTGTTTGAATAGGAGACAGAACATCACCAATGATTAGGGAAGGAGGATGATTTTTGACCACAGTTGTAAGTATTCCTCCCCCAAGTAGTGTGTTGTCTTCTATATCAGTTTCCATGTTGCCAATATCGTCTTCATTTCCACTCCCCTCCTCACTTGAATGAACCTCTTGATTAAGTATAGAAGGTTCACCATGTTCAAAAGTATTGGAAGAGAATAAATGTCCAAACAGGCTGTCAGCGTTTGAGCTGTCAGCGTCTAAATTTAACCTGTCAGTGTCTGATTTGTCTTTGTCAGCGCTTGAAGATGCATGCATGTTTTTATCAACTAGCTTTTCTTGTGGCCCTTGTTCCTCCTTTTCAGCAGCAGCAAAAGCTTGTGCAAACCCATCAGTCCATATAGGAATGGTAACATACTCAAGTATAGGGTCTGACTTGATTGCATGTGATCCTTCTTCCTTAGCAACCTGTTTACCTGCAATTTTAATAATAGGTTCTTCCACAACATTTGAATCCATTTTCACAATGTCTAGATTAGTGACACACATATAATTCAAGGTTCTAGATAATGGTTCTAAATCAAAGAACCAGTCTAGTCCACTCTCAGGATCACTAGGTTTACTTTCTAAAAACTTAACATGCACTTTTTCAAGAATGTGTTTTTCTTTCTTGTTGTAAACCCTATACCCTCTCCTCTCCATAGAATAACCCACAAAGTAGCCTTCATCACCTTTTGCACTAAACTTTCCTAAGGCATCACTAGTATCTAGGTGTCACACCCCAACATGGCGGAATATGGGGCGCGACGTATGTATATCATCACAACATGGCGTGTCTATAGAGATAACTAAATGAAATGGAAATGTCATAAAATGGTGACACAAATGTCATGACAATATCTCCACAAAATGCAGGAGTCTAGGGAAGTAGGTAACAGTCCTACCTCTTACGCAAGACAAACAATTACCACAAAACAAAATATCATAAAGGTGTCCAAAACGTATCACTTATTCAAAACACATAGAAATAAACTAAGAAGGAACGTGGATCTCCTTCTAAATGCAATCCTAATGCCTCCAAAGCTAGCCACTTCTATTCTAAAGCTTAACCACATTCTCACCTGAAAGAGACACTAAAACACGTCAACATAAAGTTGGTGAGAGTCATAGGTTTAGACTCCAACGCCAAAATCAAACCATAAGCTGTGAATAATAACCAAATTTAAGAACATATGGACAATGTGATACAAACATGCATTAACAACTAATATTCAAGATTTAACAAAACAAACCGAATCCAAGCCTCCCAGCCTTACCAAACACCATGGTCCCATAGGCGCCCATACACCTATGAACCAATCCCAAGGCCCCTCCTTGTTATCATCCCCTTGGTACCAAGTCAAAACATAAAACAATCATGAATCAACTAGCACTTAATCACATAAGTATGCACAAGTCCATCACCAAACACAAAACATTCACAGCATAATTTATAAAAACAAGACAATGTCTCTTCCATCCCATCAGAAGGCAAAATCATTAGTAGACATGGGACTATGAAACTCACCTGATTGAGCTTCTCCAAAAATCCGCGCACTAGCAAAAAGCTAACAAATAAAAGCACACAATCAAAACATGAACCAAACACTAAAATGGCTCATCAACCTATGATGGACATATAGCCTTCTCCCATATATGTACCTCATTTATATGCTCTAAGCATCTCATTACACCCCTCTATAAAGCCCTTAACTTAGTTTACTCCGTCTCGTTAACATTTTACCCAAAACAGTCCCGGTTTTTAGGTCTCCAAACTATAAGTCAAACGCCCACCTAACCATACCCATGATCTCTGTAAAGGAAATCCTATGCCCTTACATATGTTAGCTAACTCCTCCCTTTTGCCCCAACCTTAAAGCTACTGTTAAGGCCCCGATATATATATATATATATATATATATATATATATATATATATATATATATATATATATATATATATATATATATATATATATATATATATATATATATATATATATATATATATATATATATATATATATATATATATATATATATATATATATATATATATATATATATATATATATATATATATATATATATATATATATATATATATATATATATATATATATATATATATATATATATATATATATATATATATATATATATATATATATATATATATATATATATATATATATATATATATATATATATATATATATATATATATATATATATATATATATATATATATATATATATATATATATATATATATATATATATATATATATATATATATATATATATATATATATATATATATATATATATATATATATATATATATATATATATATATATATACTTCTGCCTATCCGCATTTTACCGATTTTGAACATAGAAGAAGTTTGTTATGATTAGGGGGTCTTACCATAAATCATTTTCTTAGCCCCACCCTGGTCTCTTATTTAATATATAAACCAACTCCCATGCCCATTAGAGGGTTCAAATGTACATTTAAGTACCTCAATCACCTTAAAACATTAAATTAAACCCGACTGATTTTAAAACTGTTTTGACCTCCGACTGTTGTAACCTATTTTTGACCCACCTCCCAACCTCCAATTTAGTTCTCGTTTCTTGCATTTGAAAGCTAACTCAATTATCTATTCAGGGATACTTGGATCGAACCATGAACGTTCCTAGAACTCCAGATATGATCAAAACAAGTGACCTAAAATTCTGTCCAGTTTTTAAAAACGAATTTAACACAATTAGCTTAATTAATTACCATCACCATGTATAATAATTATCTCTAATTAATCTAATAATTATAATATCATATATATACAGATTTTAATTCAAACCCTAACCTAAATCCATCATTGGATGATTGAGAAAGAATTAAAAATACTTCAATTAAAAAGGGTTATAAAGATTTACCTTTGATTTATGAAAACTCCCAAAATTATGAAGAAGCCCTATTTTTTTATGTGACCATCGACTCTAATAATTCTACAGGTATTTATGAGAGTTATGATATAATAAAAGTCCTTATATAGTTTTTCTCCAAGAATCCTAGCCCAATACAACCCACCTTCCTTTTTTTTCTTTTTTTTGTCTTTTTATTCGGCCCTAACCGACCCATTTATATATATTTTTTTATTTTTTTTCTTTTTATTACTTATTATTATGTTATTAATAATGACTTAATTTACCTTAATTTATTTCAGCTCCTAAAACCTCCAAAACCTCAAAACCGTAAAACTAGTCAAATAAACGCGTATACCGTAAAAAACGTAAAATATACAGTTTTAAAAAAAATCTTAAATTTTGAAATAAACATTATAACTAAGTCCTAAATGACTTAAAACCATCCCGAAAAATACTCACATGACTAAACATCTTACCTGAGACCTCTAAATGCTAAACCCAAAATCCCAAAAAAAAAATACAATTTACTATAATACTTATACGTATACGTAAACACCAAAATAACACCATTTCATTTCATAGTCACTAACTGTGAGCTCATGAACATGAAATAACCGTTCCTCGATTTACTTATGAGTACTTTATAACCATATACGATATCCACACCAACCTCGTTCACGCAAAATAAACATGTAAACATGCTAATCATATAGTCACACATAAATTAGCCTAAAAATAGGACCAAGTGACGAACCTCAAAACCACAGTTGTCACATCACTCCCTCCTAATAGAAATCTCGTCCCGATATT
The DNA here is from genome assembly GCA_025667525.1 of Glebionis coronaria. Lineage (NCBI taxonomy): Eukaryota > Viridiplantae > Streptophyta > Magnoliopsida > Asterales > Asteraceae > Glebionis > Glebionis coronaria. The sequence continues at coordinate 300,693,046 of CM046881.1, forward strand.
TACTCCTTAGGATCGTCATTATCAAACAGCTGAGGATACTTATTCCTCATAAACTCTTCCCGTTCCCACGTGAACTCCGGTCAATGTTTTCAATTCCACCTAACCTTAAGTAACGGTATCTTACTTCTTCTCAATGTTTTAACTTCACGGTCCATAATTTCTACCGGCTCCTCAATAAAACGAAGACTCGCATCTATACTAATATCGTCCACCGATACTTGCAAGTCAGTTCTTGCCAAGCATTTCCTCAAGTTTGATACATGAAAAACATCATGTACACTAATCAACTCTTCCGGTAACCTCAACCAATACGCCACTAGCCCAATCCTTTCAAGGAATTCAAATGGACCCACAAATCTAGGCGCTAACTTCCCTTTCTTCCCAAACCGCATCACCCCTTTCCATGGTGAAACCTTTAGCATAACCTTGTCCCCAACCTCCAATTCCAACGTCTTACGCCTATACTTCCCACTTCAGCCCATAGCAACGGTGATCTACACTTCCTACCATAAAGTGCTTCAAACGGTGCACACTCTATACTAGCATGGTAACTATTATTGTACGAAAATTATGCCAACGCCAAGTGATTCTCCCAACTTCCTCCAAAGTCTATCACACACGCCCTCAACATATCCTCTAGTGTTTGTATAGTCCTCTCACTCTGACCATCCATCTGCGGATGATAAGCTGTACTCATATCCAGCCTTGTACCCAAGGCTTTCTGCAATAGTCCCCAAAACCTAGACGTAAACCTGCTATCCCTATCCGATATGATCGACACCGGCACTCCATGTTTTTCCACCCTATGTTCCAAGTATTTCATGGCAAACTTTTCCATCTTATCATCCTCCCTCATTGCCACAAAATGTGCAGACTTAGTCAGTCTGTCCACTATTACGTAAATCATGTCATTACCACTGTTAGACCTTGGCAGTTTTGTAATGAAGTCCATGGCAATATTCTCCCACTTCCACTTAGGAACCTCTGGTTGTTGCAGTAATCCTGATGATCTTTGATGTTCAGCCTTCACCTTGGCGCAAGTCAAACACTCACTAACGTACAACGCTACATCTTTCTTCATTCCTGGCCACCAATACATATCCCTCATGTCCCGATACATCTTATCAACTCCTGGGTGTATCGAATACCTCGACGTATGAGCTTCATCCAATATAAACTTCCTTGTATCGCCAAACAACGAAACCAAGATTCTATCCAAGTAATACTTGCAACCATCTCCTCTTTCTTCTATGTACTGATCCATAGTATATAGATTTTCTTCAACCAGCCTCTCCTCCTTAATGGCCTCTACTTGTGCTGCTCGAATTCTATCTTTAAGAGTTGTCTGAATAGTTATGCTCATTGCCCTTACTCTTTTAGGTTTTAGCCTCTCCCTCCTACTTAGAGCATCCGCCACCACATTGGCCTTTCTAGGGTGATACTTGATCTCACAATCATAATCACTAAATAACTCCAACCATCACCTCTGCCTGATGTTCGAATCTTTCTGATCAAACATGTGCTGCAAGCTTTAGTGATCCGTATAGATCACACTTTTCGTCCCATACAAGTAATGTCTCCATATCTTGAGAGCAAACACTACAGCCCCTAGTTCCAAGTCGTGTGTGGTGTAATTCTTCTTATGGTTTTTCAATTGTCGCGATGCATAAGCTATGACTTTATATCGCTGCATAAGAACACATCCTAACCCCTGATTGGACGCATCACAATAAACCACAAGATCTTCCACCCCTTCGGGTAAGGACAAGATCGGTGCATTACACAACCTATCCTTTAGTGTCTGAAACGCTTGCTCTTGCTTTTCGCCCCATTCATACATCTGATTCTTTTGGGTCAACATTGTCAATGGCTTTGATATTCTAGAGAAATTCTCTATAAATCTTCTGTAATATCCTGCCAAACCTAAGAATGACCTTATTTCTTACGGTGTAGTAGGTGCCTTCCAATCCTTCATGGCTTCGATCTTCTTTGGGTCTACATGTATACCATCATAGTCGATTACATGCCCTAGAAATTGTACTTCTTGCAGCCAAAATTCACACTTGGAGAACTTCCCATAAAGTTTCTCCTTCCTGAGCAGTTCCAACACCGACCTTAAATGCTTGTTGTGTTCCTCCTCCATCTTAGAGTAGATAAGTATGTCATCAATGAAGACTATGAAAAACTTATCCAGATATGGCTTGCACACTCGGTTCATTGGATCCATGAACACTGCTTGTGCGTTTGTCAACCCAAATGGCATAACGGTGAATTCAAAGTGTCCATACCTCGTTCTGAACGCGGTCTTTTGTATGTCCTCCTTTCCACCCTTAGTTGGTGATAACCGGACCTAAGGTTAATTTTTGAGAAGTATCTTGCTCCTTGCAGCTGATCAAATAAATCATCAATCCTTGGGAGAGGATAACGGTTCTTAATGGTCAGCTTGTTCAGCTCCCGATAATCGATACACATCCGGAATGATCCATCCTTCTTCTTAACGAACAACACCGGTGCTCCCCATGGCGAAGAGCTAGGACGAATAAAGCCCTTATCCTGCAGCTCCTCAAGTTGCTCAGCTAATTCCTGAATTTTGGAGGATGCTAAACGATATGGCGACCTAGCCACGGGAGTTGCCCCGGGTATTAAGTTAATCTTAAACTCCAACTGTCTCATCGGTGGTAATCCCATCAAATCAACCAGGAATACATCGATGAATTCTCTTACTACTCGAATCTTATTGATTTGAGGCTCATCATCCTTGGCATTCATAAGGGATCTGGTCATCTTCTCCCTTCTTTCTCCATACACATATAATACCTTATTATCACCTATGGGGATCTTAACAATCTTTTCATGACACATTAGCTCAGCCCTATGCTTCGATAACTAATTCATACCAATAATCACATCGAAACTCCCATGTCCTAGAGGGATTAAATCTATGGTGAACTTAAATTCTCCCAACTCTAATTTGCAATTTAAAAATATCTCATCTACCTCTTCTTGCTTACCACTAGCTATCTCAATCACATACCCCGGTTTCGCTACACTAGGATTCATATTTAACAAAGGCACGAATTGAGAAGACACAAAACTAAAATCTGCCCCAAAGTCAAAAAGAATAGTTGTGAAGTGATTGTTAACAGAAAACATACCCGTTACTACATTCGGGTCCTGAACCGCTTCTACTGCATTTGCAAGGTAAACCCTGCCTCCATTCCGATTTCCCTTATTCTGATTTCCTTCGTTCCTGTTCCAGTTCCGATTCCCAATGTTTCCACTGTTGCGGTTAGCATTGTTCCGATTGCCACCGCCTTGGTTTCCTCGATTTCCTTACAAAGATAGCTGCCCTCTGCCCTGATTGGTTGCTCCAACCAATCTAGGACACTCCCTCTTGAAATGCCCGGGTTGTCCACACTCAAAGCAATTTCCCCCTGTTACATTCACCCTCACAGATTGAAGTGGCGACGCATTCCGGTTAGGCGCCCTACAATCTTTAGCAAACTGCCCCGGCTTCTGACAATTAAAACACACGGCACAAGGGGTGCCTCTCGCATGGAACCTAGAGCAGGTCCTGCAAGGTGTGTTGTTGTTAGTATTGCTGTTTATATTTCCAAAATTTTGGGGTGTCCTCATGGCAAAATTTATACCATCCTTTGCCTTCTTATCACTTTTCCAATTGTTGTCAGGTGATTTGACATCTTCCGGTTCCTTTCTCTTATCCCTCGATTTTCCCAAAGTCCTACTTTATACAGCCTCTTGAGTTAGAATTCATGCTGTCAATATTGCATGTTGTATCGTAGTAGGCTGAGTAGCCTTGATCATTCCTCTGATCTAAGGAGGTAATCCAGCAATGTACCTCTTGATTTTGTTTGCTTCAGGGGTAACCAAATGAGGAACCAACTTTGCCAATTCATGGAAGTGATCTGTGTATTCTGCATGAGCCGCTCCAACCATAGCATGTCCCCAAAACTCATTTTCCAGCTTCTCCATCTCATTGCTTGGACAAAACTCCGTAGTCATAAGAGACTTGAAGTCGGTCCAAGCCATAGCATTTGCAGTAACTCTCCCTCTCGCTTGGATTTGAGTATTCCACCAAGTTAAAGCCTTTCCTACCAGTGAACCATTTACATACATGACCCTTTGATTGCGTAAACAACCACTCATCTGAATCACATTTTCCATCTTTTCAATCCACTGGGTAAGTGCTACCGTGCCACCCTTTCCATCATACTCCTTAGCACCACAAGACGTGAATGCCTTATAGCTGCAGTCGTTGTTGCCACCAGCTCCTGGACCGTTGTTGTGGATGTTGTTCATGTTATCAGTCAGCTGCTGAACAATGTTTGGTATGATGTTTGCTAATTGAGCCGCAATCAAAGCAGCCATGTCGGGATTTTCTCCCCCACCACTTCCTCCAGCACCATTTCGTGTGTTCACCATTCTATAGTAAGACATAATACCCGTTAATAACCACCAGAATACTCCATGAATTATAAATACTACAACATATCTACGTCTACAATTATCATACATACTACTATCGTACATAGTACAGGCATGTATTAACTCTTTTTCATACAATCACACTTAGAAATCCGTTAAAGTTGTGGTACTTGTATAACTATGTTTGCCACCATACTTATACAATTATCGTTTCCCCAACGCACTCCCTCCTATGATACCACTTATAAGAGTCAATACAACATATAACACATACATCTAACAATTAAACACATCAACATAAAACAAAAGATCCGAGACTTCATTATTAAAATAATATAGTCAATACTCAAAATGCATAAATTTATAGTCTAGCTAAACTAGCATAGACCGAATCCAAATGGAAGCATAACCAATAGTAAGTCATGTTGCCTGCAAGAGTAGAAACAACCTATACTAAGTAAACAAATAACCGTTGGATGCAGTGGATTCTGTATCTGATTCATCTCCTCCATTATTATTACAATTCGGGTATAGTGGTTGGGTCCTGACCCTCCTCCACAATTGTTCCCTATCCCCTTTCTTAGCTGTTACTGTCAGCATGGTTTTATAAACCACATGTTATTCACCTCTTCCCTAGTCATGTGCTATACACCCTCGCATGGATACCAAGCATTTGGGATTTTCTTCCTATAGTTTACACGCCGATAGATTCCTCTCCACCTAATCCCGGTAACTCGAACCAATACGTACCTCTCATGGGGCATGACTTAAACATCAAAAGAAAATACTATACTTCAGGTACATAAAATAACTCAACAAAAGACAGAACTACCATGTACCAAATTATGTACTATAATGTACAATTTAAGCAAGATACAACAATGACTAGCGTGGGTGATTATGGTTCGACCCATACTAGTCAAAACTTAACAACATCGCAAGTAAAAACCAATAACATCTAGAAAACTTTAATGCACAGATACTCCTATGACGCCTATATGCAGGGACCCTTAAGCTATAGACTAGGCTACTAGACTAGGCAACCTAATTCTCTATAACCATTGTCTCTGATACCATTCTGTCACACCCTAACATGGCGGAATATGGGGCGCGACGTATGTATATCATCACAACATGGCGTGTCTATAGAGATAACTAAATGAAATGGAAATGTCTTAAAATGGTGACACAAATGTCATGAAAATATCTCCACAAAATTTAGGAGTCTAGGCAAGTAGGTAACAGTCCTACCTCTTACCCAAGAAAAACAATTACCATAAAACAAAACATCATAAAGGTTTCCACAAAGTATAATTATTCAAAACACATAGAAATAAACTAAGAAGGAACGGGGATCTCCTTCTATATGCAATCCTAATGCCTCCAAAGCTAGCCACTTATATTCTCAAGCTTTACCACATTCTCACCTGAAAGAGACACTAAAAGACGTCAACATAAAGTTGGTGAGAGTCATAGGTTTAGACTCCAACGCCAAAATCAAACCATAAGCTATGAATAATAACCAAATTTAAGAACATATGGACAATGTGATACAAACATGCATTAACAACTAATATTCAAGATTTAATAAAACAAACCGAATCTAAGGCTCCCAGCCTTACCAAACACCATGGTCCCATAGGCGCCCATACACCTATGAACCAATCCCAAGGCCCCGCCTTGTCATCATCCCCTTGGTACCAAGTCAAAACATAAAACAATCATGAATTAACTAGCAGTTAATCACATATGTATGTACAAGTCCATAACCAAACACAAAACATTCATAGCATAATTTATAGAAACAAGACAGTGTCTCTTCCATCCCATCTGGAAGTCAAAATCATTAGTAGACATGGGACTATGAAACTCACCTGATTGAGCTTCTCCAAAAATCCGCGCACTAGCAAAAAGCTAACAAACAAAAGCACACAATCAAAACATGAAACAAACATAAAAATGGCTCATCAACCTATGATGGACATCTAGCCTTCTCCCATATATGTACCTCATTTATATTCTCTAAGCATCTCATTACACCCCTCTATAAAGCCCTTAACTTAGTTTACTTCATAACCCGTCTCGTTAACATTTTACCCAAAACAGTCCCGGTTTTTAGGTCTCCAAACTATAAACCACACGCCTACCTAACCATACCCATGATCTCTGTAAAGGAAACCCTATGCCCTTAAATATGTTAGCTAACTCCTCCCTTTTCCCCCAACCTTAAAGCTACTGTTAAGGCCCGGATATATATATATATATATACTTCTGCCTATCCGCATTTTTTACCGATTTTGAACATAGATTAAGTTTGTTATGATTAGGGGGTCTTACCCTAACCCATTTTCTTATCCCCACCCCTGGTCTCTTATTTAATATATAAACCAACTCCCATGCCCATTAGAGGGTTTAAATGTACATCTAAGTACCTCAATCACCTTAAACCATTAAATTAAACCCGACTGATTTCAAAACTGTTTTGACCTCCGACTGTTGTAACCTGTTTTTGACCCACCTCCCAACCTCCAATTTAGTTCTCGTTTCTTGTATTTGAAAGACAACTCAATTATCTATTCAGGGATACTTGGATCGAACCATGAAAGTTCCTAGAACTCCAGATATGATCAAAACAAGTGACCTAAAATTCTGCCCAGTTTTTAAAAACAAATTTAACACAATTAGCTTAATTAATTACCATCACCATGTATAATAATTATCTCTAATTAATCTAATCATTATAATATAATATATATACAGATTTTAATTCAAACCCTAACCTAAATCCATCATTGTATGATTGAGAAAGAATTAAAAACACTTCAATTAAAAAGGGTTATAAAGATTTACCTTTGATTTATGAAAACTCCAAAATTATGAAGAAGCCCTATTTTTTTTATGTGACCGTCAACTCTAATAATTCTCCAGGGATTTATGAGAGTTATGATATAATAAAAGTCCTTATATAGTTATTCTCCAAGAATCCTAGCCGAATTAAACCCACCTTCCTTTTTTTCTTTTTTTTCTTTTTATTCGGCCCTAACCGACCCATTTATATTTTTTTTTTTTTTTTTTTTTTATTACTTATTATTATGTTATCAATAATAACTTAATTTACCTTAATTTATTTCAGCTCCTAAAACCTCCAAAACCTCAAAACCATAAAACTAGTCAAATTTACGCGTATACCGTAAAAAACGTAAAATATACAGTTTTAAAAAAATCTTAAATTTTGAAATAAACTTTATAACTAAGTCCTAAATGACATAAAACCATCCCGAAAAATACTCACATGACTAAACACTTTACCCGAGACCTCTAAATGCTAAACCCCAAATCCCAAAAAAAATACAATTTACTATAATACTTATACGTATACGTAAACACCAAAATAACACCATTTCATTTCATAGTCACTAATTGTGAGCTCATGAACATGAAATAACCGTTCCTCGATTTACTTATGAGTACTTTATACCCATATACGATATCCACACCAACCTCATTCACGCAAAAAAAACATGTAAACACGCAAATCATATAGTCACACATAAATTAACCTAAAAATAGGACCAAGTGACGAACCTCAAAACCACGGTTGTCACACTAGGATCTCTACATGACATCTAAAGGGTTTAAGAAAACCTATATTGGGTTTCCTATTCCAAAATAGCTAATAAGGTGTTAATACTAGGTTTTATCCAAGTATATAAAGAGTTATCGTCCGATCTTTTCGAATTGATTACTAGTAGAAAGTGCGACTCAGTCGTTCTTGGTGGACAAATAAAATGGGTTGATTATCTATTTTAAACTATAAGCAAATATAAAAATGTCGTTGAGTAAAACTAAAAGCTTTAAAAATTAAACTAAAAATTACCAGAAAAGTAAGCTTGAAAGCTAAGATAAATAAAACAAAAACATAAGTCAGATCGCAACACGATCGTAACTCAACGTGGATCGTAGTGGTTGATCGCACTATTGGATCGTGACCACCGATCGCAACCAAGATCGTAGCCTACGATCGTAGTACTCGATCGCAGCCTAGATCGTAGTATAAGGGATCGCAGTCAATGCGATCGTACCCAAGAGATTGACCCTCGATCCAACGATCGCAACGCGTGGATCGTAAGATTGGATCGTAGTCAATAAAAGAAGTATGGATCGCAGTCAATGCGATCGTATCCAATGGATCGTAACTATGGATCGCACCCAACAATCCTAACCACGATCGCACTATGGGATCGCAGCCAGTGATCGTGATGTGGATCGTACTTGGTGATCGAAGTAAAGGATCACAAGTAGAAACCCTAGGGGTTTATGCGATCACACTTACTTGATCGTAACTGGTAAAACCCTTAGACACAATACGATGGGATTCAAAGGCAAATAAGCAGAACCGAATAAGCACAAATAAGCAAAGACAAATATGCACTTATTTAAATCTTAACAAAATGAAAACAAGCACAAATTTAAAAACTTTTAAGACACGAAATAAGCAAACTTAATGAATCAAACTTTAAAAAGACTAAACTTTTAGGAAAACTAAAAGGTAAATAAGCTAAACACAAAATAAGCCAATAAGCATGATAAGCTCAAAGCTTAATCCGTATAAAACTTAGATAGAAACCAAAAGACAAACTTTTTGATCTCATAAACATAAAGATTAAACAAAATCAAAGAGGATTTCAGATCAAATATAAGTAAAAATCAAGAAAGGTAGAAAGAGATTTAGAATGAAAAACTTAACTTGAACTTATAGATTAATGATTCCAAAATACAAGATCAAATTAAAGCTTAAACATGAAAAGAAAGAAAAGATAAAGTTCTAGTGAGAGAAAATTAAACACTTTCTCTCTCTAAAAATTAAAACTTACAAAAAGAAAATAAACTAGCAAACACCCTCCTAATGTGTCATTAGGAGGGTATTTATAGGAGGTAGGAAGTGCATGTGTTGCTTCCTTCTTTCTTTCTTCTCGTCTCGACTCGATTTAAGTTCTTTGTCTTTCTCGACGTCGTCTCGGGATTTGTCGATATAAATTGAACTTGTCTTATAATTTTCTTCTTGTATTAGACTTGAGTTCTTCGACTTCATTAAACTTCTGTCTTTAGACTTTTTCTTCAATAAATCTTCAGAATAGGTCTTGGATTTCCGTTCTTTTTGCACTCTTGATCTTTTGACTTCGTCTTTTCTCGTTTTCTTCGATAAAAGCCCGTGATAGCCCATGTTTTCTTCCTTTTTCATATTTTGGTCATAAAACACAATAAAAACACAAACCACACATAATTCCGACTTTTACGACATAAAATACACGTTTTGGCCTTGTTAATATTGGAAATAAGTGGTAAAAGGATAAGTGTTTTCACACTTATTAAATCCCCTACACTTGAACATTGCAATGCCCTCATGCAATGCATTAATTTCAAAGCACATATTACACTTCCCATCATAAATAACCCACCTTGGCCTTTATTAAATACTAAACTTTAAGGAAACTAAAAAGATAGAAATATGTACAAAACAAGTAAAGAAATCAAAGACTTACATTGGGGTTTTGGCCGTCATGAATGTTCATCATCCTCAAGTTTCACGTTCCCCAAACCAAGCTTAAAAACGAGATCATTTTTATTATAAGTTAGCAAACTAACACTAACACATGTGGCCCAATTATTCACTTAGACTCCCTTATTCCTAGGTGTATCTCTTATATTTTAATTTTGTCTTGAACGATCACGAGGATGCATTGTTTGACTTATTTTGATAGTTATTTAGGCTGAAAATAAAGTGGGACGATTTAAGCAATAGTTAGCAAAAGGACAAAATCTTTTAAAACTGCTTCTCGGGACCTCATAAAGTTCATATCTTGGCATAACTCCCTTCACGATTTGAGACCTTTCTCGGACCGATATTTGGCAGCGACTTCATACTTCGAATCTTGAGAGACGTTCTTGAAATTATGGTCTTCTCTTCATAATAGGAATTTCTTCACTTGAAGTTTTTGAGAGATTCTTCATATTTGGACCACGACTTCTTCATTTTTCTCCAATCATTATTTTGGACTTTGATATACAATGATCCGCCTCCTTTTAGGACTTGGATCTATTTATCCTTATACCTTGTTAGGGCCTTTTTTGATAGACTTCTCCATGATCTTTAGGGGAGTATTTGCTTTTCGTCGTGTGTCTCGATCCTTCATATTGATTTTTGATAAATGATTCTTCACATCACTTGGGATCTTTAGCAACAAAATGTAGCCCTCATGCCTTGTTAGGGCCTTTTTGGACTCGCCAATCTTCGCATCCCGCTTCAATAAGTTATGCCTTGCCTATGGACTCTAATTAATACCGAGCAACTTTTAAACGATCTTGTGCTAGAAGCTAAGTAACCTTTCAAATCGTACAACCTTATTTATTGCAACGAAATTTATTAGCAAGCCATGGGAGAAAAAGCTTATAATCAACTCACATAAATTCATGAAAGAATGTCAAACTTATAATTGACTCTATCATATCTCGTTCTCCACAATTTAAAATCTCAAGGAATGAGACTCGTGGATGCTTAGTCAATTAAATCAAAGTTTTGGGTTTTCAAGTCATCTATAGGATCTTGCAAATTCTTAGACTCTTTCAAGTTTAGAATTCGCATTTTAAAGTTCCCTTGATAAACGACTTTCTAGGATCAATTATAGGAAATTGTGAAAAGTTCTTTTTCTTAACCCGTGAGAGTTAAGACTTTCGCGTTTTAAAGTTCCCTATATAAAAGCCTAGCAAAACTTGACTTAAACACGTTAAGGTTACTAGCTAGAGTAAACTTAGATAAGTAAACTCTGGTTGAGTCAAAATATTCACGACTTTGAAAAATTTAAAACCACTTTATTAAAATTTATTCTAACACAGAAAGTAAATAACGATAACAAAGGAAAATACTACTATACTACTAGGCCAAAATAGATTAAAAATTTTGAAAAATGTCGAAAAATTAGATTTTCCGGTTATAATGAGGACAAATTCATGGAAAATCCTACTTACTTCGATAGAAGTCCCCCCCTACACTTGATATAAACATTGTCCTCAATGTTTAAGCATGTGGGAGTAAGCTCCCTGATGTGTCGTGGATAGTATATGTGATAATTAGATTACGTTATAGGGTAAATTAGAAAATTACCTTTAGGAAAAAGTAATAGTCCAATAATACCAATGACGAATTCAATTAAACACGTGAGTGAGTCGAGTTCGTTGTACACGAAGATCTTATGAATTTGAGACGTTTCGTTTTGATTTGGACAATCGATTTGAATAGGTTTGTGGTTTTTTAAACTACAATTAAAATCTACGAATTTTAAGCTATTTAAAATAAACCTAAAGTGCATGAATCGTAAAACACCGCCTATTTAAAAATAAAACAAACAATTAATTATTTAAAAATTAAAACACTATTTAAAAATTAAACTAATTAAAATTCTTAAAAATTTAATCTATATAATTATCTATTAAAAATAAATCTAATTAATTAAATCAACATTTAAACTAATTTACTTTTAAAAACTAATAAGCTAAATTAAAATTCCACTTAAAATAAACTTATTTAAAAACTATTTTTAAATCAATCTAAAATTAAAATAATTCTATTTGATTAAAATTAAACTAATTAAACTTTTTAAGTAAAAACATTTATATATATATATATATATATATATATATATATATATATATATATATATATATATATATATATATATATATATATATATATATATATATATATATATATATATATATATATATATATATATATATATATATATATATATATATATATATATATATATATATATATATATATATATATATATATATATATTTAATTTTATATTTAACCTAAACTTACTTTAATTAAGACTTTGATTAAACTTTAATTTAAAAATTTAATTAAATCGAATTTAAAGTAAAAACGTAACTAAGAAAAATCTGACAAGAATTAAATCTACCATATCTATCTAATAACAGATATAACAATCAAATGAGCTCGTAGCTCAGATGGCTAACACCCTAAGCCTGTGACCAGGAGGTCACAGGTTCGATTCCTGTCATGGACATAATTTTTGGAATTAATTTCTTTTTGACAAAAACAGATGAATTAGTCTCAGGAGAGACTTTGTGTTGAGCTTATTAGCTAAAAGCAGTTAGGAAAACCGCTTATTGAGCCTATCTGATCATTGGGGTCAGATAAGCAGTTTGTTTAAACAGTAAGTCAAGGAAAAATCAAGCAAACCAATTAACTCAAAACTAAATTAAATTCCAATAAATCAAAATCACAAGACTCAAAGTAAATCAGATTCAAAAACAGTTTAACTCAGCAAACATCAGATAAAACTTTACATATAAACTGAACTGAATATTCAGCAAGCAAATAGGAATATAATGTTGAGATTATTAAACCAATTATACTAAATTTTAGTGAGCAGTCCAACTAAATTAGATAGATAGCAGATAGATTCAGCAGTCTCAAACAAATCTCAAAGCAGGAATACCTTATCAGCTAAAACTAGATTATTACATCAAACATCCATATACAACAACCAGCAAACAATCAATTAGTAAAAATTGACATCAGAAAATTTGTCTAAACAATCAGCAAGAACAGTTCCACTCACATCATCCACTTTAACCAAATAATATCAATTATTATAAGCAGTAAGGCAACTAAACAGACTCATATTCTCACAAACAATCAGTAACTTGACTCTAAATTATCAACTCATAACAACCCAGTGCAATTTCAGCTAGCTCAATCTACTCAGAAAAATCACATTCAACCAAAATCTCTAATCTAACATCTAAATCAAGCAGATTAAAGTCATATAATCATAGTAACAAAAACGAGAAAATAAAAGGGTTAGAACCTTATGTTGGAACCGTTGGGAAGTAGGTCAGTGCTGAACTGCCTATGAACCGAAAACTAGACCACCTTTAACCTCCTTATGGACCACCAATAATCAAACGAACCACCAAACTTACACCATTCGAAACATATGAAACCAACAAATGCATCCGAACCATTTTTTTGGCTTTTCCAGTAGGGAAAAGACTTTTTTAATCCTTTTTACTTTTAATAACAAAAATAAAGCTATTAATTAGCTTATTTTCATCATCACCAATATTATCCTTTTAAAGCAGTAAATAAGATTAATTTGTAAAATCAATTAAAGCAGTAAAGAAAAAGTAAATCAAGACAACAATTGAAATAACTGACTGATTTTATTAATAACCAAATTTAATACAAGATTTGTTAAAAGAAATACAACATTAATCCTACCACTAATTTAACAGCATAATATTAAATAAAAAGTAAAGGATGAAATTACACAAGAAATTGGGGGTTTTTATAGCCTCCCCAATGGCTTGTTGGTGCGAATATTCGGATCTTCAATGGATATTCCTTCTTTATTTGTAGCCCTTGATCTTCAATTCTTTATTCTCTCTCCTGTTGGATGGCTGTGATGATACAAAATAGCACACGGATCGCCAACGTGGCATCCGTGTGCTAGTTGTGTTTCTTCTTTGGCCTGTGATTGGCTGGATTGGAGATGTGAGGTGTTTTAACAAATAGAATCTGGCCACGTAGCATCTCCTTCCATACCCTCTCTTCCTTTAAACTTGGGGTTTTATTTCCTTGTGGGGTGAATTAAACGAAATAATAAAAAGCCCCATTTAAAATGGACTTTTTACCCTCTAGGGTTTGATGAACAGTAAGAACTTTTACAGGTTTGGGGTGAGAAAAAGTTGGGGAAGATGAAGCATAGGTATCATCGAAACATTTATTTAATGTGTGTGAGATATGACAGATGTGAGTGGGTAAGTAAATGGATCGGTTTATATATATTTTTTTAAGAAAAAGTGAATGGACGATTTGGGATACAACAAAAGAATGGACAACGTGTGAAAGTCATTATAAAAGTGGGATTGGGTGAAACGTATTTGAGAAGGAAAGTAAATGTCATGGGTGAATTTTAACAGACCAAAACCCTAGGCCCAATATCTTTTCATTCTTTTCATTTTTATTTGCTGAATAAACATTTGGGCTTTAGGCCCAAATCACACCATCCGTTTATATTAACTCCACTTTTGGGCCTTATGGGCTATTCACCACCTTTTATTTATAACTTGGTTATTAAATGGGCTTTTGAGCCCATTTTCCCCATTGTGGGACCCACATGACCAAAATACTTGCAAGATTATTAAATCCACTCAAGTCGAGCTTGATTTTGGCTTCCACGATCTTTTTCATCAATCTCGTGTCGGTTTTCATCGGTTTTCGCGAACTTGATACCTACACACATGAAAACAAGAAACATGCATATCCAAGGCATATATGATACATTATGAGCATAATTTCATTGTTTTAATCTACTAATGATATGAGTAAAAACACTCATATCAAATTCCCCCATGCTAAGCAATTTCCGTGTCCTCACGCAATGATAAAATAAAACTATGACTACACCATTATTCAACTTTTGACATTTTATTTTACATAAAATAACTTTAAGGATAAAAGCTCAAATAGATTCATCGTTCTCGACTTTTCACTTTTCCATGCCAAGTACAAAAACAAGATCATTGTTATTATAAGTTGGTAGACTAACACGAACTCATGTGGGCTAATTATTCACTTAGACTCCCTTATTCCTATGTGTATCTCTTATATTTTATTGTTGTCTTGAATGATCACAAGGATGCATCGTTGACTTATTTCGATAATTTATTAGGCCGAAAATAAAGTGAACGATTTAATCAATAGTTAGCTAAAGGACAAAATCTTTTAAAACTGCTTCTCGGGCTCTCATAAAGTTCATATCTTGGCATAACTTGTTTCGCGATTTGAGACCTTTCTCGGACCGATATTTGGCAATGACTTAATACTTCCAACCTTGAGAGACGTTCACGAAATAATGGTCTTCTCTTCATATAGGAATTTCTTCACTTGAATTTTTGAGAGATTCATACTTGGACCACGACTTCTTCATTTTTCTCCAATCTTTATTTGGGATTTTGATTTACAACGATTCGCCTCCTTTTTGGACTTGGCTTCATTTATCCTCATACCTTATTTTGGTCTTTTTGGATAGACTTCTCCATGACTTTTTGGGAGTATTTGCTTTTCGTCGTGTGTCTCGATCCTTCATATTGATTTTTGATAAATGAGTCTTCACATCACTTGAGATCTTTAGCAATAAAACATAGCCCTCATGTCTTGTTAGGACCTTTTTGGACTCGCCAATCTTCGCAACCCGCTTCAATAAGTTATGCCTTGGCTATGAACTCTAATCCATACCGAGCAACTTTTAAACGATCTTGGGCTAGAAGCTAAGTAATTTTTCAAATCGTTCAACATTATTTATTGCAATTAAATTATTAACAAGTGATAGGAGAATAGGCTCATAATTAACTCACATAAATTCCCGAAAGAATACCGAACTTATAATTGGCTCTATCATCTCTTATTCTCCATAAATGGATACTCAGCCTATTAAATCAAAGTTTTGGGTTTTCAAGTCATCTATAGGATCTTGCATCTTCTTAAACTTTTGCAAGTTTAGAATTTGCGTTTTAAAGTTCCCTTGATAGACGACTTTCTAGGATCAATTATAGGAGCTTGCGAAAAGTTCTTGTTCTTAACTCGTATGAATTAAGACTTTCGCGTTTTAAAGCTCCCTATATAAAAGCCTAGCAAAACTTAATTCAAATACGTTAAGGAAAAGCTAAGGTTAAAAACCAAGTCGAGTCAAAAACTATTCTTATTGAAAGCCTACATTTGTGTCAAAAACACTTATTTTCGTTATTAAAACTTAAAAATAACACAGAAAAAATTAAAATTTTATTGAAAAATGAGAAAAACAATACGTTTGGACACGACAAAAGCAATTGCAAGCGATTATATTGATTGACTCCCCCATGCTAAAACCAAACATTGTCCTCAATGTTTCTTAGCTCAAGAGTAACACCCCTTGCTAAAATACGAAGAGTCTAATGCAAACTCCTAGCATGGAAAGAGCACGCAAATCTATAAGCCGTTTATTAATTATGCCTCAAGATAAAACGTTAGTCGATAAAAATCAAGGGATAGAAAGTGTGCCCCTTTTTGGCATTCAAAGAATGGAAGATCAAGTGGACCGGCAAAAACCGAACACGAGAGTCTTCAAATATTAGGGTCGTACCTAAGATCACAACACAACAAAACACGAACACGAGCTTGAAAGATCAAGCCTTATTAGATGTTAGAAAATAGAAAGAAGATAGAATGACTCGTTTTTGTTCACCGAGTCATGAGCTCGACTCGATCCCCGCATTCATTGGTCCTTAGGGAAAATGGTAAAAACCGACATATTGGAATAGAAACCAACATGAAGCACGATGTCGGGGTCAAAGATCTCATCCTCGTTGTCGGATGACAAACGAAAGGATAAAACTCCAACACAAATTTCTAAAACGAGATGAAAATCACAAACGATGGAATGGATATAGCATGCTCCACGAGATAAACTCGCACCAAGATGATTAAAAAGTCTTTCAATTATTGCATCGGTGAAAGGCCGAGATTTCCCTAAATCAATGATTCCGGGATCGAATACCTCGTCCTCGGTGGAGAAAGGAAAGGATAACACGGTGTCGTCCCCCCATGCTAATCCAAGATCATATAAAGCACATGATAATGGTGGGACAAAAATCTCATCCATAGTGGAATGAACATTCTTAGCTTTAACGACCATTTCACCCTTAGAAATGTGATCAATTGGGTCATGGTACTCAATATGAGACACATGAAAAACGCGCACATTAAGGTCAAAGTGGGTGGGAGGAGGACTTGGAACGAAATCATCATCAAGTAAATTCTCTAAAAGAGAGCGTCCCCCTCCGGGTCGATATCATCAACACCCGGTGGTATCGAGTCATGAGAAGCAAGAAAAGTATCAATCTCCTCCATAAGAGGATCACTATCCTCAACGGGAATAGGAGATGGAGAGAAATACTTGGCACTAGGCTTAGAATTCAAAGCCTCGATCCTAGAAATGAGAAGATAGACGTTTGATAACTTCTCACGAAGAACCACGTCTTCCACATCTAAATGAGTAAGTTCATCGGCGAACTTCTCAAGGATCGGAATAGTCGAATCAACCTCATTTCTCGGTGGAAATGGGTCTAAAGGAGCAAGTTCAAAAGTGAACCTCTCATAAAACGGATCACTATCATCCTCATTTCCCGGTGGAAATGGGTTTAGAAGAGTAGGTTCATCGGCGAACCCCTCAAAATCCGAGTCGTGAATATCATCTTTATAAGAAAGTTCATCGGAGAACTCTTCATTAGAAAATTCACTAGAAGTAGAATCATCCTCAAAATCTTTATTTCCATCACAATTTTCATCATTAGAATTGGAGAAAATATCAAAGTGAATGGAAGAAGTCGAGTCATCACAATGTGGCAAATCACACATCTCATTGGAAATACCGTCAAACTCTCTTGGGTTTTGGACAAGTATAGTGCTAATATGCTCGTCCCCCTTGCTTAGAGAATTTTCGAGTTCCACGGTGGAAGAATCATGAATAGGAGTGGTGATGTCATGAGAGATTTCCTCATCATCTAGGATGGGAGAATCCTCGGGCTCAATAGCCGGCAAGATACGAATAGGACACACGATAGCACTAGACGAAGGATGAAGAGCAATAAGATCTCTCAAAGAAATAGAACTATCCTCGTCATCATCCAAAAGAAGAGAACGTTCGAGTTCACGATTAGCAAGATATCTTTCTTCCTCTTGAATTTTTTCTTTCTTTCGAATTTCAATGCTTAATCCATTATAATCTTGCGAAAGTTGTCGAATCTTAAGTTCACAATCTCGTCTAAATCCCTCATCAATTATTTCTCCATGAAATCGTCGACTTCCTAATTCATTAGTAATGTCATTAATCTCTTGATTAATTTGTCTCTTTTCAAGCAACAAATCTTCAATACTTTTTTCGACAACTTCAACATTTCTTTGATTCATTGTTTCAAATCGCTCAATATCGAAAGAATATTGTGGAGATTGGTCAAAACCGGAAGGAATCGAATTATAGCAAGGATTAGGCTCATAAAAATTTTGATCTCTTGGTTGACAACAAAAACTCTCGTGAGGACCTCCACAATACTCACAACAAAGATATTGTTGTGATAAACTCGGTAAATCTTGTGGATAACAATTATCATTAAAGTTTTGATTGTAGCTTGGTTCTTGCTCGTAATTAAGCAAGAATCGATGCGAACAATCATCACCAAAATGAGAATCGTTTCCACAAAACTCACTCGAGGGTGTCTCATTTGTAGGGTGTGGAGGTGGATTGAAATCGAGAGAATTATTCGAAAAATTCGGATTTCCAAATGAAGTAATATCATCACAATAAGGACAAAATCCAACACGTATATCGTGACGTAAGTCATTTCCACAACGCTCACACGTGCACCACCGACATGGTGAAAAACCATATAACGGTTCTCCACACCCTTCACAATTGACGAAGGAAGAATTAAAATTTAGAGGGTGAGGAGAAAAAGAATTAAACATGATAGAGGATTAAGAAGATTATTTTTGGTATTTTTTATAAAAACGATACATACTATATATTAGAAAAATAACAAAACTTTCCGAGGACGGAAAGGGTCTTCAAATCCACGATCAACAAATCTCCAGAAAAGCGAATCGTACACAAGATTCCCCGGCAGCGGCGCCAAAATTTTTGATGTGTCATGGATAGTATATGTGATAATTAGATTACGTTATAGGGTAAATTAGAAAATTACCTTTAGGAAAAAGTAATAGTCCAATAATACCAATGACGAATTCAATTAAACACGTGAGTGAGTCTAGTTCGTTGTACACGAAGATCTTATGAATTTGAGACGTTTCGTTTTGATTTGGACAATCGATTTGAATAGGTTTGTGGTTTTTTAAACTACAATTAAAATCTACGAATTTTAAGCTATTTAAAATAAACCTAAAGTGCATGAATCGTAAAACCCCGCCTATTTAAAAATAAAACAAACAATTAATTATTTAAAAATTAAAACACTATTTAAAAATTAAACTAATTAAAATTCTTAAAAATTTAATCTATATAATTATCTATTAAAAATAAATCTAATTAATTAAATCAACTTTTAAACTAATTTACTTTTAAAAACTAAAAAGCTAAATTAAAATTCCACTTAAAATAAACTTATTTAAAAACTATTTTTAAATCAATCTAAAATTAAAATAATTCTATTTGATTAAAATTAAACTAATTAAACTTTTTTAAGTAAAAACATTTATATATATATATATATATTTTTAATTTTTTTTTATTTTATATTTAACCTAAACTTACTTTAATTAAGACTTTGATTAAACTTTAATTTAAAATTTTAATTAAATCGAATTTAAAGTAAAAACGTAACTAAAAAAAACTGACAAGAATTAAATCTACCATATCTATCTAATAACAGATATAACAATCAAATGAGCTCGTAGCTCAGATGGCTAACACCCTAAGCCTGTGACCAGGAGGTCACAGGTTCGATTCCTGTCATGGACATAATTTTTTAATTAATTTCTTTTTGACAGAAACAGATGAATTAGTCTCAGGAGAGAATTTGTGTTGAGCTTATTAGCTAAAAGTAGTTAGGAAAACCGCTTATTGAGCCTATCTGATCGTTGGGGTCAGATAAGCAGTTTGTTTAAACAGTAAGTCAAGCAAAAATCAAGCAAACCAATTAACTCAAAACTAAATTAAATTCCAATAAATCAAAATCACAAGACTCAAAGTAAATCAGATTCAAAAACAGTTTAACTCAGCAAGCATCAGATAAAACTTTACATATAAACTGAACTGAATATTCAGCAAGCAAATAGGAATAAAATGTTGAGATTATTAAACCAATTATACTAAATTTAAGTGAGCAGTCCAACTAAATTAGATAGATAGCAGATAGATTCAGCAGTCTCAAACAAATCTCAAAGCAGGAATACCTTATCAGCTAAAACTAGATTATTACATCAAACATCCATATGCAACAACCAGCAAACAATCAATTAGTAAAAATTGACATCAAAAATTTGTCTAAACAATCAGCAAGAACAGTTCCACTCACATCATCCACTTTAACCAAATAATATCAATTATTATAAGCAGTAAGGCAACTAAACAGACTCATATTCTCACAAACAATCAGTAACTTGACTCTAAATTATCAACTCATAACAACCCAGTGCAATTTCAGCTAGCTCAATCTACTCAAAAAAATCACATTCAACCAAAATCTCTAATCTAACATCTAAATCAAGCAGATTAAAGTCATATAATCATAGTAACAAAAACGAGAAAATAAAAGGGTTAGAACCTGTTGTCCCTTTTATATGAATGATATAAGACGAATTATTAAGAAAGGTAGAAATGAGATGAATTTTAGAGAGAGAAACTAGAGAGAGAAAAGAGAGAGAAGTGTCTGAACTTGGTGAGATTAGATTAAGAAAAGAAGTTACAAATGACCATTCACCCTCCTAACATGCTAGGAGGGTAGTATATATAGTCCACCCACATGCGGGCTTTAATGGACTATATATTGGGCCGGGCTTGTATTTTGGACTTTAATTAGTTTAAATCCAAGCCCGTGAATCACGACTAAATAACTACTTATTACAACGTTCTAATAAATAATACAATAGAAACCTATGACCGAACATTCTTGTTTGACTCAATATTTTGAGGCTAACAATCTCCCCCAATGTGAGGTCATTCCTCTTTGATATTTGGATTCCAATGGAGATTTATGAATTTCGTCATAAATGAGTCTTGAACGTGTAACAGTAGTTTTGTTCCTTCATGCTGTGATCTTTGAGCCTTTGTCGTTGTCTTTCGACTTTGTCTTTAAGTCTTGAGATCTTCAAATCATTCTTGACTTGTCTTTGCCATCTTGTAATCTTGTGTCTTTATCCACATGCTCACACTATCAATTGTTGGATAAGTCTTTGGGGCATGAATATGTGGTTGTGTATATCTGACTTTGCTGAGTACACCGTGACGCCACCTTCTCGAGACAAAACATAGACACGGACTGAATGGCTTTGACATTCGTCCTAAATCGGTAGCGTTTTACCTCCGGTCGGTGAAGACCGTTATACGATATTAAATATCGTACCTGTGATCAGGTAGATTCAATTAAGAATCTCCTTGACAGGGTTTCGCGGCAGTACTAGCCGTTCTCTTTACTCGACCGTCTCAAAGCAAGACTACGAACATAAAGAGTGAATCAATTGGATAAATATCCGCTTGATTAAAGTCGTCAATTCAAGTTCCTGGAACAAGTTTGATTCATAAAGAATCTTACCATTGTTGCTTTCCAGTTGACACAAGTTTGATTCATAAGAATCTCACAAGTTACCTACCGTAGCGCTGTTTGATGTTGACGCTAGAAGGATTTCCATTCGTCACTGTGAATATTAATAAATATCACTCTGAATGTTCTGGCAAGACCATAAAGATATTGCGTAGAAACCTGAAACGAGTTTGAATCAATTCAGAATCAAACCACTGTTGCTTTTCAGTTTTACATATGTTCAATTCATAAAGAATCTTGCATATGACCTACCGTAGTGCTGTTTGATGTTAACACTGGAAGGATTTCCACTCATCATTGTGAATACTAAGTAGTATCACTCTGAGTGTTCTAGCAATATCACAAGGATATAGCGTATGACTCTCTTGATCTTCATCCGTGTGTCCTAACGAGATTTGATTGATCTCTTGGCTCTAGACTCGATTTGTGCACTTTTAGTGGTCGGAGGCTGGAGCAGATGCCACCTATTCAATATCAACAATCTCGGAGTGAGAAAGTCAATAGAAGTCGTGTTTATCTCCGTGACAATAAAACAAACTTCTTTTGAGAGAAGCCTGAGTAGCTAGGAAAGGGTTGTGCTTCACATCACTGGGTCCATGATGAGTTTGTCTTCATGATGGGTTGACCCGGTTTCTACCTAAGTTGTATGGAGGGCTTCTTTCTTTACACCCTTTATCCTTACATTTCTTTTTCATTCTTCAACCCCTTCAATGCTTACCAAGACATCATTAATAGCACCTTGTTGTGATTGTTCCAGTGCTATCATCAGTACTTAGTCGGCATTCAGCTACGTTCATATTCTACTCCATCTTTCCTAAGGACTTCTAATAATCTATTGGATTGTCCCTGGGAAGATCCCTCCGGTTCTGGTTGGATCATAGGACTTAAACCTATCCACCCTTTTGACACCAATAACGTCGTGAATTAAAGATGTTGTGGGTATTTGATCGTAACCATGAAAACCACTTTAAATTCTAACAAAGTGTTTGAAAAACATTTAACACCTTGCTAGTTTTGTCGTTTTAGAAATGCTCCCCCTTCACATGTGCATCGATAATCGAAAGTGTTTTGCACATGTAGGTAAGAGTTAAAGTGCATGAGTCTTATATTAGATCACATTTTAATCACATTTTCTCCCCCTATCTCTAATATATAAAATATTTTGATATTAGAGATACCAAATTTGATTAAAATATATTTTGAAAAATAGTCTTGAAATCTCCAGGAGAAAGATGTGTTAAGCTTTTGCATGAAGTTGAAATGCTCCCCCTCGAAAATTGATCCAATTGAATTGTCATTATGAGGATATGATCCACATTTCGCTTTTTGAGGATGGGAGTTTGTTGAACACACAATTTTTGAAAGATTTTGAATAATCATTGATAAATTCTTGAAAAAATTGTGTTCAACGCTTTTTGAAAAATCCTATTTCTTTTTGTCGAAGAGGTTTTTCTAAAGCATAAACTTGAGTTCACAGACTTTGAATGTCTTGACGAATCCACTCAAGTGTAAGAAGATTTAACTTCTTTTGCTAAGGGTAAGAGCACGAAATCGTACATTCCCCCGTGAATATTGATCCGGGTTGCAATCTGAAAGTGATTTCAAGCCATTGTGTTGAGCTCAAAACGTTGAATGTTTTGTGACAAGCTCAACCCAAGATAGATTGCTCTACCCGTTGTTGGAAATATTGTCCAAAATAGACAATTTCCTTTTGAAAAAAAAATAGAAATGACATGTTTTGAAAAATATTTACAACTTTCATTCGAGCTTTATGTACACACCCGTGTCGTTATTGAGCGACATTTCTAGGTACGTCCATATTATCGATACTGAAAGACATGTCGAGAAGAATATTTTTGGATTTTGAAAGATTTTTTTAATTTTGTGTTTTGCTTTTATGTGTTTTATATTTTTGTATTTTGCTTTTTCAAAGATATTTACAAGTTGATGTTTGAAAGATAAATCAAGCAGGCACCTTTGCCAGAATCTCCAGGTCTGCTGGAGTCAAACATCTCATACCAATTTGCCTAACGAGGTACTCAAACCTATCTTTCGACAGAGCTTTCGTAAACAAGTCGGCTAATTGGTAATCCGTTCCAACAAAGTATAATTCAACGATACCTCTTTCAACTTGTTCCTTTATGAAGTGGTATCTGACATCGATGTGCTTCGTGCGGGAATGCTGTACCGGGTTGCAGGAGATGGCTATGGCCGACTTTGAGTCACAGTACATAGGTACTTTATCAAAATGAAAACCATAATCCGTGAGTTGTGTTCTCATCCATAGAACTTGAGCACAACACGCAGATAGAGACACATACTCCGCTTCGGCTGATGAAAGTGACGTGCAATCCTGCTTCTTGGAAGACCATCCCACAAGCTTGTCTTGACCTAGAAATTGTGCACCACCAGAAGTACTTTTACGTGTATCAAGACACCCTGCATGATCAGAATCTGAATAGGCCGTTAGAAAGAAACCGGTTTCCCTCGGATACCAGAGTCCCATGTGAATGGTATTCTTAAGGTACCAAAAGATCCGTTTAACCTCCTTGAGGTGCTTTTCAGTGGGTCGTGCTTGATATCGTGCACAATAACATGTAGCATGATGAATATCTGGTCTGCTTGCTGTCAAGTACATGAGGGACCCGATCATGGAACGATATCTCGTTTGATCTATGGGTAATCCCTCCAAGTCAGCATCTAGGGATGTGGTTGATAATGGTGTCCCAACGGGGTCACATGAAGTCATACCATGCTTTTTGATTATCTCTTGACAATACTTAGCTTGGTTTATAAAGATACCACTTGGGAATTGGTGAACTTGAATTCCTAGAAAGAATTTTAGTTCGCCCATCATTGACATTTCAAATTTGCTGTGCATTACTTTTTCAAACCATTTTGAAAGTTTTGGGTTTGTAGACCCGAAAATAATGTCATCAACATAAATTTGCACAAGCAAAATGTCATCCCCATATTTATAAGTAAACAGAGTTAGATCAATGGAACCTTTTGAGAAACCTTTGGATACCAGAAATTTTGAGAGCTCGTCGTACCACGCCCTTGGAGCTTGCTTGAGTCCATATAGTGCCTTGTGGAGACGATACACCTTGTCAGGATAATGAGGATTGACGAATCCTTCCGGCTGCGTGACATAGACTTCTTCCTTCAAAGGACCGTTAAGAAATGCTGTCTTTACGTCCATTTGATAGACAGTGAATCCCTTATGTGCAGCATAAGCAAGAAAAATCCTGACTGCTTCCATTCGAGCTACTGGTGCAAATGATTCTTCAAAATCAATTCCCTCTTTCTGGCCATACCCCTTAGCCACTAGCCTAGCTTTGTTCTTGATGATCGTGTTTTCTTCATCCATCTTGTTTTTCCAGATCCAACGAAGATTTAAAGGAGTCACATCGTATGGTCTGTCAACAAGTTCCCAGACTTTAAGTCTTTCAAATTGTTGAAGTTCATCCGTCATCGATTCAATCCAAGCATGATCAGCCATGGCTTCTTTGATGTTTTTCGGTTCAGCTGTACTCACGGCGAGTGCGAACATACAAACATCACCATCGGTTGCTAGTTGTCGTCTTGTACGAACAGGCTGTGAAGGGTTTCCAATTACTTGAACCAAAGGATGATCTCGGGTCCAATGATGTGTTGAAGGATGTCGTTGATAGAACGTATGCATATTTGACGGATCAACATGGCGAGTAGAAGACTCTCCAGTTTCGTGTACCGGTGTACCGAATGGGTTGATAAATTCGTCATTGTCAGATAATGCACCGTCTGCTTGATTTGTGTTCTCTGGAGCAATGACAGTAGTTGTGGATGTTGTAGGATCGATTGTTGAAGTGATATTCGGAGGAGGTAAATCTGCAACAACCCGTGTTGAAGTAGATGAAGTTGTATCCTTTTGTTGATGATGATCGGTATCACCATTCGTATCATGAGTGACAGCGGAAGACTTCGATGCAACTTGTTTCTCCCCCGTGAAATATTCATCATACATTGGTCCATATAACATTTCCAACTCTTCAAGTGTCGTGTCCACTGTCATATCTGCTCTAGGAACATGTTCAGGAACCAGCTTTGAACTTGACGGTTCATTGCTGTGGTCTTGAGTTCCGAGTTCCGTGCGGTTGTGAACGGAAGTCGTCTGTCGTTGTGGATCGGGACTTAAACTGTTTTGTTCAAGTGCCATAGTGTTGCTTACTTCTGAAACCCCTGAGACACATATTTCTCTGATATTTATTTCTTCAGCAACCAAACTCTGAGAGTGTCTTTTGTTGAATGGTATAAATAAGGAAAACCTTTATGTTCTTGTTGAACCTTTACTTGATTACCTGCACTTTTATCAGTAGTTTGTATGCTTGCATATTTGTTAGTGATATCTTTGTGAGAACCATGTGGGGGTTCATAGTGAACCTTTTTCGTGCTAGAGGGAAATATTTTTCCAGTAGGAACCCATTTAAGACCAGTGGTTTTAAAGATTCTACCTGTTTGTCTCCACTTAAGACATGATCTAGGAAACTTAGCTTTCTCATGCACCGCGGAAGACTTAATTGGAGAAAAACTATTTCCTATAGGGTTCCATCTTTGAGATACTCTAGCTATTTGGTTCACCTTGTTCAGGACTTTAGTGATGCAATCATTATGAATGGCATTAAACACACATTTGTTACATTTCGTGCAAACAAAGTGCTTAGCATCTGAGAAGGATCTAGTGTTCCTAGGATAGGCTGATTTGGGCACATCATAGAAGGGTCTAGAATTCCTAGATGTGTGATTAGCGCTCCTAGGTTTCGGTTGGGTCCTATCTCTTTCTTGTGTCTTTATCTTAGCATCCTCTAGATAGCGTTTATGACCCGTGTCATTTGAACTTCGCCTAGGCATGTTCTTGTTGCTATTGCTAGAGTTGCTTGAATCATTCATGTGATTGGGTTTTACATAGGCAGAATATCTTAAGGAGTATCTAGATTGTGGAGTGACAGTGTTTGGCAAATTGCTACGCATGTCAACTTGGGATGCAAACCTCGAGTTCGATGTTTTGGGTCATTCAGATTTAAACGCATTCGGTTGTCTAGCAACTGAGCGGTTTCTGAATGGTTGAGTAGGAGGTTTCCCCAAGATAGACTGATTTGCTAACTTAGTATCCACACTATTTCCTTTTAGCTTCCTTAATTCATTTTTCACTGCTGTTAATGCAAAAACCTTTTCCTGAATCTGAGCTTTCAATTGCTCATTTTGTAGAAGTAATTGAGCGACACGTTGTTCTAACTTTATGTTTATATTATCAAATATGTCGTTATCAGCATTCGCGTCATTACTATCTACAGTGTCGATAGATTGCACAGATATTTCACTTACTGAAACAGGCGGAGGACTTGGATTTTGAGAAGCCAACTTTGATTCTAACCAATTTATTTGTTTCACAAAATGTTCTTTTTCTGCATTAGAATCTTGAATCTTACGATCCAGTTTTTGTTCAAGAACAATGTTTGCTTTTTCAAGCTTTTCAAAATAAGATTCAAATTTGTCATTTTTCTTTAAAAACTCGAGTTTGGCATCCTCAAAATCTTTTGTCTTTTGAGCTAACATAGTTTCAAGCTCATGAATCTTAGAATCAATATATTGGTGATCATCATACACAGCATTTAATTGTACCTCAGCCATTGGCTCTTCATCATAAATGGGTCTGATATCCACATCATCGGCTGCTTGATCATTCCCTGAGTTGTTGCTGGTATGCTGCTTTTCTGATTCTATCCCGCTGCGTTCTGTGACAATCGTACAATCATCCAATGTTTGACCATCATCGACATAGCTCTCGTTCTTTTGACGTGTTCTTTCACCAATGGACTTCCTTACATCACTCATGTGTTGAAGAAATGTCTCCTTGAATTCTTGAACTTCTAACCGAGTAAATTCAAAGAAGTATTTGTTTATGAATTCTCGATCATAGTGTACAGAGACCTGTGTATCAAGGAATTGCTGAAACTGATTCTCAAGAACCAAAACGGCATCTATGGATTCAACCTCTTGAAAGTCATCGTTTGCAAGTTGTTGTTCAAGATTATCTGCATTGAGTTGCATTGTGCTTGTGAATGTCTCAACATCTTGACCAGTTAGTGACATGAATACCCGTTTGAATCCAAGTTCGACGCGAGTGCCTTTTAAATCGTCATTTGAAATAACTTGAAGGTGTGACTGGAGTGATCTAAAGTGTGTCATGCATCGTTCTTTTGCAACCGACATCTTGGATTTGAATGCATGCACATCTTGTGTTACGGAATCCATAATGGGTGACACAGTTGATGAATTGACATTGGATCTTAAGTAGATATGGTGTGATTGGTTTGTGGTTGCAATTTCGAAAATTCCGATTTTTTTTCTCTGTCCGACAATAAATTCCTCAGTCCGACAAAAACGGTAAACAAAAATTTTTGTCTTACCAAATTTTGAAATCAAGTCCGAAATAGCCAAAAACTAATAGGGAAAAATTTTGAAAAGTGAAAAATTTTGACAAAAATAAAACCTAAAAATGGCCTAAAAATTTGAATTTTGGTCCGAAAATTTGAATTTTTGGTCGAAAAATTTTTCGCATCGCCAAAATTTGAAATCGAAGCTTAAATGGCCTAAAAATGGTCTAGGAAAAAATAAATTTTAAAATGGTTTTCCCGCCAAAAAACTCTTTTTTTTTTTTTTTTTTTTTTTTTTTTTTAGATCTTCGTGTATACGATATTACGAAACTAGTCTAGATGGTGGCTAAGTCGAAAAAATACTCGAACAAAATTTAGCTAAACAAGTCATCGGAATGTCCATCGGAATGTGCCATCGGAATGTGCCATCGGAATGTCCATCGGAATGTGCCATCGGAATGTCCTTTAGATCGCAATGTGCACCTGTCGGAATCCTCCAGATCGGAATGTTCAGATCGCAATGTGTACCTATCGAAATCCCAGATCGGAATGTTCAGATCGCAATGTGTACCTATCGAAATCCCAGATCGGAATGTGGCTGTCGCAATGTGGGCAGAGTAACGTTTCAAGATTTGCCTTAAATCCGTCGCAATCCAGATCGCAATAACGATCGCAATAAGCGTCGGAATAAGGGGGCTATCGCAACTGATCACAAAGTAAAACCCTAGGGTTATTGCGATCGAAACCGTACTTGCCTTTTCCGAAATTCAAGTTGTCGCAATAAGGGACCTTTTTTCCAACTTTTTAGGCAACGATTTTAGCAACTTTTAGGCAACAAATTTAGAAACTTTTAGGTAACAAGATCGTGTTTTTAACCAAACCAAAACAACCAAATCTCTACAACAAGATTAAAGAAGTTATACGATTAAGAAACACAATCAAAAACAAGAAAAATCTTGAATTCGAGGAAGAAGATGGATCAAATCAAACGGATCATATGAAAAAACACAACAACCAATCACAAAACTACCCCATGGCGATTGATACCAATTGTTGTCCCTAATATATGTGATGTTATACACGAATTAAATAGGAAAGAAAGGTAGAAATGAGAAGAATTCTAGAGAGAGAAAGTAGAGAGAGAAAAGAGAGAGAAGTGTGTGAACTTGGTGAGATTAGATTAAGAAAAGAAGTTACAAATGACCATCCACCCTCCTAACATGCTAGGAGGGTAGTATATATAGTCCACCCACATGCGGGCTTTAATGGACTATATATTGGGCCGGGCTTGTATTTTGGACTTTAATTAGTTTAAATCCAAGCCCGTGAATCACGACTAAATAACTACTTATTACAACGTTCTAATAAATAATACAATAGAAACCTATGACCGAACATTCTTGTTTGACTCAATATTTTGAGGCTAACAGAACCTTATGTTGGAACCGTTGGGAAGTAGGTCAGTGCTGAACTGCCTATGAACCGAAAACTAGACCACCTTTAACCTCCTTATGGACCACCAATAATCAAACGAACCACCAAACTTACACCATTCGAAACAGATGAAACCAACAAATGCATTCGAACCATTTTTTGGCTTTTCCAGTAGGGAAAATACTTTTTAATCCTTTTTACTTTTAATAACAAAAATAAAGCTATTAATTAGCTTATTTTCATCATCACCAATATTATCCTTTTAAAGCAGTAAATAAGATTAACTTGTAAAATCAATTAAAGCAGTAAAGAAAAAGTAAATCAAGACAACAATTGAAATAACTGACTAATTTTATTAATAACCAAATTTAATACAAGATTTGTTAAAAGAAATACAACATTAATCCTACCACTAATTTAACAGCATAATATTAAATAAAAAGTAAAGGATGAAATTACACAAGAAATTGGGGGTTTTTATAGCCTCCCCAATGGCTTGTTGGTGCGAATATTCGGATCTTCAATGGATATTCCTTCTTTATTTGTAGCCCTTGATCAATTCTTTATTCTCTCTCCTGTTGGATGGCTGTGATGATACAAAATAGCACACGGATCGCCAACGTGGCATCCGTGTGCTAGTTGTGTTTCTTCTTTGGCATGTGATTGGCTGGATTGGAGATGTGAGGTGTTTTAACAAATAGAATCCGGCCACGTAGCATCTTCTTCCATACCCTCTCTTCCTTTAAACTTGGGGTTTTATTTCCTTGTGGGGTGAATTAAACGAAATAATAAAAAGCCCCATTTAAAATGGACTTTTTACCCTCTAGGGTTTGATGAACAGTAAGAACTTTTACAGGTTTGGGGTGAGAAAAATTTGGGGAAGATGAAGCATAGGTATCATCGAAACATTTATTTAATGTGTGTGAGATATGAGAGATGTGAATGGGTAAGTAAATGGATCGGTTTATATATATTTTTTTAAGAAAAAGTGAATGGACGATTTGGGATACAACAAAAGAATGGACAACGTGTGAAAGTCATTATAAAAGTGGGATTGGGTGAAACGTATTTGAGAAGGAAAGTAAATGTCATGGGTGAAATTTAACAGACCAAAACCCTAGGCCCAATATCTTTTCATTCGTTTCATTTTAATTTGTTGAATAAACATTTGGGCTTTAGGCCCAAATCACACCATCCGTTTATATTAACTCCACTTTTGGGCCTTATGGGCTATTCACCACCTTTTATTTATAACTTGGTTATTAAATGGGCTTTTGAGCCCATTTTCCCCATTGTGGGACCCACATGACCAAAATACTTGCAAGATTATTAAATCCACTCAAGTCGAGCTCGATTTTGGCTTCCACGATCTTTTTCATCAATCTCGTGTCGGTTTTCATCGGTTTTCGCGAACTTGATACCTACACACATGAAAACAAAAAACATGCATATCCAAGGCATATATGATACATTATGAGCATAATTTCATTGTTTTAATCTACTAATGATATAAGTAAAAACACTCATATCACTCCCCTACACTTAGGACATTATGCACTTTGTTTAAATCATGCTAAGGAAAGGACAACTATAGAGATTTCAATGTGAATATATAAGATATGAAATATTGAATCACGACAGTTTAGGATAGAACCAGGAAGACGGGTACACGGGATCACGGTCGTCAAATGTCATCAAGAGTGGATCTTTGAAGCTTTAATCCCTGCACATCATAAGAAACAAGACAACAAACTCATATGGGGCTCCCCTACACTTATTATGAAAACGGTAAAGGATAGATCAATGGGTTGCCTCCCGATAAGCACTTGTTTTTGTTAACCGAGTCACGAGCCTGACTCGACCCAGAACTAATTCCAGGGAAACGTGGTGAGGGATTGAATCATATCATGAGAGATGTCCTCACCAAATTACAACTTCACACGCTGGCCATTCACTTTAGAATTAGGCCCATTTGGCTGAGAAAGCTCAATGGTGCCGTAAGGGAATACTTTGGCGACGGTGAACGGACCAAACCAATGGCTCTTCATCTTGCCCGAGAAGATCTTCAACCGAGAGTTAAAGAGTAAAACTTGATCACTAACACGGAACTCTCGGTTCTAAATCCTAGCATCATGGAGGATCTTGGTCTTATCCTTGTAGATCAATGAGTTCTCATAAGCTTCATTCCTTAGTTCATTTAGCTCATTGAGTTGAATCTTCCGAAGATCATCGGCTTTGTTGATGTCAAAATTGGCCCACTTTAAGGCCCAGTACGCCTTATGTTCCAGCTCAATAGGGAGGTGACATGCCTTCCCGTACACAAGACGATATGGAGTGCAACCAATCGGCGTCTTATATGCAGTACGGAAAGCCCACAAAGCATCATCTAACTTATCGGCCCATGAGGCACGATGCTCTCCCATATTACACTCAAGAATTCGCTTCAATCCACGGTTAGATATCTCGGCTTGACCATTTGTTTGAGGATGATAAGCGGTGGAAAGACGATGATTAACACCGTACTTAGCCATGACTCTAGCAAATTGATCATTGCAAAAATGAGTCTCGCGGTCACTGATGATAGCACGAGGAACACCGAATCGAGCAAAAAGCTGCTTCAAAAAGTTCACAACCACCCTCGCATCGTTCGTAGAGAGAGCCTTAGCTTCCACCCATTTAGATACGTAGTAAACGGCTACGAGGATATACTTGTTCCCTTTAGATGATGGAAATGGCCCCATAAAGTCGATGCCCCATACATCAAAGATTTCACATTCTTGTATGAAATTTTGAGGCATCTCATCTTTATGTGTGATCTTGCCTTGTCTTTGGCAAGAATCACAATGTTTAACCATTTCATGAGCGTCATGATAAATGGTGGGCCAATAAAATCCAGAGTCGAACACTTTCTTCGCGGTGTAATTGGGACCAAAGTGACCACCAGTGGGTCCTTTATGGCAAGCTTCAAGGATTAGTAAAGTTGTCGGCCCATCAACACATCGACGAATGACAAGATCCGCACATTGTTTGAAAAGGTAAGGGTCGTCCCAAAAATAGTGTTCAATGTCTTTAAAGAAAATTTTCTTTTGTTGGGACGTTAACCCTTCCTTGAGAATACCACCCTCTAAGTAGTTTGCAATGTCCGCAAACCATGGGGTGTCATCAAGATTGGAATTTATAGACATTAAGGCCTCAAGGGGAAAAGAGTCATTGATCTCTTGATTCGGATGATCCCCTTGATAAGGATCCTCAAGTCTACTTAGATGATCCGCGGCTAGGTTTTCGGCTCCCTTCTTGTCACGAATTTCAATTTTAAATTCTTAAAGGAGCAAAACCCAACGAAGAAGTATTGGCTTGGAATCTTGTTTAGTTAACAAGTACTTCAACGCGGAATGGTCGGTATAGACAATTGTGGTGGAAAGTACAAGATAGGGGCGGAATTTCTCAAAAGCATACACTAGAGCTAAAAGCTCTTTTTCGGTAGTGGTATAATGTAATTGAGCCCCCGTCATTGTCTTGCTAGCATAGTGGATTGGTTGGAAGTGTTTGTTCACTCTTTGTCCCAAAACCGCTCCAATGGCAAAGTCGCTAGCATCGCACATCAATTCAAAAGGTAGCTCCCAATTAGGGGTAACCAAGACCGGTTCCTTAGTTAGCTTGTCCTTAAGAAGATTGAAGGATTCAAGACACTCTTTAGAAAAGATAAAGGGAGTATCTTTTTCCAAGAGGTGGGTCATGGGGCGAGCGATTTTAGAAAAATCTTGAATGAATCGACGATAGAAGCCCGCATGACCAAGGAAACTTCTCACACCCTTCACGGTTGAAGGTAGAGGTAATTTGGCTATGACATCAACTTTAGCACGGTCCACTTCAAGACCGGCTTATGAGATTTTATGTCCAAGCACAATGCCTTCTTTTACCATGAAATGGCATTTTTCCCAATTAATAACGAGACGAGTGTCTTCACACCGTTGGAGCATATGTTCTAAATTAGCAAGGCAATGAGAGAAAGAATCACCATAGACCGAGAAATCATCCATGAAGACTTCCATAGTTTCTTCAACCATGTCATGGAAGATAGCCATCATACACCTTTGGAAAGTCGCTGGAGCATTGCATAAGCCGAAAGGCATTCTTTTGTAAGCAAATGTTCCATAAGGACAAGTGAATGTGGTTTTCTCTTGGTCTTTAGGATCGATGGGAATTTGAAAATATCCGGAGAAACCGTCTAAGAAGCAATAATAGTCATTACCCGCTAGACGTTCAAGCATTTGGTCCATAAAAGGAAGGGGAAAATGATCGTTTCTCGTAGCATCATTGAGTTTGCGATAGTCTATACAAACTCTCCACCCTGTAACGAGACGAGTAGGAATCAACTCGTTGTTTTCATTGGGCACAATGGTGATTCCGCCTTTCTTAGGTACACAATAGACCGGACTAACCCATGGTGAATCCGAGATAGGGTAGATCATTCCCGCATCAAGAACTTTGATAACCTCTTTTTTGATAACGTCTTGGATCTTGGGATTCACCCTTCTTTGGTTTTGAATAGTGGGTTTAAAGTCGTCCTCCATGAGAATTTTATTTGTGCAAAAGTGGGGATCAATACCACGAATATCGGATATTTTCCAAGCATTCGCTTTCTTATGAGTCTTCAGCACATCGATAAGTCGGGATTTTTATTCTTCTGTCAAGTCCTTTGCGATGATGATGGGTAACTTCTTATTGTCTTCAAGGAAAACGTACTCAAGATGAGATGGTAGGTCCTTAAGCTCTAAATCCGGAGGATTTTCCATGGAAGGCGTAGTCAAATTCGGATCATCGATAGAGATTTCCTTAGGAGATGGTGGAGAAATATTGTCCTCTTTGAGAATTCTCTTAATGGTACGAATGTCTTCATCCCAAGTGGAGGGAGAATCGTCATATAGTAAGTCCACATCTCCCAAAGTTGCTTCAAATTCTTTCGAAAGGAAATCACTTTCTCTAAATGGAGTGAGTGATGGAGCAATAGAGGCAACGGTCTCAACAATGGGTAGAGAAGAAGAACCACTCTTACAAGCGTCTTTGAAATGTTCTTCACAAGCCTCATCAAGAACGTCAATGAAATTAACGCTCTCGTTGTCAGAAGGCTGCTTAGAAAGTTTACCCATGTTGAAGACGATTTTATCGTCACCAACTATCATGATTAAGTCGCCCGCGGCTACATCAATCAGAGTGCGACCGGTCCTCAAGAATGGACGCCCAACGATTAATGGAACACGGGGATCCATCTTGTAGTCAACGACAACAAGGTGAATTTGTCAACACCGACGAAGACATCTTCGGCTATCCCCACCGGATAAGCAACCGTACGGTTAGCTAATTCCAAAGTCATTCGTGTGGGGACTAGCTCGGGTAGAGATAATTGTTTCCAAACACTTAATGGCATTAAGTTTATACTAGAACCTAGATCGGCTAGGGCCATACAATTCTCTACCCTGGGGAAGTTGACGACCCGGATCACCAAGTTTGGTTGGTAATTTCCTTAAAAGAACCGCAGAGCAATTCTCATTAAGTTAGGTCTGAGCGATATCAAGGAGTTTCTCCTTATCACTGAGAAGATCTTTAAACATTTTAGCATATTTCGGCATGTGAGCGAGAGCCTCAACAAAGGAGATACTGAAATTCAGTTGTTTAAACATTTTAAGAAAGTTAGAAACCTGAATATCATCCTTGTTCTTCAACTTCTCTTTTCTCAACCTTGAGGGATAAGGTATATTGGGTTGAGATGAAGGTTTTGTAATGGAATTCTCACTCACATCCTTAGGTGGTGGAGGGGTGGAAGTAGAAGGTGGAGGAATTGGAGAAGGGGACTCGTTTTCCTTGGTCACAATCACCAGTGTAGGTGTAGGAATCTCGAGTTCCTTTAAACCTTTGCCACTTCGGGTGGTGATTGCTTTCATCTCCCCTCTTGGATTAGCAACGGTGTTACTCATAAGAGAACCCGAACCAGAGGCTTGATTACTTGGGAAAAAACTAGCCATCATATCCCTTAAGTTATTCGTTTGACTGTTCATTGAGTTTCTCATATCGGCTCGAAGATCATTTCCTTGTTTCGCCATGTCATTCCTTAGCTCGGCTCGAATATCGTTCCCTTGTTTCGCCATGTCACCCTTCAAGTTAATGAATTGGCTTTGAAGATTCGTCACCATCTCTCTATTGGTCCTCATGTAAGCTTCGAGGTC
Organism: Glebionis coronaria; assembly: GCA_025667525.1. Taxonomy (NCBI): domain Eukaryota; kingdom Viridiplantae; phylum Streptophyta; class Magnoliopsida; order Asterales; family Asteraceae; genus Glebionis; species Glebionis coronaria. The sequence goes on from CM046881.1 coordinate 300,728,972, forward strand.
TTGGTTCAATGTCGTAGGTTGAGTGAGAGGTGGGGCTTGGTAAGCTTGATTATTTCCTTGAGGTGGATATGGGTTTCTTTGGGATTGATATTGATTAGCAGCTCGAGGTTGGCTTTGATTGTTTCGGTTGAAATTGTTTTGGTTTTGGTTTTGAGGAAAAAACCGGGTGGAGATAGAAAGTTGTTGGAACGATAACTTAGAAAGTTACGGTCTCCTCAAGGACGTGCTTGATAGCCTCCCGTAGAAAAGTTACCATTAGCGGCATACACATTTTCCTGATTGTCAAGAGTAGAAGGACAATCGGTGTATGAATGAGAACCCCCGCAAATCTCACAAGAAGTTTCTACAACTTTAGCTTGTTGAAATTGGTTTGTAGCCATGGTTAAGAAGTTTTTGTTCATCTCAGCTACTTGGCGAGTAAGTTCGGTTAGCTCTGAGTTGGATGATGTAGAAGAAACATTGGCCCTCTGTTTATTCCTTGAAGATGCAGATGAATCCCAATTTTTGTGGTGAGTGGTCATGTTCTCTATCAGCTCTCTACACTCCTCATGTCTTCTCTTCATGAATGTACCACCAGTGACAGCATTAATCGTATCACGATCACGAAAAGTTAAACCATTATAGAAAGTATCAATCAAAGTAACAGGGAGCATGTTATGGTTTGGACAACGGTCGATCAAGACATTATAGCATTCCCAAGCATCGAAAAGCGACTCATCAGGTTCTTGAGTGAATCCACTGATTTGGTTGCGAAGACTAGTGACCATGGATGGTGGAAAGTAGCACGACAATATTTTTTGAGTCATATCATTCCATGTTTGAATTGAGTTTTTGGGAAGACGATCAAACCATTTTTCGGCATGGTGGGATAAAGTGTGTGGAAACAGGTGAAGGCGAAGAAAACCCATGGAAGCACCGGGTAGTTTCATGCTTTGAGTGACGGTAATGAACTTGTCGAGATGTTTGTTGGCATCATCATCCGGTAATCCGCGAAACGGGCAAGCGTTTTGAACTTGCTGGATCATGTGATGCTTCAACGAAAATTCAGGAGCCGTGATTTGCATCGGCGCAATTGGTCCTCCGCGTCCGTTCATGGTGGGTTGACCAAGCTCCTCCATTGTGCGTAGGTCGGGTGGGGGAACATTATTGTTGTTGTTATTGTTATTCAAATTGGGGTGGGGTGGGTTGTTATTATTGTTTTGCACACCGGCCATATCTATGTCTCTAAGAGTCTTGGGCTCAGGATAAGACGTAGATCGAGTACGCATACACTAAAAGGAAATAAAATATTTTTGATTTTTTATCTTTTTATTGTTTTTGGATTTTTGAAAATTTTATATTTTTTAGGATTTATGAAAATTTTTGTGCTTGAAAATAACGTTCCTAAAAGAAGGGATCCCAAAATCTAATTTTTCACACTAAAAACCGTTATATTTACGAAAAGAGCCGGCAGCGGCGCCATTTAATACTAGGTTTTATCCAAGTATATAAAGAGTTATCGTCCGATCTTTTCGAATTGATTACTAGTAGAAAGTGCGACTCAGTCATGGTGGACAAATAAAATGGGTTGATTATCTATTTTAAACTATAAGCAAATATAAAAATGTCGTTGAGTGAAAATAAAAGCTTTAAAAATTAAACTAAAAATTACTAGAAAAACACTTGGTAAAAACAGAGATTTCAGGAAGCGTGCAATTATTGGAAATTAAAACGTAATGAAAAGTAAGCTTGAAAGCTAAGATAAATAAAACAAAAACATAAGTCAGATCGCAACACGATCGTAACTCAATGTGGATAGCAGTGGTTGATCGCACTATTGGATCGTGACCATCGATCGCAACCAAGATCGTAGCCTACAATCGTAGTACTCGATCGCAACCTAGATCGTAGTATAAGGGATCGCAATCAATGCGATCGTGCCCAAGAGATTGACCCTCGATCGCATCCAACGATCACAACGCGTGGATCGTAAGATTAGATCGTAGTCAATAAAAGAAGTATGGATCGCAGTCAATGTGATCGTATCCAAGGGATCGTAACTATGGATCGCACCCAACAATCCTAACCACGATCGCACTCTGGGATCGCAGCCAGTGATCGTGATGTGGATCGTACTTGGTGATCGAAGTAAAGGATCGCAAGTAGAAACCCTAGGGGTTTATGCGATCACACTTACTTGATCATAACTGGTAAAACCCTTAGACACAATACGATGGGATTCAAAGGCAAATAAGCAGAACCGAATAAGCACAAATAAGCAAAGACAAATAAGCACTTATTTAAATCTTAACAAAATGAAAACAAGCACAAATTTAAAAACTTTTAAGACACGAAATAAGCAAACTTAATGAATCAAACTGTAAAAAGACTAAACTTTTAGGAAAACTAAAAGGTAAATAAGCTAAACACAAAATAAGCCAATAAGCACGATAAGTTCAAAGCTTAATCCGTATAAAACTTAGATAGAAACCAAAAGACAAACTTTTTGATCTCATAAACATAAAGATTAAACAAAATCAAAGAGGATTTCGGATCAAATATAAGTAAAAATCAAGAAAGGTAGAAAGAGATTGAGAATGAAAAACTTAACTTGAACTTATAGATTAATGATTCCAAAATACAAGATCAATATAAAGCTTAAACATGAAAAGAAAGAAAAGATGAAGTTCTAGTGAGAGAAAGTGAAACAGTTTCTCTCTCTAAAAATTAAAACTTACAAAAAGAAAATAAACTAGCTAACACCCTCCTAATGTGTCATTAGGAGGGTATTTATAGGAGGTGGGAAGTGCATGTGTTGCTTCCTTCTTTCTTTCTTCTCGTCTCGACTCGATTTAAGTTCTTTGTCTTTCTCGACGTCGTCTCGGGATTTTTCGATATAAATTAAACTTGTCTTATAATTTTCTTCTTCTATTAGACTTGAGTTCTTCGACTTCATTAAACTTCCGTCTTTAGACTTTTTCTTCAATAAATCTTTAGAATAGGTCTTGGACTTCCGTTCTTTTTGCACTCTTGATCTTTTGACTTCGTCTTTTCTCGTTTTCTTCGATAAAAGCCCGTGATAGCCCATGTTTTCTTCCTTTTTCATATTTTGGTCCTTAAACACAATAAAAACACAAACCACGCATAATTCCGACTTTTACGACATAAAATACACGTTTTGGTCTTGTTAATATTGGAAATAAGTGGTAAAAGGATAAGTGTTTTCACACTTATTAGGTGTCTTATTATGGATTTTGTTGACCAAAGCTCTATTCTGAACATAGCAGGTTGTATTAACAGCCTCAACCCAAAAAGCAATAGGAAACTTAGCATCAGCCAACATTATCCTAGCTGCTTTTATGAGGGTTCTATTCTTTCTTTCAGTCACACCATTCTGCTGTGGAGTTTTAGCTATGCTAAACTCCCTAGTAATCCCTTTATCAACATAGAAGGTATCTAACAATTTATTTCTAAACTCACCACCAATATCACTTCTAAGTATTTTAACCTCATTATCTGTTTTCTTCTCAATCTGGGTAATAAAGTTAATCAAAACTGTGACAGTATCACTTTTAAGGCCAAAAAGAAAGTCTAAGTAAATCTAGAATAATCATCAGTTATAACAAAACAATAAGATTTACCATTCAAACTTTCTATATTAGTTGGGCCAAATAATTCCATATGTAGCAAGTGAAGTGGTTTAGAACTGGAATGCACAAGTTTAGACTTAAATGAGACTTTGTGTTGTTTGCCTTTAAGACATGCAACACAAGAGTGATCATTATGGAAAGCTTTTGAAGGCAAACCATCAACTAAATCATGTCTCACCATCTAACACCCCCAATTTACATTGCGCAGTGAAAATACACAATTGGGTGCTAGACACAAGCATCATCACACAAGGTATATTGAACGACTCAAAAGTGAGACGCTTACACATAAATATAAACAAGATTTTCATAAAAGGTCTAAAACATAAATTTCATCCCATGATTGTACTAAAACGACACCAGAGTAAAGCGTTTAGTCCCCATGGATCTCGACCAACAACCAACAAGTTTAGTACAGTACATTAACATAAAGTAAATTGTTCAACAGTAAAGGATAGATATAGTTTTTAGACCAACATTCTTCTAAAAGCCAAGCCACAACCTCCACAGCAAAGCTCCATGCTCCATCACGTCCTATTACCTGAAATACATGCTAAAACAAGTCAACAATAATGTTGAGCTAGTCTATAGGTTTATCAAATCACATTTGAACACAAGAAGAAAATCAATCATAATCATTTATAGAATTGTCGTACACAGAATCTATATTCAAGGCAATAATAATAATAAACATTGTATTTAAGCTCATGACACCGACCCCTTAACCAAATAGTCACCCACGCCAAATGCCGGCATGACTAGAATAAAACCATTGCCCCTCTAGGGTATCAGTTGCTAGAATACCACATTCTTATTCTCGTAAAATTATCCATCCCATCGGGTTACTTAACGTAATGCCCTGGTCTCAGATAGGGTGGTCAACCCAATAGTACTATCATTAGAATAAGCGGCTATTCCCGACTCACAACATCAAGTCAGAAGATAGTTAACGGCTCATGAATTTAGGGTCTTTAGCAACAAGGTACTCAATACAATGTAATCAACTTAGCAACATTCGGGTCCAACAATTACTCATGACTTGTGTTCATTTATTTTCAAATAGCATGTATCCCCCTCGCGGGTATAAAACATTTAGTAGCTAGCATAAAACGCGAGGCTACAGACTCACCTTAGTATAAGAGATCTAGCGAGATGATCGTCGATGATAATGGATGCCTTTCAAACACGAGAACCGCTACCTATCAAATAAGGCGTGTTCATTAATAATGACTCGAGAAATAAATAATATATAACAACATCAAACTCAAACTCATAAAGTCACGATAAACTCGAGAGAAAACGATATAAATAACTTCATTATACTTTACTACACTTTTACTTTACCATTTTATACTTTTAACAAAGTCCGCTGGCACATACTACAAGTACTAGCTTATTTACCCCTTTTAAACTTGTCAACCGTTTATGAAACGACTCGATAAATTAAAATACTATATATAGAAAGTCCTCCTACAAGTTTATCAAATGAAATTACTTTTAAAGTCCTTTACCCGACTCATTTTCAAACTACAAAATCCGGACAGATTTACGTTAATTTTTCATACAACCGTTTTAACTTCTTTAAACGACTCCGTTTACAAAACCGACACTCGGGTTTTAAAGTAAACTCAAACTCTAAGGTAAACACCTCATTATCAGTAGGTTACATATTTAAAAAATTCCATTTAGATTCCCCGATATTCGATCCAAATATCGACAACAAATATATGTAGTGCCGATACTCGTCTCCCGGTACACGATCAATCAAAACATCATAACTTCGCGCTCGTTTGGAGCTAGAAGCTCTACCTTATATCAAATAGAAGCTAATAAAATTATCTACATTCCTAGGCTTTAAGTTAATCCATTTTCAAAACATAAAAATTCGATTTTACTGTTTACTTACTGTTATAAAATGACCATTAAAAACTTGTACAAAATCACCTTTTTGATAACCAACCATGAAAATGATCATCCCTATACCCTAACATCAACATATATGATCCATAACATCCAAATCATCATAAAAATAAAAACCTTTAGATCAAAATGAAGTTTTTAACAAAATTCTTGCAACAATCACCATTGATCATGGCAAGAACATCATGCATGATCATGGCTTCTACCTACCAACATCAAAAAATAAAAATGCCTTGCATGTAAGATTTTATTATACCAAAATGATCCTTGATCAATTATAAGATTAGGTCTTGCTTTAGTTTTGCTCAAATCATAAACAAAATCAAGTTAAAATTGAAAATGTATGGGTTTGGTGGTGGGTTTGAGTCACGACATAAAAAGAAAAACAAGGAGAGAGAGTAAAAATTTTTAGTGGAAATATGTGATGTGTGTGTTTGTTTTAGCTTTATATATAGTGCATGAGGGACCATTGTTGTAATTTTGCAATAGTTGTGGCTCAAAATGAAAATAGTTAGCTAAAAAGCGGGAAATAACTATTAGTAAATTTTGAAAATATTTACGGGGCTTGGGTTTCATAAAGATACTTTTAAAAATTTAAAACGTACCTCAAATATAATAATATCGACTCCTGACTCGACTTAACACGTCATTTAAAATAAAACATCAAAAATGACAAAAATTGAACAACCGACAATAAGACGTAAAATATTTGGCATCCATCGACATCACGCTTGCTAATACTCCTTATACTTATTAAAATTAAAATATAAACCTTCCAACATCGGTTTAAACTTAAACCTTCAAAAATAAATATCATTGAAACTCATCCAAAAATTTCAAAAATAATCATAAAATAAGATTAAGCAATGACCTCGGTTTTGGGTTGTCACATACCCCCCCTTCTTAAAAGAAGCGACGTCCGCGGCACTTAATCTTCCTAAACAAATGAGGATACTTGTCCTTAAAGAAATCCTCATGTTCCCACGTAAACTCTGGCCCATGTCTAGAGTTCCATCTCACCTTCACAATCGGAATTCTACTATGCTTCAATTTTTTAACTTCCCTATCCATTATCTCTACAGGGTCCTCTATAAAATGCAACTTATCATCAAGTTGAATTTCCTCCAATGGAATCACCACATCCCTTTCAGCTAAACACTTCTTCAGATTAGACACATGAAAAGTATTATGAATCGCCTTAAGCTCATCAGGCAACTCTAACTTATAAGCCACCAATCCAATCCTTTGGATAATTTTATATGGGAGGTGATTTGCACACTTTTTGATTTGATTGGGACACTCCAAAAATAGTGACTTGACACTTATACCCTTCTAAGAATGAATATGAGTAATAGTAATGTAAGGATATAAATGTCAAGTCATTATATTTTGGAGTGTCCAAATCAAAACAAGAATTGTGAAAATCACATCCCCATGGTCCAATATATCTCGGGCTCAACTCTCCTCTCTTTCCAAAACGAATCACTCCGTTCCATGGAGATACCTTCAGCATAACCTTGTCTCCTACTTCAAATTCCAATGGTTTCCTTCGGTTATCAGCATAACTCTTTTGTCTACTCCTAGCAGATAACAAACGCTTCTTAATTTGCACTATCTTTTCAGTCGTCTCAAATATCATTTCAGGCCCAGTCAATTGACTTTCTCCTACCTCATTCCAACACACTGGAGATCTACACTTACGTCCATACAAAGCTTCAAATGGAGCGGCTTTAATACTAGCATGATAACTATTATTGTACGAAAATTCAACCAATGGAAAATGCTTATCCCAACCATTTCCAAAGTCAATCACACACGCACGAATCATATCCTCTAACGTTTGAATCGTTCTCTCACTTTGTCCATCATTTTCTGGATGATATGCTGTACTTAAACATAACTCCGTTCCCATTGCTTTCTGCAAAGACTTCCAAAATTCCGAAGTAAACCTACTATCACGATCAGAAATTATCGACAAAGGCACACCATGTCGACAAACAATCTCCTTTACATACACTGTTGTTAAACTCTCCATACTATCCGTCTTCTTCATTGGCAAAAAGTAAGCAGACTTAGTCAATCTATCTATAATCACCTATATCATATCACAACGACTTGCAGTCCTTGGCAAACCTGTCACAAAATCTATTGTAATCTTCTGCCATTCAGGAATCTCAGGTTGCACTAATAATCCAGACGGTTTCTTATGTTCAGCCTTCACCTTCGCACAAGTTAAACACTTATTGACATACTGTGTTATATCTGCCTTCATATTCGGCCACCAATAAACTTTCTTAAGATCTTGATACATCTTGTCCGATCTAGGATGTATTGAATACTTCGACTTATGAGATTCATTCATCACTAAATCTCGCACTCCTAAAGAATCTTTCTCAGACGGACACAACGGTAACCAAATCCTATTCTCAAAATACCTCAATCCATTCGACCTTACTTCAAACAATGGTTTCAACATTCTACCCAAATTTGTTTCCTTAACATTTTCTTTCTTCAAACCATTAGTTTGGGCTTTCAATATCGCTTCTGTCAAATCAACACTTTCCATCATTGTCAAATCTCTAACTCTTATAGACTTATCTCTTTCCTTTCTACTAAGTGCATCAGCTACCACATTCGCTTTACCAGGATGGTAACGAATCTCGCAGTCATAATCACTCAGCAACTCAACCCATCTCCTTTGCCTCATATTCAATTCCTTTTGATCCAAAATATACTACAAACTCTTATGATCAGTGAAAACCACACACTTGGTTCCATACAAGTAGTGTCTCCGCAACTTCAAAGCAAAAATAACAGCCCCAAGTTCTAAATCATGCGTAGTGTAATTCTCTTCATGCTTCCTCAATTGTCTCGACGCATATGCTATTACTTTCTCCCTTTGCATCAATACATCTCCAAATCCTTTATGAGACGCGTCACAGTACACTACAAAATCCTCAGATCCTTCTGGTAAAGACAATATCGGCGCAGAACAAAACTTATCCTTCAACTTACTAAATGCAGATTCCTCTTCCAATCCCCATTCAAACACTCGATTCTTTTCCGTAAGCTTGGTCAACGGCTTAGCAATCAATGAAAACTTCCCAATAAACCTTCTATAATACCCAGCCAAACCAAGAAATTGGCAAACTTCAGTCGGCGTCTTCGGCACTGACCAATCCTTAATTGCCTCAATCTTAGCAGGATCCACACGAACACCTTCACTATCAATCACGTGCCCCAAAAATTGAACTGATTTCAACCAAAATTCACACTTAGAGAATTTGGCATAAAGCTTCTCTTTCTTCAACAATTCCAAGATTATCCTCAAATGCTTCTCATGTTCCTTTTCACTATTGGAGTAAACGAGAATATCATCAATGAATACGATAACAAACTCATCCAAATACGGCTTGCATACACGATTCATCAAATCCATGAATACAACAGGCGCATTTGTTAACCCAAAAGGCATCACTTGAAATTCAAAATGTCCATATCGAGTACGAAAAACTGTTATAGGAATATCTTCTTCCCTAACTCTCAGTTGATGATACGCAGACCACAAATCGATCTTCGAGTATACACATGACCTAGATCAGTTGCAAGGCACAAATAAATCATCAATCCTCAGCAATGGATATCGATTCTTGACAGTCAATTTGTTAAGCTCTCTATAATCAATACACATTCTAAAAGAACCATCTTTCTTCGAACAAACAAAACAGGAGCACCCCATGGCGACGAACTCGGTCTAATCAATCCCTTATCCATCAATTCCTTCAATTGATCAGATAATTCTTTCATCTCAGATGGAGCTAAACGATACGGTGCACGAGCAACAGGCGCAACACCCGACACTAAATCAATACGAAACCCCACTTCACGATGCGGCGGTAATCCTGGCAAATCTTCAGGGAAAACCTCAAGATACTCTCTAATCACAGGTACATCCTCCAATTTCCTTTCATTCACACCATCATTACTTATCTGTGCAAGAAACACATCACAACCTGCTTCTATATACCTCATCATTTTTAAACAAGAAACAACCCTCAAACGAGAAGTACATTCATCTCCTTTCACAGTCAATACCCTATTCCTTAGCATTATCTGAACTAATCTTTCTCCACAAACAATTACTGCACCATTACCAACTAACCAATCCATTCCAATAATCCCATCAAAAGATCCTAATTCTATGGGCATCAAATCAATACTAAACACATAATTACCTAACTTCAAGGAACAACCTTTCAGTATAGAACTAGTGCTTACAACCTTACCATCAGCTAAATCCACCTTATAACTAGTTGTCAATCTCACTGGTTCTCTATCCAATAGCTGACGGAATCTAACATCTACGAAACTTCTATCGGGTCCAGAATCAAATAACTCACTAGCATAACAAGCATCAAGTAAAAACGTAGCAGTCACCACAGTCGGCCCTTGAGGTTTGTCAGCATCTCCCACGACATAGGATGGAGCAACAATCCCATCAGCAAAAGCAGCAACATTGCCTCCCTGTCGTATGCCAACCCTCGGACAATTCACTTGCTTATGTCCACGGCTTCCACATCTAAAACAAATTAACTACCTTGACAGCATTGGCGCCAGTGGCCACACCCTTGTTTCTACAATCTGCGATCTTATGTCCAACCTTCCTACACTTGTTGCAAGTAGGTGGACAATTTCCAACATGATACAGATTACACCGACCACACTTCGGATTCACTTTGTAACCTTGATTTCCTTTGGCAGCACGAACACCATCATTCCTTCTCAAATTATATTGCTGATTCCTATTCGGTCCTTGGTTATTGTTATTACGATAACCACCACGATTCTGCCCTTGGCTTGAGTGTGCAGCTTCCCACTTTCTCTTATTCCCCTCAGCAATATTATCCTTTCGATCATGCAGCTTTACATCCATTAAAGCATGAGCCATTTGAACAGCTTCATCAAATGACTTGGGTTTCGACGAAGTAGTTTCTCCCTTGATATTACTAGATAAACCTCTAATATACTGCTTCATCTTCTTACGGTCATCAGTAAAAGCGTCAGGACATAACAAACATAAATCAGAAAATCTCCTTGTATAAGCTACAATATCATTGTTCCTCAGCACCAAATGCCTCAATTCATCTTCCAACTGACCTAACTCTTCCTCAGGACAAAACTTAGCAGTTAACAGTCCCTTGGTCACAGTCCATGTTGTAGCATTCGCTTCAACCAACCCCACAGTAGCTACCTGACTATTCCACCAACTCAATGCATCATCCTGAAAAGTAGCTGCAGCAAATTTCATCTTACTAGCTTCTGAACATCCACTGATTTCAAAAGTACTTTCAATCTTCTCAATCCACCTCCTTAATTCCAATCACGAAATTGGGTAGGTCCACATTTCATGAAACTAGCATAAGAACATTCCTTCTAAACCTGGTGAACAACAGCATTACCTCCAACCTGTCCTGTAGCATTTCCTCCCGCTTATTCATAAGCATTACCTCCAACTTAATTTTCAACATTCCCTCCAACCTGACCAGCAGCATTTCTATTCTCAGCCTCTTGGTTCCTCGCAGCACGTTCAACTTCTAAAGCTCTAGCAATAGCTTGCTCAATCATGGTACTAACAGTAGCAGTTGTCAATTTAGGCGGAATGTTTTTAGGAAAACTAACCAAACAATAATTTAGTAAAGTCAGAAAAATGTCTCCCAACTCCTTCCTGTGTAACCATAAAAGAAAAAGAACAAGTAAGTATTCATATCAAGATAAGAAGAAGGATTTCTCTATCAAGATGTAACATGGATACTACATGCACCAACAACACAATTCACAATGAATCATTAACCAATTCACAAAAGAACTAATAAGACAAATCATAAGTCATGAAGGTAATATGGATTGCATTGGAAAATTTCCACAAAATTGTGACAAGTAATGTCACTACAATCCTTCATCACGTCAAACTTAAAGTCATTAAGTTTCATCACAAACTACAGTACAAGTCTACATAAGGTTTTATTACAACAAGGCTAATAAAAACAACATAAAGAACTAAACATCAGATCCCCGCAGCTTCTTGTACATCGGCTCATCATCACTGCTGCTATCGTCTTCCTCAGATTCTTCCTCCACTTTTTCCTTTCCCTTTCGACTACCTCCTTCATTCGGCTTCACCAACACCTGAGCTTCAACCAGATTCGGCACATCACGAATCACTACACCTCGAATAGGAAAAGATCTCATCGGCAAACCCCATGCACTTAACCTTGCATTCCTTTATTGCTCCTCACGTAACCTTTCAACCTGTCCACTCAAATTCAACACCATAGATCTTAATCTAACAACTTCATCCATTTCTCTTACCCTAACAAACTCTGATCTCCTCACACTACTAACAAACCTGTCAAACATTTTCTCATTCTGCTCAAACCTCCTAATCACACGAGTCTCAACCAAATAACTTTCAAACAAAGACCTATCAAACTTCTTAAGAAACTAGAAAATATCATCATAAGACCTAGGACCTAGACAATAAACCTTAGATATACCATCACGAATATATCGAGCACTAGCAGCACTACTCGACTCAACAGGAACATCACCCCTAACAAATGTAATCCCAGGCAAACTGCTAATATAAGCATCACAAGTAGGCATCGTAGAACGAACAACAAGTTGCTGACAATCTGGAATAGTCAGTGGCACAACATTAACCCTTGGAACATAACTACCTTGTATCAATTCAGGCTCTGTCTGACAAACTACAGTAAGTGGAATCCCATCATCTAAAAACTCAAAAGGCTCTTCATCGTCACTAGCACCAAAGTTATCCACTTCCTCACCGTCCAACACATTAGTCATATTAATCCATCCATCCTCACGAGGTAAACCAGCCATTTTCTACAATTATAAGGGTTCAAGGATACTTAAGGTCATCGTTAATAAAATAATAATTAGTATGCCATGCTTATGCAAATGTCATACGTAATCCATGTTATGCAACACAATGCAAATGATGTTCATGCAATGCTCGCAAAAAAAATATGATACTGACAAGCACTCAGTGTACTTTCAATAGTTCCAATACAATATCGTAGTATTTATGAAATGTGTATAATGCAAGTTCGTTTTCTCAGTTCTTAACTAATTGAAAGTCCAATCAATATCAAATTTATAATTGTTTTTGGTTGTTCAAGCTTGCTTGGTAATCTATTGCTAATTCAAACAACACTAAATAAAAATGAAAAATATAAACCTACTTATACGTAAAACAAGTTGCAAATTCCAAATTTTATTCAAGTAAAATATTAAAATGCTAAATTCAAAACTATAAGGACTGAAAATGTAATTTCTATGAAATGAAAATGCTTGAAATGTAAATTCTAAAAGTTATAAGGACTAAAAATGTAAAACAGTTAACTATAAGGACTAAACTTGTAAAAACTTTAACAAACTAACCAAATTTAAACAAACTAACAAACTTTAAAACTGAAATTTAACAAACTTCCAAATGCAAGGACTGAATTATGCAATTACCACTAAACAAGGAAGATTAGCTAGGTTTAGAAACTGAATAGAATTCTAGGGACTAAAGTGCAAATAACCAAACTTTTTAAGTAAAAAACGGGCTCAAAGAAAGATTAAGCTCGTTTGAGCTTATTTCTCAACCAATTAAGCTGAAACAAGTTGCAAAACTCTTAAAATCCAATTTTAGCTACGTGTGTTCAAGGAAAATAGCTAAAAGTCCAAAATAAGCAAAAGAGTGCTTATCAATAAGCTCAAAATAAGCTATAGCCTAATCCAAACATCCACAACTTGATTCTTGTATCAAAACTGATTAAGCACTTGATTAAAAGAAGGGGAAATCAAATTAGAACAAATTTCATCCAGTAATAAGCTAGAAATCTGAAAATAAGCTCAAATGAGCTTATGTTGACCAAACGTTGACCAATTTTTGGAAAAAGCTCAAAATTTCAAAAACTCATATTCAATACTTTCTAAATGGAAATGTGAAAGAAAATCAAGACTTTTCTGAAGTGGATAATGAGAACTAGCAAAACAGTAAGCTATTCACATCAGAGAATGCAAAATGCTCAAGCTTAAGCTAAAAAGCTGTTTTCTAGCTTATTTCTGAAAACTGTAGATTTTCCTTTTAGAGACTGAATCTTTATGATATGAACTAAGTCTGGAAACAAATTTGAACAAATTTCATCAAAGAACTAAAGAGAACTAGGCAAATGAAATGGACAAGTTTCTAAACCAAAGCTGAAAACAAGTATAACCCAAACTATTTGATTACCAATTGCCTGTTTGACTATTTTATTGACTTGCAAATGACTCAAGACTACTTGTTAACTCCTAATGAGTAAAAATGAACTTCTAAACAACAATTTCTAACACTTAAAATCTGATTCAAAGCTACTCCCAAACACTCCTTTAAAGCTTTTGATCAAACTTTAACAAAGGCTTTATGAGTTATGGTTAAGACTGATTAAAGAGCTATAGCAGACTTGTTTAGGTAAACAAAATGAAAGCTAATGAAACTGAAATCAAGCAATTATATCAACTAGAACTCAATTAAGGTGTTATACTAGAATTTGACTGAAAATGAGCAGAAACTACAAAAGGAGCTTAAAACAATGAACAAGAAGGCAAGATTAAGCTACAAATGAACTCAAATCAATCAATCAACAACTATTGTTCAAGCAAAACAGGCAGCCATCAAAGTTATCTAGGAAAATGAGCAGGCAAGGACTTGTTTAGAGGAACTTAAAACAGAAGCTATGAAACCTATTGTAGAGGTCCTTTGGGAAGAAGAGGAGCGCTGAGCTCTCTTGCCCTAGTGATACCACCACCTATCACTAGCAATCATCTCAAATCAACAATCAAAACAGCTACATTCATCAATCTGCCATGAAAACTTCAAGAACAATGGAAAGAACTGAATTCTTGAACAAACAGCTACAAAACTCCACCAATGTAAGCTATGATCAATGGTTGATCATAACTAACATCAAACAGCAACTAGTATATCCAAGATCAACAAGATTCAACAGGAATTTGAGAAACAGAATTTGGCGGGAAATAGGAAATTTGAATTTATTTGAGTGATTTCTGTTACAAATGGTAGTTACAAGCTCTAACTAACTAACTGACTCAAGAGTTTGTCAGACTCTTGAGTAGTTAGGTGAAAAGGAGGGAAAAAGGGAAAAGGAAAATTTAGAGAACTAGGTGTTTACAAAATTAAGCTACAATGAGAAATGAGGTACAAGCTAAGTATTTATAGGCAAGAAAGGGAGATTCTGTTGGAGTTGTGACGTGTTTGGGCCAATCATCACTTGACACGTGGAGGAATTCTGCAAATCCACTTTGAAGGTGATGAACATATTTTGGGGGTTTTTGATTCAATGGATTATTTGTTAATTGGATAACACCATTGGATTCGTCTTCCAAAATTGAGCAACTTTGGTGTTTTGATCTTTTCATGAAACGCTTTCTATCAAAATCCCGTTCCTGGTAAATATTTTGTTGAAAGAGAAGGACACGTGTCATCTTCTTATTGGTTGAAAAAGTGTGTTGCGGATTGCACTGTTGTGATCTTGCATTAATTGTGGCGGCTGTAAGTGGGACTTTATTATTTGATCCGTGTGACTTGCTTTCTTGCTTCTGATTGGTCCATAGCTTTTCACTTGGATTAAACATTACAAAACTTTCCAAACTTGGCAAATTAAGTCCCTTGACTTGGCAGATTGCTATTTAGGGCTAATATCTTCATTCCTTTGACATTTTTTACCCTTCAACTTTGATTCTTCAACAAAATGGCCCTTTGACTTGAGTTGACTTTGTAGTTGACCAAATTTGACTTTAATCTTGACTTTCCATAATTTGCACTTTAAGTCCTTCAACTTTCACAAATTGTCAAGATAGGTCCTTGAACTTCAAAGTCTTGTCACTTTTGATCCTCTTTTGTCTTTTTCATCCATTTGAGCTTGGTTTTTCCTTGTTTGCTTGAAATTGTATCCTTTTACCTACATAAGAGCACACAAACACAAACATACCACATAACACTGCTTTTTACAAGATAAATGGGTATTTTGCTTCATGTTTTAGGGTTATTTGTTGATAAAAGGATATGAGTTTAAGCTCATATCAAATTCCCCTACACTTGAGCATTGCCATGTCCTCATGCAATATTATATTTCAAGGCTTAAAAATTAACATTTCCCTCATAATTAATCCACCTTGGCCATATGAGATGCATCTACACTACTCTAAACTAGATGATGCATGATTTTGACTTTTAATAATGCAATGAATCAAAATACAATTCTATCTATATCTTTTTGATTTTTCTTAAAATGGTTTTGATGGAAATAACTCATAAAGAATTCAATGACTTGGATTAGGGCTTGGGTACCATGGACACTTATCACCCTCAAGTTTCACTTTCCCCATACCAAGCTAGTAAATGGGATCATTGCATTCACAAGTAAAAAGTGCATCAACTTATTCATGACAATTAAATGTGGAACCGGTTATTATTTGAGCAAATTGCTTGTGGGCAAATTTGTCATTATTCAAGCGTGAAATATAAGAAGTGTAAAATCCAAAAATAAGGAAGCACGGTTTTAATCCTAAGTAATCCTCTCATCCATTACTTGAAAAACCGCTCACAATTAATACAAGTCCGTATTAAGAATAATAAGTCATTCGCCTTATGTGTAAAATCCTCATGCCATGCTTTCATAAGTAACTACACACTCGCTAAGGAAAGAAAAATAAAACTCACGCAATAATTTACATCCGCATCTTTTTGAGATTTTGGATCTTCAACCCCGCAACCCGTCAAGGTAATATTGGATTGGAGCAATCTATTGAATCCCCGCAACCCGTCAAGGTAATATTGGAACTCAATAGTCACTATAATTAACACCACACTGCCCCTATTGGGAGTCTTGCATTATTTTATTTTTTTTTTCTTTTTTTTTTTTTTCTAGCCACTCATTTTTTTTTTTTCATAAGCCGCTCTTATTTTTCTTTATTCCTCACCAAGAAATTTGCAAAGAAGAAAAAGAAAAACACCCGCTAAATATGGAGCATGACACAAGTTTAGTACACATAAAACGTGCTAACTTAGAATCTTAAGACGTACTCATATCAACCATAAATGATTAGCCAAAAATGCATAAGAGATTACAAACCAATTAAAACCGTACTTGATTATTTATTAACAATTATATACAAGCGAAGAAAATAGAGGTAGAGAAGAGAAGGGTTTAGCCACAAGTAATTGCCATGAAGTCTATCTAGCCCTTTTACACTTGCTTCAACTCTATCATTTCCCATTCTCCACAAATTTAAAATTTCAAAGAATGAAATTGGTGGAAGCTTAGCCTAATAGACCAATGAAGGACTACATGGTTAAGGATACTAGCTAGAGAATGCTAAAATAAGCAAACTCGGGTTGAGTCAAAATATCCATAGCGGGCCTAATATGTCAAGGAAGTCTAAACTTGTTAAAACCATGTTTTATTATATTTTTTTCCTTTTTTATATATTTTTGATGAAAAATAAAAGAAGAAATATATACAATGCAAATGTGTTATGCAAATGAAAATGATTGATGCAAAAATTATGAATGCATATTTTTGTTGGCCAAAGTAAATCAAAAATTTGAAAAATGTTGAAAATTCAATTTTCCCAATTATCATGAAAGACAATGACAAGTTCTAGGTAAGGTCACTTCGATAGAAGACCCCCCTACACTTAAGCTAAACATTGTCCTCAATGTTTAAGAGCATGGAAGTATAAAAACTTCCCCTACACTTATGACAATGAATAAACTTTGCTTAACCCAAGTTAAGGAAAGGACTACTATTAGTGAAATCAAGTTTAAGCACAAGGTGTCAATGAAAAATCACTAAAGTAACGAAGTGAACCGAATACAAGGGCCTCCTCCATAAGCTCCAAAGCATGAAATGAGTGAGCAACCCTACAAACAAGCATGAAGACAAAAGAAGGTCTCCCCTACACTTATCTCCAAATCTATGCCTTTATTCCTAACCTACAACACTCTAACCTAGTTATACGATGCTTGAGTTAATGAGTCTCTAGCTCGACTCGTCCCTCAATGAATTAATTCATGGGGAAAATGGGGACCTCTTGGACCATTTCAACGGAAATGTCCTCCCCAAAGTAGTGCTTAACACGGTGACCATTCACTTTAAAATTTGGACCATCGGGTTGGGACAACTCAAGAGTTCCATATGGAAACACTTGAGCAATAGTGAATGGACCGGACCATCTCGACTTAAGCTTGCCCGCAAAAAGCTTCAATCTTGAGTTAAAGAGGAGAACCGGCTCTCCAACTTTGAACTCACGATTCTTGATCTTAGCATCATGCAATTTCTTAGTCTTTTCCTTGTATAGCAAAGAATTCTCATAGGCATTGGCTCTCAACTCATCCATCTCATTGATTTGATCTTTCCTATGTGAACCGGCTTGGTTTAAATCAAAGTTAGCCCACTTGAGAGCCCAAGATGCCTTATGTTCTAACTCAAATGGGAGGTGGCACGCTTTTCCATAGACAAGCCTATAAGGAGTACAACCAATTGGTGTCTTAAAAGCCGTCCTAAACGCCCACAAAGCATCATCAAGCTTATCCGACCAAGAAGCTCTATGCTCTCCCACCGTTCTCTCTAAAATTCGCTTTAAACCACGATTTGTGACCTCGGTTTGACCATTTGTTTGAGGGTGATACGCGGTAGAAAGTCTATGATTCACTCCATATTTCTTCATAACTCTCGTGAATTGATCATTACAAAAGTGCGTACCACGATCACTTATGATGGCCCGAGGTACACCAAATCTAGCAAACAATTGTTTCAAAAACTTTACAACCACTCTAGCATCATTAGTAGGTAAGGCTTTAGCCTCCACCCACTTGGACACATAATCCACCGCCACAAGTATATACTTGTTTCCCTTAGAGGATGGAAAAGGTCCCATGAAATCTATTCCCCATACATCAAATATCTCACACTCTTGGATAAAATTTTGTGGCATCTCATCACGTTGTGTAATTTTTCCTTGTCTTTGACAAACATCACAAAATTTCACCATCTCTTGAGCATCCTTGTAAATGGAAGGCCAATAGTAACCCGAATCAAAGACTTTCTTGGCGGTGTAGTTAGGCCCAAAATGTCCACCCGTAGGTCCTTTATGACATGCCTCTAAGATTTTAAATGCCTCGGGCCCATCTACACACCGTCTAATGATTTGGTCCGCACATTGCCTAAAAAGATATGGATCATCCCAAAAGTAATACTTAACTTCCTTAAGAAACTTTTTCTTTTGTTGGTAAGTAAGACCCTCAATAAGCACATTGCCCACAAGATAGTTTGCAATATCCGCAAACCAGGGTGTGGCATCCTCTTGGGAAGAGATAGACATGAGCTCCTCTAATGGAAAGGATTCATTGATTTCTTGATGTGGGAAATCTCCTTGAAAAGGATGCTCAAGTCTACTCAAATGATCCGCCGCTAAATTCTCGGCCCCTTTTTTATCACGAATCTCTATCTTAAACTCTTGAAGCAACAAAACCCATCTCAAAAGCCTAGGCTTAGCATCTTGTTTTGTCATAAGATACTTGAGAGCGGAATGATCCGTATACACTATGGTCTTGGAAAGCACAAGATATGGTCTAAACTTCTCAAAAGCATATACTATAGCAAGCAACTCTTTTTCTGTGGTAGTGTAATGAAGTTGTGCACCGGTCATGGTTTTACTCGCATAGTGTATAGGTTGGAAATGCTTATTAACTCTTTGTCCTAAGACGGCCCCCACCGCATAATCACTAGCATCACACATAAGCTCAAAAGGTAATTCCCAATTTGGAGAAACCAAAACGGGAGCCTTTGTCAATTTTTCCTTAAGTGTCTCAAAAGATTCTAAACAAGCTTGGTCAAAAATGAAAGGAGCCTCTTTCTCCAAGAGATGAGTCATCGGTCTAGCTATCTTAGAGAAATCTTGTATAAAGCGCCTATAAAAACCCGCATGACCTAAGAAACTCCTCACACCTTTAACCGAGGTGGGTGGGGGAAGCTTAGCAATCACATCAATTTTGGCTCGATCAACTTCTAATCCCTTATTGGATATCTTGTGTCCTAAAACAATCCCCTCTTTCACCATAAAGTGACATTTCTCCCAATTAAGCACCAAACGTGTTTCCTCACAACGCTTAAGCATTCTCTCAAGATTAGTGAGACAAGAACTAAAGGAGTTCCCAAATACGGAAAAGTCATCCATAAAAACCTCCATGGTTTGCTCTATCATGTCATGGAAAATCGCCATCATGCACCTTTGAAACGTCCCCGGTGCATTACATAGGCCAAAAGGCATCCTCTTGTAAGCAAATGTACCGTATGGACAAGTGAATGTGGTCTTTTCTTGATCCTTAGGGTCAATAGGGATTTGGAAATAACCCGAAAAGCCATCAAGAAAACAATAGTACTCATTTCTCGCTAAGCGTTCAAGCATTTGATCCATAAAGGGAAGCGGGAAATGGTCTTTCCTAGTTGCCTCATTGAGTTTTCTATAATCAATGCAAACTCTCCAACCGGTTACAAGTCTCGTGGGAATAAGATCATTGTTCTCATTAGGCACCACGGTGATTCCACCCTTCTTTGGAACACAATGAACCGGGCTAACCCATGGAGAGTCGGAAATGGGGTAAATCATACCCGCATCCAAGAGTTTAATCACTTCCTTCTTAATAACCTCATGAATTTTTGGGTTAACTCTCCTTTGGTTTTGAATGGCGGGTTTATAATCATCCTCCATAAGGATTTTGTGAGTACAAAAATGTGGATCAATTCCCCTTATGTCGGATATTTTCCATGCTAAAGCTTTCTTATGTTTCTTAAGGACTTCAATGAGTTGCTCCTTCTCATCCTCTTTCAATTCCTTAGCAATAATCACCGGTAATTGGTCTTTTCCTTCTAAGAAAGCATATTCTAAGTGGGATGGAAGTTCCTTAAGTTCAATGGGAGGTGGACTCTCTATGGAAGGTTTCACTATGGAAGGTTCCTCAATGGTAATCTCTTGTGGAATAGGAGAAGGAATAGGGTCCTCATTGAGCAACTTTTGGATTGTAAGAATATCTTCTTCCCAATTAATGGGAGAATCATCATCACCAAGAAAGTTGGACTCAAATTCCTCCAAGAGGAAATCACTCTCTCCAAAAGGTGTTAAAGAGGGAGCAATTGAGGCCACGGTTTCAACATGTGGAATCTTATCACTAGCATTCTTACAAGCATCATGAAAGTGTTCATTACACACCTCATCTAGTACATCCACAATGTTAATCGTCTCACCAGGTCTAGACTCCTTAACCTCTTTTCTATCACAAACTTTCCCTAACTTAAACACCACTTTCTCATCCTCTACTCTCATAATTAATTCTCCTTCCGCCACATCTATCAAGGTACGACCCGTTCTCAAAAACGGTCTACCAACAATCAAAGGCACTCTAGGATCCATGTCATAATCGACCACTACAAAGTCGGCCGGAAAGGTAAACTTGTCCACACCTACAAACACATCTTCCGCTATACCTACGGGGTGAGCTATGGTTCGGTTGGCTAGTTCAAGAGTCATCCTAGTGGGGGTGAGCTCGGGAAGAGAGAGTTGTTTCCAAACCGATAAAGGCATGAGATTTATGCTTGCCCCTAAATCCGCCAAAGCCATGCAATTTTCAACACCGGGAAAATTACAAGGTATCAAGAAGCGCCCCGGATCTCCAAGTTTGGTTGGTAAGGTTTTAAGTAACACCGCGGAACAATTTTCATTAAGTGATGTGTTGGGCAAATCAACCAATTTTTCTTTGTTTGAGAGCAAATCCTTGAACATCTTAGCAAACTTTGGCATATAAGCAAGAGCTTCCGCAAAGGATATGTTGATATTGAGTTGCTTGAACATCCTTAAGAAATTGGAGACTTGTATGTCATCTTTGTTCTTTAACTTGTCCTTTTTCAACCTTGAAGGGTATGGAAGAGTAGGTTTGGGTGTAGGTGGAATAGGTGTTGTAGTGGAAGATTTGTCTTTGTTAGCCTCTTCATTGGGAAGTGTGGAAGGTAAAGGAGAAGTATGAGGTGGTTGAGAAGGTGTGTTTGAGTGAATAGGAGCACTTTGAGGAGGTGGAGTAGAAGTAGAAGGCTTATCACAAGTAGGAGCACAAGCGGGTTGAACAATAGTAGGTTTAGGAGGTGAAGGATCCTTTGTTGTTGTACCACTCCTTGTTGTAATAGCATTGACATTAGCCCTAGGATTTGTTTGTGTGTTGGAAGGTAAAGCCCCTTGTGGTCTTTGATTTAATGCCATGAAAAGCCTATTGAATTGGTCATTCATTTTCTTGTCCATAGCTTGTAATTTCTTTTCAGTCTCTTGATTCATCTTTTGCAAAAGATCCATTGTGTTTAACTCTTGTGGCACATAACCTTGAAAACCTTGAGGTTGGAAAGGTAAAGGTTGGGAGGTAAATCCTTGATTTGGTGGATAAAAGGTACTTGCTTGAGGTTGAAATTGATTTGGTGCCTTGTAGTTATTTCCTTGGTATGGTTGTCTTTGCCCTTGATTCCTTGCTAAAATTTGAGGAGGATTTTGTGGAATTTGGGTGGGTGGTTGGGGTGGAAAGCCGGGTGGAGTAAGGTAATTTTGGGATTTGTAAGAAAGGTTATTTGGATTGATGTTAGGCTTGAAGTGTTCACGGTGTTCCTCTTGGTAAGCATAACATTCCCCTTGATAACCTTGAACCTTGTCACATTGTTCATAAGAGTGAGGGCCTCCACAAGTAACACAAGAAATGGTGATGGCATTCACATTGTTTGAGGAATTGTTCAATGTCATGCTCTTCAAGGCTTGAACTAACTCTTGAGTCATTTCTTGTTGTCCTTGTTTGACTTGTTGAAGGATCTCTTGGTGGTATTTAAGGAATTGGTTATCACAAGGTGTTTGAGAAGTGTTTTGGATAACATGAACTCTTTCTTCAAATGGATCGTTTGTTTGAACCATTGCCTTAGTCTCAATAATGGTCAAAGCCTCATGGTATGTCTTGAAATGAATACTCCCTCCCGCGGAAGCATTTAGTGAATCTTGGTGGTGAGGTTTAAGGCCATTATAGAAAGTATTGATTTGGCTTAGATCATCCATTCCATGATTAGGGCATCGCCTCAACAACTCACTATACTCTTCCCAAGCATCACCAAAGGATTGACTAGGTTTTTGTGTAAAGCCCATAATCAAATTTCTCAAAGCCATAGTCTTTTGTGGGGGAAAGAATTTGTTCAAAAACTTAGTGGTAAAATCATCCCATGTGGTGATACTATCGGGTGGTTGGGTGTCTAACCAATGCTTAGCACTCCCATCTAGTGAAAATGACACTAACAACAATCTAATGACATCAGGTGGAACCCCATTATGCTTAATGGTATTGCAAAGTGAAAGGAATCTCTTAAGATGAGCATGGGGATCCTCATTTTGTTTTCCATAGAAAGGTGATGCAGCAACCATATTGATCATAGATGTATGTAGCTCAAATGTGTTAGCGGGATAGTCGGGAATCTTAATGGCACTAACAAATCCATGAATGTTGGATTGCATACGTTCAAACAAAGTACGGTTATCAACAGCCATGGCTTCTTGTGGTGATGACAAAGCACGATTCTCGTGATCGGCTTGGTGAACGGTGGTGGTCTTACTCTTTCTCTTTTTCTTCCTTTTCGGAGGAAGAGGTTGTACACCAATCGGTATTTGTGCACGCCCGCGAGTGAGCATGCAACTCAATACGAGGAATGAGAGAGAAGCTCTCGTGTGACTTTGAAAAGAATAAGATTATCCTCCTCGAGTTTCAATATTAAATATCCACAAGAAAGTAACAATATATGTAATACTACTTTGGGTGCAAGACCCTCAATGAAGCTTTCCTTCTTAGAATACTCCCAAGTGAACGGGGGGTTAGGTGGCGCGAAGCACTTAAGTACCTATTGACCCTTAGATGGCATTTTATAGCACATCGCCTTTCTATTCACTTAAATGTTCGTATTCTTCGAATTATTGCTTATTGAGAGTATTTATCTATTCTTGCTTTATTTTGTTTGATCGATACGCGTGTCAAGGACCGGAGCGCCCCTCAACACGGTGTATTGCCTCGGCAATACTTATGGAAGATATGTAAATTGATTGTTCTTATACGTATACGTATGTACTTATAATAATATATGGAAAATATTTTTGTATTTATGAGTTTTTAAAGGAAAATACTATATGTACATAAAAAACGAGAGAATCCAATAATATATATTTTTGGGTGCAATCTCTTAGGAAAAAGATTGCTTTTTGGATTTTTTAATTTTTTTGGTCAATTCTTTAGGAAAAGAATTGTTTTGTTAATTTTTTAGTTTTTATATATTTTTATATTTTTGATTTTTTATTTGTTTTTGATTTATAATATGTAAAAATAACGTTCACAAAGTGAACGGATCCCAAAAGCCAATGAAAACCGTCAATCGATAGTCTCTCGTGTAGTCAAAGAACCGGCAGCGGCGCCATTTGAAATGTGTATAATGCAAGTTCGTTTTCTCAGTTCTTAACTAATTGAAAGTCCAATCAATATCAAATTTATAATTGTTTTTGGTTGTTCAAGCTTGCTTGGTAATCTATTGCTAATTCAAACAACACTAAATAAAAATGAAAAATATAAACCTACTTATACGTAAAACAAGTTGCAAATTCCAAATTTTATTCAAGTAAAATATTAAAATGCTAAATTCAAAACTATAAGGACTGAAAATGTAATTTCTATGAAATGAAAATGCTTGAAATGTAAATTCTAAAAGTTATAAGGACTAAAAATGTAAAACAGTTAACTATAAGGACTAAACTTGTAAAAACTTTAACAAACTAACCAAATTTAAACAAACTAACAAACTTTAAAACTGAAATTTAACAAACTTCCAAATGCAAGGACTGAATTATGCAATTACCACTATACAAGGAAGATTAGCTAGGTTTAGAAACTGAATAGAATTCTAGGGACTAAAGTGCAAATAACCAAACTTTTTAAGTAAAAAACGGGCTCAAAGAAAGATTAAGCTCGTTTGAGCTTATTTCTCAACCAATTAAGCTGAAACAAGTTGCAAAACTCTTAAAATCCAATTTTAGCTACGTGTGTTCAAGGAAAATAGCTAAAAGTCCAAAATAAGCAAAAGAGTGCTTATCAATAAGCTCAAAATAAGCTATAGCCTAATCCAAACATCCACAACTTGATTCTTGTATCAAAACTGATTAAGCACTTGATTTAAAGAAGGGGAAATCAAATTAGAACAAATTTCATCCAGTAATAAGCTAGATATCTGAAAATAAGCTCAAATGAGCTTATGTTGACCAAACGTTGACCAATTTTTGGAAAAAGCTCAAAATTTCAAAAACTCATATTCAATACTTTCTAAATGGAAATGTGAAAGAAAATCAAGACTTTTCTGAAGTGGATAATGAGAACTAGCAAAACAGTAAGCTATTCACATCAGAGAATGCAAAATGCTCAAGCTTAAGCTAAAAAGCTGTTTTCTAGCTTATTTCTGAAAACTGTAGATTTTCCTTTTAGAGACTGAATCTTTATGATATGAACTAAGTCTGGAAACAAATTTGAACAAATTTCATCAAAGAACTAAAGAGAACTAGGCAAATGAAATGGACAAGTTTCTAAACCAAAGCTGAAAACAAGTATAACCCAAACTATTTGATTACCAATTGCCTGTTTGACTATTTTATTGACTTGCAAATGACTCAAGACTACTTGTTAACTCCTAATGAGTAAAAATGAACTTCTAAACAACAATTTCTAACACTTAAAATCTGATTCAAAGCTACTCCCAAACACTCCTTTAAAGCTTTTGATCAAACTTTAACAAAGGCTTTATGAGTTATGGTTAAGACTGATTAAAGAGCTATAGCAGACTTGTTTAGGTAAACAAAATGAAAGCTAATGAAACTGAAATCAAGCAATTATATCAACTAGAACTCAATTAAGGTGTTATACTAGAATTTGACTGAAAATGAGCAGAAACTACAAAAGGAGCTTAAAACAATGAACAAGAAGGCAAGATTAAGCTACAAATGAACTCAAATCAATCAATCAACAACTATTGTTCAAGCAAAACAGGCAGCCATCAAAGTTATCTAGGAAAATGAGCAGGCAAGGACTTGTTTAGAGGAACTTAAAACAGAAGCTATGAAACCTATTGTAGAGGTCCTTTGGGAAGAAGAGGAGCGCTGAGCTCTCTTGCCCTAGTGATACCACCACCTATCACTAGCAATCATCTCAAATCAACAATCAAAACAGCTACATTCATCAATCTGCCATGAAAACTTCAAGAACAATGGAAAGAACTGAATTCTTGAACAAACAGCTACAAAACTCCACCAATGTAAGCTATGATCAATGGTTGATCATAACTAACATCAAACAGCAACTAGTATATCCAAGATCAACAAGATTCAACAGGAATTTGAGAAACAGAATTTGGCGGGAAATAGGAAATTTGAATTTATTTGAGTGATTTCTGTTACAAATGGTAGTTACAAGCTCTAACTAACTAACTGACTGACTCAAGAGTTTGTCAGACTCTTGAGTAGTTAGGTGAAAAGGAGGGAAAAAGGGAAAAGGAAAATTTAGAGAACTAGGTGTTTACAAAATTAAGCTACAATGAGAAATGAGGTACAAGCTAAGTATTTATAGGCAAGAAAGGGAGATTCTGTTGGAGTTGTGACGTGTTTGGGCCAATCATCACTTGACACGTGGAGGAATTCTGCAAATCCACTTTGAAGGTGATGAACATATTTTGGGGGTTTTTGATTCAATGGATTATTTGTTAATTGGATAACACCATTGGATTCGTCTTCCAAAATTGAGCAACTTTGGTGTTTTGATCTTTTCATGAAACGCTTTCTATCAAAATCCCGTTCCTGGTAAATATTTTGTTGAAAGAGAAGGACACGTGTCATCTTCTTATTGGTTGAAAAAGTGTGTTGCGGATTGCACTGTTGTGATCTTGCATTAATTGTGGCGGCTGTAAGTGGGACTTTATTATTTGATCCGTGTGACTTGCTTTCTTGCTTCTGATTGGTCCATAGCTTTTCACTTGGATTAAACATTACAAAACTTTCCAAACTTGGCAAATTAAGTCCCTTGACTTGGCAGATTGCTATTTAGGGCTAATATCTTCATTCCTTTGACATTTTTTACCCTTCAACTTTGATTCTTCAACAAAATGGCCCTTTGACTTGAGTTGACTTTGTAGTTGACCAAATTTGACTTTAATCTTGACTTTCCATAATTTGCACTTTAAGTCCTTCAACTTTCACAAATTGTCAAGATAGGTCCTTGAACTTCAAAGTCTTGTCACTTTTGATCCTCTTTTGTCTTTTTCATCCATTTGAGCTTGGTTTTTCCTTGTTTGCTTGAAATTGTATCCTTTTACCTACATAAGAGCACACAAACACAAACATACCACATAACACTGCTTTTTACAAGATAAATGGGTATTTTGCTTCATGTTTTAGGGTTATTTGTTGATAAAAGGATATGAGTTTAAGCTCATATCAATTTACTTAATAAATACTCGGGAATCATTTCAGTTATGAGGGATACATCTACAATGCAAAACAAAACTAAAAGTGGTCTTACCGGAGCGTTGTAGAGAAGTTGTGTGCTTTTAAAGAATAAATACTTTCGACACCAAAGTTATAGATTAGGACAATTTTCAAAATCGACCCAGTTCTCTATAACTTGCAGCTCTGATTACCAATCTCTAACACCCCCAATTTACATTGCACAGCGGAAATACACAATTGGGTGCTAGACACAAGCATCATCACACAAGGTATATTAAACGACTCAAAAGTGAGACGTTTACACATAAATATAAACAAGATTTTCATAAAAGTCTAAAACATAAATTTCATCCCATGATTATACTAAAACGACACCAGAGTAAAACGTTTAGTCCCCATGGATCTCGACCAACAACCAAGAAGTTTAGTATAGTACATTAACATAAAGTAAATTTTTCAACAGTAAAGGATAGAAATAGTTTTTAGACCAACATTCTTCCAAAAGCCAAGCCACAACCTCCACAGCAAAGCTCCATGCTCCATCACTTCCTATTACCTGAAATACATGCTAAAACGAGTCAACAATAATGGTGAACGAGTCTATAGGTTTATCAAATCACATTTGAACACAAGAAGAAAATCAATCATAATCATTTATAGAATTGTCATACACACAATCTATATTCAAGGCAATAATAATAATAATAAACGTTGTATTTAAGCTCATGACACCGACCACTTAACCAAATAGTCACCCACGCCAAATGCCGGCATGACTAGAATAAAACCATTGCCCCTCTAGGGTATCAGTTGCTAGAATACCACATTCTTATTCTCGTAAAATTATCCATCCCAGCGGGTTACTTAACGTAATGCCCTGGTCTCAGATAGTGATGACGTATAGTCCCCAACCAGGTCATGGACCCGGCCCAAGGGTACTACCCGTATCCGGCCCATCACAGATGGGTGGGATAATGTCAGTCAGGCTTATGGGCTTGAATGAACAGTAACCGCACACATGTGTGCGGCCCACGGCCCGGTACGCCCGACACGGCCGACATAGGGTCAGACAGAATGATATTCTGTCTAGGAATATCTTTACCCCAATAAGGAGAGGATATTCACTACCAGAATTAGAAGATAACAATCATTCTAATTCTGGTGCTTATCTCTTCCTTGGGGCCGAAGGATCAGTGAAAGCCCACTAGGGTTTTACTGCCTATAAAAGGAACCCCCAAGGGTTCCACAAAGGTATCACAACTCACTCTAAACTCACATATAACCCTAAATCGATTACTTACTCTCACGCTGGAGTTTAATCGTGGGAAACCTTCCCACGGTAAGCTTAACGCGTGTTGTTTAGTGTGCAGGATCCCAACCAGACGATTCAC
The DNA here is from genome assembly GCA_025667525.1 of Glebionis coronaria. Classification (NCBI taxonomy): domain Eukaryota; kingdom Viridiplantae; phylum Streptophyta; class Magnoliopsida; order Asterales; family Asteraceae; genus Glebionis; species Glebionis coronaria. The sequence continues at coordinate 300,757,587 of CM046881.1, forward strand.
TTGGTGCAGGAGCCGGAGCCCAGCCAACCCGAATTAAGCCTAATTCGAGTCTAGCAAGGATCAACCAACTTTTGCATCAACAAGTTGGCGCCATCCGTGGGACCAGTAACACTAAGCTAGAACAAAATCTCATCTCAAATCTCCAATGACGAAGGGACACCCGCCGACTAACCCCAGGAATGTGAATCCTGGGAACCGGAAGTCCCAAGGGGAAGGGATTCTCATCCCCAACCAGTCACCTAACCGCCTCGCGGGCGGGCTGGGTAACCGTAGCGGTTTTCAACCCGCGGGGGTGACGAGCACGATCTCGGTGACACCCCCACCCACTTCAACCTTGGACAACCCTGATCCAGGGAGTGCGCCAGACCCTCCTAACAAGGAACCACGCAGACCTTCGACGGAGGAAGAAGTGGAAGCCCTACCACTCAGTGAGGAGGATCTTACTCGAGTTCTCACTCAGAATTTTGAAAGGATCGTCCCAGGGATCGCATCAAGATTGAGTCTGGGGAGGAACCTCCAAGCCCGACTCAACTTTGGCGACAGTGGACCATCCACCCCTTCCCAAAACCGGAGAAAAAGGAGGACTCGGCCTCAAGAGCAGGGAACCTTCGAGGAAAACCCTCAACCCCGGAATGTGTTTGAACGCATAGGGGATCGCATCATGCAAGAATTAACGCAGTCTCAAGATGGAGAAAGGTCGGATGGCTCACCCGAGCGGCCAGATCGAGAGCTGACCAGAACCACACGTCGCCCAAGTGTGTGGGATAGAATGAACACAAGGAGGAAGGCTCCTAGTTCGTCTAAAAAAAGTGGCCCCTATTCAAAAGGCGGGGCACCACCGCCGTCCCCAGATCCGTCTGGGGAGGACTCAGATGACCATCCGCCCAAACGCCGTCGGCCTAGGCGCACGCCTCCACCACCAAACAATGATGAGTATTATGGTGGCCCCTACTATCGGGATACGGAAGCAGAGGACCTCTCGCGTCCGTGGTGTGAACCATGGGATGACCCTAGGCTCACACGGCCATGGGCTGATCCCAGGGAAGATCCGTTTACCCTCCGCATACGGAACTATTCTGAGGACACCAAACGTCGCATGCCGGCATGTATCAAGACGTATGATGGGTCCGGTGATCCTGTCGATCACCTCAAAATATTCGATACTCAGGCTAAAATTGAGCGATGGCCCATGCCTATATGGTGCCAAATGTTTAATTCGACCTTGATTGGAAACGCTCGTGACTGGTTCGAGGCACTCCCCCCACGGAGCATTGATAGTTTCACGGAACTACGCACTGCGTTCGAGAACAATTATACTCAAAGGAAGAAGTATAATAGGGATTCGGTTTCATTGGCAACTGTCAAGCAACGGCCGGGGGAGTCCACAGAAGCCTTCACTGAGCGCTTCAATGATGAGTGCACACGCACGAGAACCATGCCAGAGCTCCTGAAAATCTCTGACTACATGCACACCATAACAGACAGAGAACTGATCAGGCGTCTCAACGACAAGCGTCCAGAGAGATATGATGACCTCATGGAAAGGGTCAGAAATTTCATAGAGGGAGAGACAGCTGTTGCCGCAGCCTACCCATCCCGAGGAAATGGGTACCGCTCAAATGACCAGTCCCGGAGACAGTCGGGCGGTCAAGGCAACCAGAACAATAACAAGGGCTCGGACTATAAGAGCCAAAGCAAAGGCGGACGGTCGGACGACAAGTTCACCCCCTAAAGATGTCCTACCGGGAGATCTTGTTGACTGAAGGGGCGAATTTTCCAAGGCCTCCCCCAATGACAACACCCCCGAAACGTCGGCAGGGAAGTCGCTTCTGCGAGTTCCATAATGACAAAGGACACGGCACGGAGGAGTGTATCCAGCTGAAGAAGCATATTGAGTCGCTAATCAAATCAGGCAAACTCAAGCACCTAGTTAAGGATTGGAAAGACGGAAAGGACAACAACAAGAAGTATGATAAGAAGGATCCCCAAAAGGACAAGCCTTCTACCATATACATGATCCAATCCAGACAGCGCCGCACGAGACAGAAAATTGGCCAAAAATTTTCACGCGGCAAGGAAATCTCATTCCCTCTCATTACAGCAAGTGACGTGGTTGATGCGCCTCTCACTATTGAGATAAGCATTGGAACACACAATGTTCGTCGCATGTATGTGGATGGAGGGTCGTCAGCAGAGGTGTTGTATGAACACTGCTTTGTGCAGTTATGCCCAGAAATAAGAAGCCAATTAGTATCGGCCACGTCGCCGCTTACTGGCTTTAGTGGAGATACTATCTGGCCAATAGGGCAGTTGCGTTTGCTTGTCACCATTGGGAATGAGGAACATTCCACTACAACGTGGATGAACTTCATGGTGATACGTTCACACTCTCCTTATAATGGAATCATAGGCAGACCAGGCATTTTGGCTATCCGGGCAGTACCCTCTACGGCACACGGAATGATTAAATTCCCCGTTGATGGGGGAATCGTTACTATTTATAACACAGTCGTGCCAACATCCGAGTGTCACACTGTGACAACACCGGCACCACATGTACCACCCAAGGATGGAGCACCACCACCCAATTGGAAGGTGGCCATTCACCCTGACTACCCGGAACAGGAGGTATCCATAGGAGGGGCGCTCTCAGATAGTGGCAAAAGGGCCATGTGTTCTCTTTTAAGTGCAAACCTGGACATATTCGCATGGGAGCCAAAACATATGACGGGTGTGCCACGCGCGATAGCAGAGCATAAACTCCACATCCGCCAAGGGTACCAACCCATCAAGCAAAAGAAGCGCGGCCAGGCGCCCGAGCGAAGTCAAGTTATACTGGAGGAAGTGCGGAAGCTGGTGGACGCAGGCATCATGCGCGAGGTATACTACCACGAGTGGTTATCCAATCCGGTCATGGTCAAGAAACATGACGGAAGTTGGCGCATGTGCGTGGATTTCACGGATCTGAACAAGGCCTGCCCACAGGACTGTTACCCGCTACCAGAAATCGACTGGAAAGTAGAGTCCTTATGTGGATATCCTTTCAAATGCTTCTTGGATGCATATAAAGGGTATCACCAAATCCAGATGGCGGAGGAGGATGAAGAAAAAACGGCGTTCCACACAAGCCAGGGCGTATATTGCTATACGAAAATGCTGTTCGGATAAAAGAACGCCGGCGCTACGTATCAGCGGTTGGTGGATAAAGCTTTCGAATCACAAATAGGACGCAACTTGGAAGTATATGTTGATGACTTGGTGATAAAAAGCCACACGGAGGAGGCACTTCTCCGGGATGTCCAAGAGACATTCGACACGCTGAGAAGGATTAACATGAAGTTAAATCCAAAGAAATGTACGTTTGGTGCAACAGAAGGAATGTTCCTGGGATATTTGATTGACCCAAACGGCATCAGACCTTTTCCGGAGAAGACGGACGCAGTGATACGGCTACCGTCCCCGCAGACACGGAAGGAGGTGCAGTCCCTGAATGGGAAGTTAGCCGGGCTGAATAGATTTCTATCTAAATCCGCAGAGAAGTCCTTACCCCTATTTAAGACACTCAAGAAGTGTATTAGAGAGGGAGACTTCCGTTGGACGAAGGAAGTTGAGGAAGCCTTTGGCCAACTCAAGCAGCATCTCGCATCTCTCCCCAGGGATATTTGATTGACCCAAACGGCATCAGCCTCTAGGGTATCAGTTGCTAGAATACCACATTCTTATTCTCGTAAAATTATCCATCCCAGCGGGTTAATTAACGTAATGCCCTGGTCTCAGATAGGGTGGTCAACCCAATAGTACTATCATTAGAATAAGCGGCTATTCCCGACTCACAACATCAAGTCAGAAGATAGTTAACGGCTCATGAATTTAGGGTCTTTAGCAACAAGGTGCTCAATACAATGTAATCAACTTAGCAACATTCGGGTCCAACAATTACTCATGACTTATGTTCATTTATTTTCAAATAGCATGTATCTCCCTCGCGGGTATAAAACATTTAGTAGCTAGCATAAAAAGTAAGGCTATAGACTCACCTTAGTATAAGAGATCTAGTGAGATGATCTTCGATGATAATGGATGCCTTTCAAACACGAGAACCACTACCTATCAAATAAGGCGCGTTCATTAATAATGACTCGAGAAATAAATCATATATAACAAAATCAAACTCAAACTCATAAAGACACGATAAACTCGAGAGAAAACGATATAAATAACTTCATTATACTTTACTACACTTTTACTTTACCATTTTATACTTTTAACAAAGTCCGCCGGCACATACTACATGTACTAGCTTATTTACCCCTTTTAAACTTGTCAACCGTTTATGAAATGACTCAATAAACTGACTTACTATATATAGAAAGTCCTCCTACAAGTTTATCAAATGAAATTACTTTTAAATTCCTTTACCCTGCTCATTTTCAAACTTCAAAATCCAGACAGATTTACGTTAATTTTTCATACAACTGTTTAACTTCTTTAAACGACTCCGTTTACAAAACCGACACCTGGGTTTTAAAGTAAACACAACCTCTAAGGTAAACACCTCATTATCAATAGGTTACATATTTCAAAAATTCCATTTAGAGTCCCCGAGATTCGATCCAAATATCGACAACAACTATATGTAGTGCCGATACTCGTCTCCCGGTACACGATCAATCAAAACATCATAACTTTGTGCTCGTTTGGAGCTAGAAGCTCTACCTTATATCAAATCGAAGCTAATAAAATTATCTACAACCCTAGGCTATAAGTTAAGCCATTTTCAAAACATAAAAATTCGGATTTTACTGTTTACTTACTGTTATAAAATGACCATTAAAAACTTGTAGAAAATCACCTTTTTGATCATAACCAACCATGAAAATGATCATCCCTATACCCTAACATCAACATATATGATCCATAACATCCAAATCATCATAAAAATAAAAACCTTTAGATCAAAATGAAGTTTTTAACAAAATTCTTGCAACAATCACCATTGATCATGGCAAGAACACCATGCATGATCATGGCTTCTACCTACCAACATCAAAATGATCCTTGATCAATTATAAGATTGGGTCTTGCTTTAGTTTTGCTCCAATCATAAACAAAATCAAGTTAAAATTGAAAATGTATGGGTTTGGTGGTGGGTTTGAAGTCACGACATAAAAAGAAAAACAAGGAGAGAGAGTGAAAATTTTAGTGGAAATACTGTGATGTGTGTGTTTGTTTTAGCTTTATATATAGTGCATGAGGGACCATTGTTGTAATTTTGCAATCGTTGTGGCTCAAAATGAAAATAGTTAGCTAAAAAGCGGGAAATAAGCATTAGTAAATTTTGAAAATATTTACGGGGCTCGGGTTTCATAAAGATACTTTTAAAAATTTAAAACTTACCTCAAATATAATAATATCAACTCCCGATTCGACTTAACACGTCATTTAAAATAAAACATCAAAAATGAAAAAAAATCGAACAACCGACAATAAGACGTAAAATATTTGGCATTCATCGACATCACGCTTGCTAATACTCCTTATACTTATTAAAATTAAAATATAAACCTTCCAACATCTGTTTAAACTTAAACTTTCAAAAATAAATATCATTCAAACTCATCCAAAAATTTCAAAAATAATCATAAAATAAGATTAAGCAATGACCTTGGTTTTAGGTTGTCACACACAAGTCTATTAATATTCTTAACGTTTATGTGCCCTAACCTTCTGTGCCATAGGTTACTCTCATCTACTGAAGCTTTAGCATAAAGGCATGACAGGTTTTTGTTCATCCTAATTCCATTAAGATTAACATTATAAATGTCCTTATGTGTTCTATAATCAATAAACTTCTCATCATGCATCTTAAAATCTCTACTCAACACCAAGCATTCAGTATCAGTGAAAAGAACTTTATTCTTGTTATCACACACTTGTGACACACTAAACAAATTATAGTCAAGTTCTTTTACTAGAAAAACGTTTTCAAAACGTAAATTGTTGGTGATAAGAGTGCCTTTGCCAGATATTGTTCCATAGCCTCCTCCAAAGTACACTTTTTCACCATCTTTAATGGGGGTAAAATTTGACAAATAATCTTCCTTCCTCGTCATGTGCCTAGAGCATCCATTGTCCCTATATCCATGATCATTGACCTGCTTTTGAATGCCCTGTACATAAATAAAACAAATTAGTTTTCTTTGGGAACCCAAGCCTGAGCAGACTTGGATTCATGTATTTGTTCAACAAGAACAGATTTAGTCCTTATAACAACCCATTGTTCATCCCTTTGTGGCCTGAACACCCAGTTTACCCAATTGGTTTAGTAATGACCTTTGAAAGATAATGAAATCTGTTACAGGTCATAGAAATCCCATCAGAATTAGGGTTTTGGTCTTGTTTAGGTATCCAAGTCAGACTAGATGAAGCTTTAAACCCCTTTCTTTTAGGCTGTAAGTACCTATTATTACATGGTTTAACACAAGTCCAACACCGGCTTGTTGTGGCATTTTCACACCATACCTAGAGCTTTCAGCGTTGGAATTTTTCCTGTCAGCGTTGAATTTGTTCTTGTCAGCGCTGAATTTGTTCTTGTCAGCCCCCAAATTAGGGTTTGCTACAAGAACCCATTGTCTGTTAGACCATGTGTTGGTCTTTTGAAAGGGCCTTTGTCCATGAGTATTTGTCCCTTTAGTGAAGAAGGGAGCTGGTCTAGTAACTTGTGGACTTGGTTGGACAAAAGGTCTGAGTTTGACCATGGTTGACCTATTGTCAACGTTGACTTTTGAGGCGCTGACACATTTATAGGCCAAGTGAGAAAAGCTCCCACATGTGTAACAACCTTTTCTAGACATAAATTTAGGTCTAGATTGAAAGAACCCTGTCTCATTAACACTAGCTTGGCTTTATGGTGACCTAGGTTTTCTCTACATTTTAGCATATTTAACACTAGGTTTTCTCTTAACAGATGAGCCAAGGTCAACAGGGTTTCTAGTGGTAGGGCTGGTCACAGTAATGGGTGTAGGCTCAAATGGACTCTCACTAAGCATTCCACCCTTAACAAAGAGAAAAGGGTTGTCTGCTTTCCACTTCTCAAGGTCAGTCACCTTTTGTTGATATTCCTCAACTGTGGTGAGCACTCTAGGTGGAGGAATAAATTTCTCTTCTTGGAGTTCTGGAATACCAGTCCAAGAGAGATCTTTTATCTGAACACCATAAGAGTTCCCAGCAGGTGGAGGAACAACAACATATTCATTCGTCCCAATCCCAAACATACCCTAGGGTTTCTTTGTTCACTGACACATTTTTCTAGGGTTTGACTGGCTTTATCAAAAAATTTAATTTTAAGCCCTACATTTTATTTATCCTTAATGGCCTCATCTAACTTAAGTTGCACTTCACCTCTGGATCTCATGAGAGTGTGCCTCAGTTCAACACTAACTTTAAGATCATGAGACAAAACATTAATTTGATCTTTTAGGTCAAATTCCATTTTCTTATATTCCTTTACAGTCTTTTCAGTTTGTATAAGTGCCATTTGATAATTTGATAGCCTACATTCTACATCAAAAACATCTGATTTTAACTTTAAAATTTCTTTGTTAAGCTTTTCAGTGTTTAATCGACAACCTTTACTACAGTAAGCATCATCATATACCTCATTATCTTATGAATATGAGGAATTGGCCATAAGAGCAAAGTGAACATGCTCTTCTTCTTCCTTCTCAGCAATCAAAGCCTTATTCTCTTTCACATCCTTTGCTAAAAAGCTCCAGCCCCATCCAACACCATCAATGACCTTCATGGCAACCATAGCCTTTGGCTTAGTATCTTCAACCTTGATGATTTGGCTTAAAGCCTTTCCAACATCAGATATTCTTGGAGATCTACATTCCCTCATAAAGTGATCCATACTATGGTAGTTGTAACACTCAACCTTGGATTTATCAAATCCAACAGTGTCTTTAGCATTGAAGGTCATTTTCCTTTCAAATCTCCTATTCCATCTGTTGGCCCTTATGCTTGCAAGTGCCATATTCCATTTAATATCCATCTCTTCCAAATTCTCATCACTGATTTTCTCAAGATCCTCATATGTAATCAAGGAACCATTATGGAATGCAGCAGTGTATGCACATACTGTATCCAGATCAATACCAGCAGGTTTAAGCTTTGGTGAGTCAACATTGTATGTGTCAGCGTCTGAATGTGAGGCGCTGACAAAGGTTGATCCATCGCTGACATAAGGTGATCCAGTAACAGGATGTACATATGATTCTCTTTCACTAGTTTGAGTTTCACTATGTGAGATGAAAGCCATGTTTCCAGATGTTGACTTGCTTCCATGATCCAGTAAGATTTCATTCTCTACAATCTTTAACTTATTGTAGACGTCATCAAAAGTAGAACTCTTATGGGCATTGGTAGCAATGATACACCTAGCTTCAATTTTCCATGCTTCACCAAGACTTTTAAGGAAATTAGTAATGATATCTTCATCATCATATTCTGTTCCAATAAAGGTCAACTTGCTAGTGATGTCTAGAAGCCTGCTTCTTACCTCACTTAGCTTCTCAGTGGGAAGAGCTTTAAACATAGCATATTCATGCAAAAGTTGCTTCTTCTTTTCTTTGGTAGTGTCATCATTACCACCATAGTTGATTTGAAGAGCTGCCCAAAGTTCTTTGGCAAACTCAAAACTCCTATACTTGTGCTGATTTTTTGGACCCAAAGAGAGTTTAGAATGCTCAAGGTCTTCATATCATTCCTTCTTTTGCCTATATCTAAAGTTGAGATAGCTCTTCCATCTTCAGGTCTTTCTCTACGCTCTTCAGCAGGAGAACCAGCAGTAGTCCTTGCTGCAATAGCAGCAGTAATCCTAGCTGCTTTATCAAATTGATTTCCAAATTCAATAAATTCCTAGAGAGTATGATCATGAATTTGAAGGTATTGTTCAAAAATGAACTTCCATTGTTCAAATTTGTCAGGGTCGAGCATGGGGATTTTTAGGTTGTGATTTGAAGAGGAAGAAGATTTTGTAGCAGACATCTTTTCTTGTTTTAGGGTTTCGGTGTTTTTAGGGTTTACTTTTCTTCTAGATCAAAGTTCCTCAACAAGCTCTGATACCACTTGTTGATCCTAAACTTAGATCGACTAGCTTTGTGTTAATGAGATTGAATCAAGTTTAACACGTAGAGAAACTTTGTTGTTTATGAATAATCTAAGTGTTATACGGAATTAACACTTAGAATAAAGAACAAGTAAAACAGTTAAACGAAAATTTCACTCTTGATTGATAATCGAACTTGCTTACAATGAAAGTTGAATACTGAATAATGTATATATAAACTACAAACCCTACGACCTTCTTTTATAACATAAGGAGTCGTGTACAAAAGATAACCTATCAACTATTCTAGGTAAAGATAAATATAGAAAATACAACATTGAGTATATCTTTACTTCAAATAATAAACGTGTTGACTAAGTATTCCTATCAGTGGTTGGACTTCTTCTTGTCAGCACTTGGATATCTCATGTCAATGCTTGATCTGTCAGTGCTTCATTTCCTCTTGTCAGCATCCTATTTACTCTTGTCAGCGTCCAATTTACTCTTGTCAGCGTCTGAGTGACTTAGCCCATTTTATTCCCAACAGATGGCTCAAACCGACATGTGCGAAATGTTTTCGAATATCATGGCATATGATAAGGGGGAGAAAAATGGATTTGGATATCAAAATATATTTCATGGTGACATATACTTACCCTCAACCCATTTATTTCACGACGATGAAGATTATGGTGACAAAAGGATGGTAGGATAGGTTAAGTCTAATGATTCTTCCAAAACCAGAGGAATCTTCCCAAGGACATTCCATAGCTAGAAATAGTAGTCCTTAGGAAAGATGGAGAAAGATTGTGAACGTAGCTGAATGCCGACCAAGTACTTAAGTTAGCATTGGAACAATCACAACAAGGTGCTAGTTATGACGTATTGGTAAGCATTAAAGGGGTTGAAGAATGAAAAATAATTATAAAGATAAAGGGTCTAAAGAAATAAGCCCTCCTTACAACCTTAGGTAGAAACCGGGTCAACTCATTAACTATTGAGATCATTTTTAATAATGCTTGATATTGAAGATAGACATCATGGACCCAGTGATACAATGCACAACCTATCCCAGCTAACTCAGATATCTCTTAAAATGTATTTGTTTTATTAACACAGAGACAACGCATTATCTATCGATTTATTCACTCCGAGTAAATTGATATTGAAAAGGTGGCACTCCTCTCCAGCCTCCGATCACTAAAATCCAAAGTGCACGATCAAGTCTAGAGCCATTTGAGAACATCAAATATCTCATTAGGACACACTTCCATATTTCCTTGCTTCTTCACACTCTGTGAAAAGTAAGAAAGATATTAAGAGTCCTATGTAAAATCTTCATGATCTTGCCTGAACATCCGAGTAATATGCAAGTATTTACAATGAAGATGGAAATCCTTCTTGAGAATATATTAAAAAGCTCATGGTAGGTTATTTGTGTGATTCTTTATGAATCAAACTTGTGATAACTGGAAAGCAACAATTGTTTAATTCTTAATTGAATTTAAACACGTTCCAGGCCTCTACGCAATATCTCAGTGATCTTGCCAGAACACTCAGAGTAACACCTTAGTGTTCATAGTGATGAGTGGAAATCCTTCTAGTGTTAACGTCAAACAGCACTTGGTAGGTAACTTGCAAGATTCTATATGAATCAAGCTCGTGACAACTGGAAAGCAACGATGGTGCGATTCTTTAATGAATCAAACTCGTTCCAGGAATCGGAATTGACGGCTTCAATCATACGGATAACTTTATCCAAATGATTCACTCTTTACGTTCGTAGTCAGCTTTGGACGATCGAGTAAAGAGAACGAGTTTACCTGCAAAATCTTGTCAAGGAGATTTTTAATTAAATCTACCTGCCACAAGTATGATATTTAATATCGTCCAACGGTCTTCACCGACCGGAGGTAAAATGCTACCGAATTAGTATGAAATGTTCAAAGCCATTTCGTTCGTGTCTACTTATGTTACTACATTTGAAGATGGTGGCGTTGCGGAATCTGAGGAGAGGTCGTCCCTGCATGCTTATACATTATGCACTTAATACTTCATCTAATTCAAGAAAGCCTAAAAGTCAAGTCTTTCGCTGTATCGAACTCGGAAGCTTTCAAGAATTACGAAGGTATAAGTGATGAGACTGCTTTTATACATAGTCTCATCGTCCAAAAAGGGCTTTAAATGCATACAGTATCATGAAATTGGCCAAATATATGCTTGTGTTTGTTACTTGTGTATTTTAGGTACGGATATTGAGCAAATGACAAAAGATCACAAGAATCACACAAAAACGAACACGGGAAACGAAGCCGCACGATGAACCAAGCCCTAATGAAGAATTTTCCAAGACAAACCCTTGAAGATTTAAAGATTATGCAAGAAGGGTCCTCCAATATTAAAGAATTGACACTTTATACCCTTGTATCCTCATAATTACAAGATTGGTCCCTAAAGTTTGTCAATATTGCAAAAAGGGCCCCCCACTTTGAAGAATTGGCAATTTTAATCCCTCAACAAAACTAAAATGTCAATATTAATCCTCCTCAAATTCAAACATCCCATTAAGGACATCAAGTTACAAGAAATTACAAGTTTGGTCCTTTAAAAATGTCAAAATTACCAAAAGGACCTTTGACTTTGAAGAAATGGCAAAAATGGTCTCTTATTAATCATGATTTTTCAAAATCAGTCCTCCAAGAAGTCAACAAGACAATTCAAGACCATTATCTATGAAGAAAATGCCAAATCAGTCCTTCAAGAATCAAGAAATGGCAAGAAATACCCCTGAAATCACTTTACAAAACTTTTTGGGGCGAAAGTGTGAAGTTTGAAACTTCAATAACAAAGAAAACGGAGTTTGGGCTGTGTATTTACAAAGTGAAAGGAATTTGAAAGACAAGGGGCTCCTTGGCAGACATCATATCTTACCTAGACCAACCACCATGTGACATGTGCCCCACTACCTGAAATCAAACAATCACACTTCACCAATTCTCCACCACACCAATCCACTAATCCGGTTTATTTATTAATAAACCTTGGCGCCTAAACACGTTTTTAACCATAATCCTAACCAAAAACAGATTAAAAACCTGTTCTTCATGTTCATAATCCTAATTGGGCATTTCATGTTTACCAAAAATTAGCCCCTAAATCTTTCCAGATTTATGATTAAGCATGTTTTAATCATAACGCCACTTTCAAAAAGCTTGCCACATCACCACCTTGGACACATGATTCCCCTGCTTTTTCACCTTTGAGCAAGAAGCCAAAACTTGGACAGTCATCCAACGTTCCACAACATTGCTTGGAAGTTAAGCTCATTGTGAGCCCTTAGATACATTCCAACACATGCCAGCTCCATAACAAAACAAGAACTAGTCACATGATCAAGATAACTTCAAAACCCTCAAGGGGAATTTTGGGACTTCTACTGCATTAGGGTTCACGTTTTTTAGCTTTCACTAGTTCATTGTACGCCTATAAAAGGCATAGGACTCATTACATTTCAGTTTTCTCTTGAATTTTCCTTTGTTCAAAGTTCTGTAAATCCATATTCAGTTTAATGAAATGTGTTTGAATCTTTGAAGAAAACTCAAGTGCCATTGTTATTTCCTGCTTATTATTGTTACATGTTTACTAATCTTCAATCTTAAAACTTGTTTTTAAAGGAGTGTGCAAAAGTTTGCACATTTTCCTATAACTTGATATTTTGCTAAGTTTCTTGGTACACCTTGGAATTCTTGGGCTATAAAGCTGATCATAGCATCCTGATACTGTGATATCAAGGTGTTGTTAAGCTTATAACTTAGGGATAATCAAGTATGGGGTACAAGAGTTGCATTAATCAAGGCTTTTCACCTTTCTGTTTTTGATATTGTGCTTCTAACCTTGTTGAATCTTAGCAGGCTTTATTGTGGAAGCTTGTGCTTGTTCTTGCTAGCACATAAGCTCAAAATTCGTGGGTGTGGATGTACATCCATGAGGTTTGCACCCTTAATCTCAAAATCTGATAAAAATTTGGATATTTGTGATATTTGTGTGTTGCTTGTGTTCTTGTGAAATTTGTGGCTCAATCTTGCTTAAATCTGCATATTACATCTGTTATTGTGTTGATTTGGGCTTGGGTAACCTTGGAATACACTTTTGATTTGAAATTTTTGATTTGAAAATTTAAAGGGGTGTTTGGGTTAACCTGTTGTGAATCATAGTGTGTCATTGTGTTGTTGAAAAGTGTTGTTTGTGCTTTGTATCTGTTATCTACTTGGTTGAGTGCTATTTGCTGCAAGTTATTGGGCTTAAACCATTGAATCAAACATTGTGCTATAATCTGCTTGTTTTGACTGTTTTTGACCTAAGACTTTGGGAACACCTAGAGTGTATGCATGCTTAGGGCTAAAAAGTGATTTGAAAATTTAAAGGGGTGTTTGGGTTAACCTGTTGTGAATCATAGTGTGTTATGGTGAAGTTTGGCTGGCTGAATTGTGCTATAAGTGCTTATTGAACCATAACTGCTTATTTGTTCATGTCTGGGCTAGATCTGGTGATGTTTTGGATTAAATTTAGTACTAATTGGCTGATTGTGATTGTGTTTTTATAATTGCTATTGACTCCTTATGATTAACTGATCATTTGGGTGCCTTTGTGAAACTTGAATCCACAAAAAAGTCACTAAAGACAAATAGTCAAACAAGTCAAGCAGTGGAAAAAGTTTCCACTGCTCAGACACCAAAACTAGCCCCTGCTAGTGTAATTTTGCATTCAACTTATTAATAAGCCATATTGGCTTATCTAGACCTGCAACAACTTACTTTTTGTGATCAATCTTCCTCATTTGACCCATTTGTTTGAACTGAGCTTATCAGACCTTGACTTTGACTTTTTGCTAGAAAACTCATAAAGCTGACTTTTAATTAAGTGCTTATTTGCTTATTCCAGCTTATTGAGTTAACTTATTTGAAAAATTTTTGTTGATTAAGCTTAGTTAAGTCATTTAAAAGCTTTAGAAACTTGAATCAGCTCTTGGGGTGGCCTAGAACTCGAAAACGACTATTTTGTCGTTTTGTGAAGATAGCTTATTGCTTTTTCAGGCTTATTCCTTGTGCTTATTTCAAAAAAAAAATTACAGAAGTCTTAAGTAACTCAAAAGAAGCTTGTGTGTCTAATTTGAGCTTATGGCATCATCTTATAGCTTAATGGGCCAAAAAGCCCATTAAGAATGAGCTGCTTTGAAATAAGCTAGCTTATACTCATTTTCAGCTTTTGGGCTCTCAGAGTTTTGTGTTTAAAATCAAATTTTGAGTCAGATAGGAGCTTTTGGGCCATTTTTATAAACATTTTTCTTATTGGGCTTATTTTGGCCCAATAAGGATCTGTTTTGGACTTTGGCCCATTTGGAGGCCATTAGGGGTATTTTTGTAATTTCAACTTTATTTCTGTGTTTATTAGGTTAAATTAAACTAGTTTGCAACTATTTATAATTTTTTATAAATTTTGGATTTTTAATATTATTTTATTATTATTTTATTATTAAAAATTAAAATTTAGATTTTCCAAGTTTTTATATTTCTCTTAGGTTAAATATATTAAGTTAGGAATTTTACAATTTTTAGAATATTTTTATTTTCATTAGATTAATTTTTATAATCATTTTAAGTTTTAATAGTTTTTAATTGTTGTTAAATAGTTTTAATTTTAAATTTTAAAAAATAGTTTTAAATTAAGTTAGGTCATTTTAGAGGTTTACAATTGAAAAAACTCATTTTGGGCTTTTTGTTAATTAAATTGATTTTTTGGGCTTTAATTAGCATTAAAAATTATCATTTAATTAAATAAAAGGTTTGAGTGATTTTTGATTTTTTGGAAACTCTAATTAAATTATTTAGGATTAATTGCAATTTTCTAGGAATTTTTAGAGTAAATTTTTAATTTTGCTACTTTTTACGGTTTCACATGTACGACATTTCGTCTTAATTTAATTCGTCATCGTAACCGTCATTCTCTTCTAATCTCATTTCTTCTTTCCTTTTCTCATAAGTATAATCACAAAGTTAATCATCTCTTAACACACACACCAAGCCTCCTTGAGAACGATCACCACTTTGGGTCATAACTTGTGGTTTTCCTAAATCACTTGTTAATACTTTCCCTAATTAGGCTCTTTTTCCTAAAAGACGTGTTTTTACAACTATCATTTTGGCGCCGCCACCGGGAGGCGAGTTGTGTTTTGATTTGGCAATTGTTGTTTTTATATATAGCCATAATATCTATTTGTATTAGTATCACACTACTAATACGTATTATCGGTATTTCATTTTTTGTGTGAATATTATTAATATATTGTATACGTAGAACAATAAATTCACAAGTACTCCAAAAGCGTGAAAACACAACCTTGACTTGGGAGGTCATTACCCAATCATTGTATTCGAATCTCAAACAAGAAAGAAAAGGCAAAAATAGATAAATACTTTCGTGAAGCTCGATTTTGAAAAATACAAACTATAAGGTGCGTATAAGGCGGGTATTATAAAATATACCCTAAGGAAAAAGGCTCTTAAGTGCTTCGCGCCGCCTCGTTTCCCCGCTTGCTTGTGAGTATTTTGAGATTGAAGGCTAATCGAGGGTTTTGCCGCCCAAAGTATTATTAAGTATCATATATACTTTCTTGGTTTCATTTGATTAAACCCTCTTGAGTGTTTTGGTGTTTCACCAACGTTCTAAAGTCATCGAAGGCGTTCACTCATGTGGTCGTTTTCATTCCTTGAGGCTTCTTTAATCAAGAGATTTGATTAAGGAGGAGATTTGTAGATTTTGGTCTACTTAATACAATCACAAAAATCCAAAAAAAAGTAAAAACAATCAAAAACCACAAAAAAATTGGAAAAATACAAAACACCAAAAAGAATCTTCTTTGCTCATCCCCTCGTTGTATGTGACGTTTATGCAAACCCGCAACCAAGCAAGACGTGCACGTCAACGAAGAAACCGAAAGGAGTCAACACCTACTCCTAATCTTTCTAGTGAGGAGTCTCCTATTGACGAACCCATTGTAAGAGAGGAACCAACCATGGAGAATCGAACTATGATGGAGTTACTTAAAGCACCCACCGAGGGTTATGGAGAGGCTATTGTAATTCCCGCTATCCTTGTGGAAAATTTTGAAGTAAAAACGGGTTTGTTGTCGATGATCCAAAACAACAAATTCAGTGGTGATGAAAAGGACAACCCGCACAACCATATCCGCCAATTCTATCGTCTTACCGCCACTTGCGTATTTAAGGATGTTGCTAATGACTTGATTAAGATGATGCTTTTTCCGTATTCATTAGCGGGGCCCGCTAAAATTTGGTTAGAGAAAGAGCCACCCAATTCTATATTGACGTGGAAGGATCTCATTTCTAATTTTGTGAACCAATTTTTCCCGCCCTCTAAGACTACGCATTTGAAAAACGAGATTTCAAAATTTTCTCAAGAATTTAATGAGAGTTTTTCAACGGCTTGGAATAGGTTTAAGGAAATGTTACATGAGTGTCCTCATCACGTTTTTTCCGATTTGCATCAAATTGACACGTTTTACAATGGACTTAATGATCATGAAAGGGATTATCTAAATGCCGCCGCGGGTGGTAATTTTTTGTGTAAAACGGTTGAGGAAGCTTTGGTGATAATTGAGAATAGATCTAAGGTGTATAGTCCTCGTAGCACGTCGAGTGTTCGTAAGGCTTCGTCTTCGGCTTCACCTTCTTTTTCTAATACCATCGATGCTTGCCAAATTGAGGCGAACTTGGAATTCAAAGTTGGAGAACAAAGTGCTCCCACTACGGCTAAAGCGGTTGAGGCTTCATGCATGTATTGTGGTGGAGGTCATGATTTCTCCGAGTGCATTACCAACGGTGGTAAGTGATGAGACTGCTTTTATACATAGTCTCATCGTCTAAATCGGGCTTAAGATGCATAAAATATCATTAAAATACCCAAATATATGCTTGTGTTTGTTGCTTGTGTATTTTTAGGTACGGATATTGAGGAAAAGGCAAAATATCACAAGAATCATTCAAAAACGAACACGGGAAACGAAGCCGCACAATGAACCGGACCCAAATCTGGAATTTCCAAAATGGACCTTGAAGAATTGAAGATTGGCAACTTTAGTCCCTCATTTTTGAAGACTTGGAAATTTATACCCTTGCATAATTCATAAAATGCATTGTGGTCCCTAAATTATCAAAATATTACAAGTTCAGTCCTTGAAGAATCCAAGAATTGCATTTGAAGTCCTTGTTAAAAGTATGAAAACAACTTGTGCCAAAAATGACAAGTTGTGTAAAGTTGTTATCAAAGGGAAATCAAGTTTGAGCTATTATTTACAACATGAACAAATGAGGAACCTTGGGGGCCATTACTGCCAAACCACACAACTTACACACCCACTCACAACCTGACACGTCACCATAACCCACCCATTTACCCAAACCCTTACCCACTTACCCAACCCGTAACCCATAACCCAATACCAGGTTTATTAAATAAACCTGGTCAACCCACTCAGTCAAATCCCATACTTTCCCTCCTTAAACATCATTTTAAATTAATCTTTCCCTTTTTCAAATTAAACTTCCCCTAAACACCACTTAAACCCTAAAAATTTCCAGGCACAATTAACTTATAATCAAAGGGGTTTTGCTTCTTCTTTTCCAGATTGATGATTAAGCTCTTTGTCACCAAAACCCACCTCCCAAAACACCACAAGACACACCCATGTGTCTTGTGGGACCCTCCCCTGCACCCGTCCCTTTCCATCAAAACCCTACACCCGACCAAACCAACGTCCCACATGTTCCCCTTGGTCCCTAAGTTCAAAATAGACATCCAAGATCAAAGTTGCAAGCTGGCACATCACCATCATTCACATGAGGCAACAATTTGACCATTTTCAGTTAAATTTACCAAGGGCATTTTAGGAATTCTCCTGTTAGGGTTTTTAGCTATCTAGAATGTTCTCTTAGTAGTATATAATGAGACGAAATGTGTCCATTATATTTTGTTCCAGATTTTTTCAAGTTATTGTAATTCCTTTTAAAATTTTATAAAATTGGTGTTTTTGCTGAATTATAACTCCTTTTATTATTTTTAAACTTTGGTATTAGCTTGATAAGAATCTGAGTTCCATATTTCTTTTGCTTAAACACTTTGTGTTTATTGGATTTTCAAAAAGGTTTTAAAAAGATTTAGCAATTTTCAGAAACCCAAGATTCTATGAAGTGAAAGTGGATTAGAACCTTGAGTTTCTGATATTGTTCTTGTTCTTGTTTCAAAAAGTATCATTGGTTCAAGTTTTGTGAAAAGGTTTTTAAAAGGTTTCAAGAAATCAGATTATATCATATTTTGTGCTTGATCATTTTTCTTAGCAGGTTGTGCTTGATTGTTGTTAAAGGTTCAGCATAGACCCGAGTCTATTTGGAGGTGGTTAAGCAACCATTGAGGGACCTGGATGTAGGTCCCTCTAGGTAGCATCCCATTACCCTTTTTCAATTTTCATTTGGTGCTATTGTGATTTGCATGAATTTTGTGAGGAAGTTGTTAAGTGATAGTTTAATGGTTTGAATTGAGAGTGTTTGGTGTAATATGTGTTAGCCTCAAAATATTGAGTCAAACAAGAATGTTCGGTCATAGGTTTCTATTGTATTATTTATTAGAACGTTGTAATAAGTAGTTATTTAGTCGTGATTCACGGGCTTGGATTTAAACTAATTGAAGTCCAAAATACAAGCCCGACCCAATATATAGTCCATTAAAGCCCGCATGTGGGTGGACTATATATACTACCCTCCTAGCATGTTAGGAGGGTGGATGGTCATTTGTATTTCTCACTTTTCTTAATCTAATCTCACCAAGTTCACACACTTCTCTCTCTTTTCTCTCTCTAGTTTCTCTCTCTAAAATTCATCTCATTTCTTCCTTTCTTTCTTCTTTAATTCGTGTATTAACATCACATATATTAGGGACAACAATTGGTATCAATCGCCACGGGGTAGTTTTGTGATTGATTGTTGTTATTATATTTGATTCGTATGATTTAATCTATAAATCATCACGAATTCAAATTCTTTTTGTGTTTTCGTGTTCTTCATCTTGCTACAAATCTTCCATATACTTGTTGTAGAGATTTGTTTGTTTTGGTTTGGTAAAAATCACGAATTTGTTGCCTAAAAGTTGCTAAAATGGTTGCCTAAAAAGTTGGAAAAAGTACTATCATTGCGACAGCTTGAATTTCGGAAAAGGAGAGCACGGTTTCGATCGCAATAACCCTAGGGTTTTACTTTGCGATCAGTATTGCGATAGCCCCTTATTCCGATCTGAATATTCCGATCGGTATTGCGATCTGGATTGCGACGGATTTAAGGCAATCTTGAAACGTTACTCTGCCCACATTGCGACAGCCACATTGCGATAGGTACACATTCCGATCTGGGATTTCGATAAGTACACATTGCGATCTGAAGATTCCGATCTGGGATTTCGATAGGTACACATTCCGATCTGGGATTTCGACAGGTGCACATTGCGATCTACAGGACATTCCGATCTAAACAACATTCCGATGGGCATTCCGATGGCACATTCCGATGGACATTCCGATGACATGTTTAGCCAAATTTTTGTTTGAGTATTTTTTAGACTTAGCCACCATCTAGACTAGTTTCGGAACGTAGTTTACACGAAGATTAAAAAAAAAAAAAAAAAAAAAAAAAAAAAAAAAAAAGAGTTAAAAAATTTAGGTCAAGTAAAATCAAATTTTTTCCATACTAGTTTTAGGACATTTCTAGCTCAATTTCAAAATTTGGTGATTACAAATTTTTTAGGTCTACCGTTTTGTCGGGCTGAGGAATTTATTGTCGGGCTGAGAAAAAATCGCAATTTTCGGAATTTAAACCTCAACAACAATCACAACAAATCTACTTAAGATCCATATTCACGTCATCATTTCAGAGAATATTGAGATGGATTCTACTGCCGAATATCGTGTGACGAATAACAACATAATGGTGGCCGGTAACAAAGAGAGACCACCAATGCTTGTATCTGGACGGTATGCTCAATGGCAATCACGTTTCATACGATATCTTGATACAAGACCTAATGGTGATGCCCTGAGGAAATGTATTACTCATGGACCATATATATTTAAGAAGATCTCAGTTCCTCCAAGAGCAGCCACAGATACTACTGATCCAATACCTGCAAGTGAACGTGATGAAACAAGAGCTGATCTCACACCTGAAAATTGTGCTTGGCATGATGCGGAGAAGGAAGCCATTTATATGGTTTTAAGTGGGATTGGAGATGATATTTACTCCACGGTTGATGCATGCCCGACAGCACATGAAATGTGGACTGCTATTGAACGCTTGCAACAAGGAGAATCACTCAACAAACAAGATGTCAAAACAAACTTGTTTTGGAATTTTGGCAAGTTTACTTCAAGGGATGGAGAATCAATTGATTCATACTACTCCAGGTTTTATAAAATGATGAATGACATGACAAGAAATAACCTGCAAGTATCCACCATGCAAGTCAATGTCCAATTTCTTCAACAACTTCAACCTGAGTGGACACGGTTTGTCACTTTGGTGAAACAACAAGAAAAGTTAGACGAGGTCTCATATCATCGACTCTTTGACATCTTGAAGCAATTTCAGAATGAAGCAAATGAAATTCGAGCTGAACGTGTTGCCAAGACGGCTAATCCACTTGCTTTAGTGACTACCACTCAACATGTTCAATATCCTCACTCTCGTGCTCCTAAGCCATACTCCAATACATCATCTTCCCCACGATATTCCACATCATCTAAGTCTTCATCTTCCACAAAATCTCGAGGTAAAGCGCCAAGAGCACCATCACCACCATCTGAGTCCTCATCTGAAGATAGTGATGAAGACCAAGCTCAAAAGAACCGAGAGATGAAACAACAAATTGCTTACATAATGAAGACTTACAAGAAAATCTACAAACCCACCAACAACAATCTTCGCACATCATCTAACACAAAGAACCGATATGTTGAGAGTCCTCCAAGGTATGACACACGTCGACGTGGTGAAAGTCCTTCTAGGTATGATCGACATAATCCAACACATGTTGAGGGTTCTGCAAGATATGATCAACAAACTGCTAAGTATGATGCTCAGAGGATTGCTGCTGCTACTGGGAATAGGGAAACGGTTGGAAGTCAAGTGGTTCAGCAGAGTGGGATTCAATGTTTTAATTGCCAAGGTTATGGGCATATGGCAAAGGAATGCAGGAAGCCGAAAAGGGTTAGAGACTCCAGCTATCACAAGGAAAAGATGCTGCTATGCAAGAAAATGGAAGCAGGGGTTAAATTGTCAGCTGAGGAAGGAGCCATGCTTGATGATACTGATGATGAAGATTCTGATCAAGAGCTTGATGCACATTACTCGTACATGGCAAAGGTTGAAGAAGTTCTCAAAGTCACTGAAGATGACAATGGTCCTATCTTTGACACTGAGCCAATCGATAAGGTACACACTACTGATGAATATAATGTGTTTGGTGATATTCCTGAGCATAGTGATCTACCCAATGCCACTAATGACACGTGTATGATGGAAACGGTTGATAGCAATACCACACCCGATTCATCACACATGTGCAATAATGAGTCTGAGGATGATCAACATGCAAATGAATATGATGAAGAGGAACGTATTGCGCTTGCTAATTTAATTGCTACTTTACAAAAAGATGTCACTGAAAATAAAAAGAGTCAAAAGCAATTAAAGAAGGCAAACGCTACGCTCACTCAAAGCTTTGAAGAATGCAAAGCTGCTCTTATCAAATCTACTGAGATGACTGAAACCTATAGAGATGAGCTCCTTCAGAAAACCAAAGAGCTTGAGGGGTACAAGGGAAGTGCGTTAAAAAGTCAAAAGGACGATTTTGAAAACAAATATAATACAACTCTTGAGTTATTAGCTAAAGAGAAGCGTCAATATAATGTTTTCTTAATGGATGAACGTCAAAAAACGTACCTTGCCAATACCAAAGTTAATGAACTTGAACAAAAGCTCTCTATGACCACTACCGATTCTGCTAAAATTCTTAAGGATAAGAAACAAGAGGTAGATGCGTTAAAACAAGACTTCAAAAGTAGATATGATAAAGAAACCGAAAAAGTTACAAAACTAGAAGCACAAGTCGACTTTTTGAAGAACGTTGTTTATAAAACGCATGATTCTATTCAATCCGTAAGAATGCTAGCACCTCCATCGATGTTTAAGGGTCAAGCTAGCTTTGCAAGTCCTGAGTACCTTGCCAAAGCTCAAGCTGCGAACCCGCATCTTTATCTTGATGAGACTGAAAGGACAGATCTTGATTGCATGCCTGTTAGTGCCAATAGTGAAGAGACTGCCCTTTGGGATGCCGATAGTCAACCACTTGTTAATAAGGAGTTTGTGAAACCTTATAACTATGCTTATGAGAATAGTCTCTATGGCCTGTTCAACAAACAAACTCAGAAAACTCGTGAGGAAGTGTTCTTAGAATGCAAACAAAAAAGAATTCAATGGAAGAAAGCATTTGCCCCTAAGAAATCTAATGTTTACAAATACATCAACTACCTCCCTCTAGATGAATCTAAAAGCAAGAGTAGGAAAACATTAGGTATTCTTAAACACCACATAGATAATGTTAAATCTATTGTTGAAAGAGACTGGGCCAAACGTGAAAATGCTGAGTGGACACGTCCGATTCCTCAAGATATTACCTTGCTTGTGAAAGAACTCTTAATTCCAAACACGGCTTTGATTAAAGAAACTGTTCTTCAACTTGAGGAGTTCATTCGGACTGAAATGTTTGATGATTTAAAATATGTTGAATCTATTGAGAAACACATTGATGATCTTCAAATGGAAAAGTCTGATTTCTCAGATGAATATGATTTGCTCTTGCAAGAATGCGTTTCTAAAGATGTCATGTGTGCTTATTTTACATCTTGTGCTGATATTGATGAATATTCTGAAGTTGCATGCCAATATCTTGATAAGATCAAAGAATGTGAACGTCTTGAAATTGAGCTTTCGAAACGAAAAGAAAATGTTGACAAAAAGGCTTTTGAGTTACTTCAACACAAAACTGATTTCCTTCAAAAACATTGTCATTCACTTGAACTTGCTTTGCAAAAAGATGTGGGTCGTTTTCCACATGATAATAAATTGCAAGAAAAACTTTCGCAAACATTTCGAGAAATGAATGAACAGAATTTGGAAATTAAAGGGTTGAAAGCTCAATTACAAGACAGGGACAGAGTGATAGCTGAGTTGCAGAAACTCATTGCTAAAATGGGTGGGAAAATTGTGGAACCTAGCATTAAGAAAAATGTTGTTAGACAACCCAATGCCTCTAAAGAGAATAGATCCTCTATCTTGGGAAAACCATCTGCTTTATCTAATTCCTCGTTTGCAAAACCTGTGTTTGCCCCCAAGATGGATGGAAAGGAAAGGTTACCACAAGCTCAAACCATAAGGAATCCTGTAGCACCAAGCGTTAAGCACAATAATGTGATTAAACCAGGGATGTATAGAATGCCCACTAAGCCCACAAACAAAGAGACTCACTCGCCTCAGACTTCTAGAAACACTAATATTCGTGTGTCTTCTACTACAGGAATAGTCTCCACTACTAGTGTTAGCCGGCCTCAGCTTAAGAGCACTCAAGTGAATGATAAGGTCTGGAAACACAAGAATCAAGGGAAGATGAAGCAAGTAGAAGAACACCCTAGGATTTTCAATGTTTCTAAGAATAAAACGTCTGTAATCGCGTGTCATGACGATTTGAATGATTCGACTTTGAATGCTATGAATGTGAAATTTGTTTGTGTCAAATGTGGCAAATGTGCTAATGCTAATCATTCTATGTGTGCTATGAATAATGTCAAAGGCGTAGAAACTAGAACTAAGAAGCAAACTGTGATACCTATTAGTGCTAGTAAACCCAAACGCAAAGTGAACCATTCTGGTGCTACCCTCACTAAGAATAGTAATGCATCAGACTCCACCACTAAGAATCCTAGAAGCAAAATTAAGGAATTATATGAGTCTGCTAGCAAGTCTTGGAAATGGTGGTTGCTAATCAATGTCCTCCCGGATATAAATGGATGCCTAAAGTTAGGACAGAAAATGTGAAAACGAGTGTTAGTTTGCCTTTAAATGTTGATAAGGACACTAATGATTCCACTATCACAACTACTGTGGTATCCAATTTAGAAAATGCTCCATCGTGTTCTAACTCTTCTGCAGGTGATACAAATAATTCTCTTCATAATGGACTCCGGATGCACGAAGCACATGACGGGGAATCTCAAGCTTCTAATTAACTTCGTGGAGAAGTTCCTAGGTACGGTCCGATTCGGAAATGATCAATTTGCACCGATCCTAGGATATGGAGATTTGGTTCAGGGGAATATCACGATTAAAAGGGTATACTACGTCGAAGGGCTCAATCACAATCTTTTCTCGGTTGGTCAATTCTGTGATGCGGATTTGGAAGTTGCTTTCAGAAAGAAGACATGTTTTGTTCGTGATTATGATGGGAATGACTTACTTACTGGTACACGGGGTACTGATCTTTATACTATTTCACTTCAAGACACATCTTCATCAACTCCAATTTGCTTCATGGCTAAAGCTTCCTCGACTCAGGCATGGTTATGGCATCAACGTCTTTCTCATCTCAACTTTGATACCATTAACTTGCTTTCCAAGAAAGATATTGTGAGAGGCCTTCCAAGCTTGAAATTCATCAAAGATCATCTTTGTTCTTCTTGTGAACTTTGTAAAGCTAAACGAAGTAGCTTCAAAACAAAGACCACACCAAGCTCTAAAGGACGGTTAGATCTTCTTCACATGGATCTGTGTGGTCCCATGCGTGTTCAGAGTATCAATGGCAAGAAATATATTCTAGTAATAGTCGATGATTACTCAAGGTACACATGGACTCATTTCTTGAGATCCAAAGATGAAACTCCCGACGTTCTCATCAGCTTCCTTAAATTGATACAACGTGGTCTTCAAGCTCAAGTTAAAGTAGTTCGTACTGACAGAGGTACAGAATTTTTGAATTCTAATCTGAGAAAGTATTTTGAAGCCGAAGGGATTGAACATGAAACATCTATTGCTCGAACACCCGAACAAAACGGCGTTGTTGAAAGACGAAACCGTACTTTGGTTGAAGCTGCTCGAACATTATTATCCGCTTCAAAACTTCCACTATACTTTTGGGCCGAAGCCGTGTCAACCGCATGCTACACACAAAACCGCTCCTTAATTATCCCAAGACACGAAAAGACACCATATCACATAATTCATGATCGAAAACCTTCACTCAAACATCTTCATGTTTTTGGATGCACTTGCTACATTATTCGAGATGGTGAAAATTTGGATAAAATGAAAGAGAAAGGTGATGCATGTATTCTTGTGGGATATGCAACTCAGTCTAAGGGATATAGAGTGTTCAACAAAAGAACAAAATTGATTGTCGAGACAATTCACATCCGATTTGATGAATCTCAAGAAATGGCACTTGAACAAAACAGTTTAAGTCCCGACCCACAACGACAAACGACTTCCGTTCACAACCGCACGGAACTCGGAACTCAAGACCACGGCAATGAACCGTCAAGTTCAAAGCTGGTTCCTGAACATGTTCCTAGAGCAGATATGACAGTGGACACGACACTTGAAGAGTTGGAAATGTTATATGGACCAATGTATGATGAATATTTCACGGGGGAGAAACAAGTTGCATCGAAGTCTTCCGCTGTCACTCATGATAAGAATGATGAAACCGATCATCGTCAACAACCAGATACAACTTCATCTACTTCAACACGGGTTGCTGCAGATTTACCTCCTCAGAATATTACTTCAACAATCGATCCTACAACATCCACAACTACTGTCATTGCTCCAGAGAACACAAATCAAGCAGACAATGCATTATCTGACGAAGACGAATTTATCAACCCATTCGGTACACCGGTACACGAAACTGGAGAGTCTTCTACTCGCCATGTTGATCCGTCAAATATGCATACGTTCTATCAACGACATCCTTCAACACATCATTGGACCCGAGATCATCCTTTGGTTCATGTAATTGGAAACCCTTCACAGCCCGTTCGTACAAGACGACAGCTTCACACCGATGGCGATGTTTGTATGTTCGCACTCGCCGTGAGTTCAGCCGAACCGAAAAACATCAAAGAAGCCTTGGATGATCATGCTTGGATTGAATCGATGACGGATGAAATTCAACAATTTGAAAGACTTAAAGTCTGGGAACTTGTTGACAGACCATACGATGTAAAACCATTAAATCTTCAATGGATCTGGAAAAACAAGATGGATGAAGAGAACACGATCATCAAGAATAAATCTAGGCTAGTGGCTAAAGGGTATGGACAGAAAGAGGGTATTGATTTTGAAGAATCATTTGCACCAGTAGCTCGAATGGAAGCGGTCAGAATTTTCCTTGCTTATGCTGCACATAAGGGATTCATCGTTTATCAAATGGACGTAAAGACGGCGTTTCTTAACGGTCCTTTGAAGGAAGAAGTTTATGTCACGCAGCCGGAAGGATTCGTCAATCCTCATTATCCTGACAAGGTGTATCGTCTCCACAAAGCACTTTATGGACTCAAGCAAGCTCCAAGGGCGTGGTACGACGAGCTCTCAAAATTTCTGGTATCCAAAGGTTTCTCAAAAGGTTCCATTGATCTAACTTTGTTCACTTATAAATATGGGGATGACATTTTGCTTGTGCAAATTTATGTTAATGACATTATTTTCGGGTCTACAAACCCAAAACTTTCAAAATGGTTTGAAAAAGTAATGCACAGCAAATTTGAAATGTCAGTGATGGGCGAACTAAAATTCTTTCTAGGAATTCAAGTTCACCAATCCCCAAGTGGTATCTTCATTAACCAAGCTAAGTATTGTCAAGAGATAATCAAAAAGCATGGTATGACATCATGTGACCCTGTTGGGACACCATTATCAACCACATCCCTAGATGCTGATTTGGAGGGATTACCCATAGATCAAACGAGATATCGTTCCATGATCGGGTCCCTCATGTACTTGACAGCAAGCAGACCTGATATTCATCATGCTACGTGTTATTGTGCACGATATCAAGCACGACCCACTGAAAAGCACCTCAAGGAGGTTAAACGGATCTTTCGGTACCTTAAGAATACCATTCACATGGGACTCTGGTATCCGAGGGAAACCGGTTTCTTTCTAACGGCCTATTCAGATTCTGATCATGCAGGGTGTCTTGATACACGTAAAAGTACTTCTGGTGGTGCACAATTTCTAGGTCAAGACAAGCTTGTGGGATGGTCTTCCAAGAAGCAGGATTGCACGTCACTTTCATCAGCCGAAGCGGAGTATGTGTCTCTATCTGCGTGTTGTGCTCAAGTTCTTTGGATGAGAACACAACTCACGGATTATGGCTTCCACTTTGATAAAGTACCTATGTACTGTGACTCAAAGTCTGCCATAGCCATCTCCTGCAATCCGGTACAACATTCCCGCACGAAGCACATTGATGTCAGATATCACTTCATTAAGGAACAAGTTGAAAGAGGTATTGTTGAATTATACTTTGTTGGAACTGATTACCAATTAGCCGACTTGTTTACGAAAGCTCTGTCAAAAGATAGGTTTGAGTACCTCGTTAGGCAAATTGGTATGAGATGTTTGACTCCAGCAGAACTGGAGGTTCTGGCAAAGAAGCCTGCTTGATTCATCTACCAAACATCTACCTGTAAATATTAATGAAAAAAGAAAATACAAAATTAAAAAAAATCTTTGAAAATCCAAAAAAAAAAAATATTCTTCTCGACATGTCTTTCAGTATCGATAATATGGACGTACCTAGAAATGTCGCTCAATAACGACACGGGTGTGTACATAAAGCTCGAATGAAAGTTGTAAATATTTTTCAAAACATGTCATTTCTATTTTTTTCAAAAGGAAATTGTCTATTTTGGACAATATTTCCAACAACGGGTAGAGCAATCTATCTTGGGTTGAGCTTGTCACAAAACATTCAACGTTTTGAGCTCAACACAATGGCTTGTAATCACTTTCAGCTTGCAACCCGGATCAATATTCACGGGGGAGTGTACGATTTCGTGCTCTTACCCTTAGCAAAAGAAGTTAAATCTTCTTACACTTGAGTGGATTCATCAAGACATTCAAAGTCTGTGAACTCAAGTTTATGCTTTAGAAAAACCTCTTCGACAAAAAGAAATAGGATTTTTCAAAAAGCGTTGAACACATTTTTTTTCAAGAATTTATCAATGATTATTCAAAATCTTTCAAAAATTGTGTGTTCAACAAACTCCCATCCTCAAAAAGCGAAATGTGGATCATATCCTCATAATGACAATTCAATTGGATCAATTTTTGAGGGGGAGCATTTCAACTTCATGCATAGATTGACACATCTTTCTCCCGAAGATTTTCAAGACTATTTTTCAAAATATGTTTTAATCAAATTTGGTATCTCTAATATCAAAAGATTTTATATATTAGAGATAGGGGGAGAAAATGTGATTAAAATGTGATCATATATAAGACTCATGCACTTTAACTCTTACCTACATGTGCAAAACACTTTCGATTATCGATGCACATGTGAAGGGGGAGCATTTCTAAAACGACAAAACTAGCAAGGTGTTAAATGTTTTTTCAAACACTTTGTTAGAATTTAAAGTGGTTTTCATGGTTACGATCAAATACCCACAACATCTTTAATTCACGACGTTATTGGTGTCAAAAGGGTGGTTAGGTTTAAGTCCTATGATCCAACCAGAACCGGAGGGATCTTCCCAGGGACAATCCAATAGATTATTAGAAGTCCTTAGGAAAGATGGAGTAGAATGTGAACGTAGCTGAATGCCGACTAAGTACTGATGATAGCACTGGAACAATCACAACAAGGTGCTATTAATGATGTCTTGGTAAGCATTGAAGGGGTTGAAGAATGAAAAAGAAATGTAAGGATAAAGGGTGTAAAGAAAGAAGCCCTCCATACAACTTAGGCAGAAACCGGGTCAACTCATCATGAAGACAAACTCATCATGGACCCAGTGATGTGAAGCACAACCCTTTCCTAGCTACTCAGACTTCTCTCAAAAGAAGTTTGTTTTATTGTCACGGAGATCAACACGACTTCTATTGACTTTCTCACTCCGAGATAGTTGATATTGAATAGGTAGCATCTGCTCCAGCCTCCGACCACTAAAAGTGCACAAATCGAGTCTAGAGCCAAGAGATCAATCAAATCTCGTTAGGACACACGGATGAAGATCAAGAGAGTCCTACGCTATATCCTTGTGATATTGCTAGAACACTCAGAGTGATACTACTTAGTATTCACAATGATGAGTGGAAATCCTTCCAGTGTTAACATCAAACAGCACTGCGGTAGGTCATATGCAAGATTCTTTATGAATTAAACATATGTAAAACTGAAAAGCAACAGTGGTTTGATTCTGAATTGATTCAAACTCGTTTCAGGTTTCTACGCAATATCTTTATGGTCTTGCCAGAACATTCAGAGTGATATTTATTAATATTCACAGTGACGAATGGAAATCCTTCTAGCGTCAACATCAAACAGCGCTACGGTAGGTGACTTGTGAGATTCTTATGAATCAAACTTGTGTCAACTGGAAAGCAACAATGGTAAGATTCTTAATGAATCAAACTTGTTCCAGGAATTTGAATTGACGACTTTAATCAAGCGAATATTTATCCAATTGATTCACTCTTTATGTTCGCAGTCTTGCTTTGAGACGGTCGAGTAAAGAGAACGGCTAGTACAGCCGCGAAACCCTGTCAAGGAGATTCTTAATTGAATCTACCTGATCACAGGTACGATATTTAATATCGTATAACGGTCTTCACCGACCGGAGGTAAAACGCTACCGATTTAGGACGAATGTCAAAGCCATTCAGTCCGTGTCTATGTTTTGTCTCGAGAAGGTGGCGTCACGGTGTACTCAGCAAAGTCAAAGATTCACAACCACATATTCATGCCCAAAGACTTATCCAACAATTGATAGTGTGAGCATGTGGATAAAGACACAAGATCGCAAGATGGCAATGACAAGTCAAGGATGATTTGAAGATCTCAAGACTTAAAGACAAAGTCGAAAGACAACGACAAAGGCTCAAAGATCACAGCATGAAGGAACAAAACTACTGTTACACGTTCAAGACTCATTTATGACGAAATTCATAAATCTCCATTGGAATCCAAATATCAA
Source organism: Glebionis coronaria (assembly GCA_025667525.1). NCBI lineage: Eukaryota > Viridiplantae > Streptophyta > Magnoliopsida > Asterales > Asteraceae > Glebionis > Glebionis coronaria. Next base: position 300,788,069 of record CM046881.1, read on the forward strand.
AGAGGAATGACCTCACATTGGGGGAGATTGTTAGCCTCAAAATATTGAGTCAAACAAGAATGTTCGGTCATAGGTTTCTATTGTATTATTTATTAGAACGTTGTAATAAGTAGTTATTTAGTCGTGATTCACGGGCTTGGATTTAAACTAATTGAAGTCCAAAATACAAGCCCGACCCAATATATAGTCCATTAAAGCCCGCATGTGGGTGGACTATATATACTACCCTCCTAGCATGTTAGGAGGGTGGATGGTCATTTGTATTTCTCACTTTTCTTAATCTAATCTCACCAAGTTCACACACTTCTCTCTCTTTTCTCTCTCTAGTTTCTCTCTCTAAAATTCATCTCATTTCTTCCTTTCTTTCTTCTTTAATTCGTGTATTAACATCACGTATATTAGGGACAACAATATGCATGTTAGTAGCCTTTAGGATCACTTTGGTGTGGATTGTATGTGATTTTGTTTGAAAAATTTGGATTTCAGTAGATAAAGGGGTGTTTGGATTTGCATATTAATTGATGCTCTTTGGTTGATTTTGTGTTGAAATCTGTTAGAATCACTCCTTAGGTTAGTATTAGGTAAGATAAGTACTTAGGTTTCAGTTTGGGTAGGTTTTAAGCAAGTTGCATGTGAAAAAAGGTAAAAACATAGCATAATCAGTAACTGTCCTTTTATGCACGTTTTTATGAAAATTTTGCCATGAAATCTTGCAAGTTGTTAGATATAAGATTGTTCTAGGGTTTGAAATCAGTTTCTTGCCATGTTATTGATTTGTATGCAAGTTAAGAGGCTTTGAAAATCGTTTTTGTGCATGTAAATTGTGTCTACTGTTCATCAGAAACATTTTGCCCAGATCAGAAACTTAATTGGCTTATTTGGTGCTTAATTTGTGAAGTGATTGCTAGTTTTTTGTGTTTACTCAGACTCCCCACAACCCAATTGGTGTGGGGGTGCCTTTTGTCCAAAGAACAAGCTCACAATAAGCTGTCCTGAGCTTATTGGCTTACTGACCAAGAAATTAACACTAGCAGTGGGAACTCCTTTCCCACTGGTAGCTTCAAAGTTTCCACTGCTTCACTAGCAGACAAACACCAACACATGTCACTTTCATAAATCTGATTATTTTGTCTTTAGTGAACAAATTTGTGAATTAGGACTTGATTTTTGTTTCTAAATTTTTCTAATTTTATTTAGGATTTTCCTATTTAAGTAATAATTTTATTACTGTTCATTTTCTATTTTTAGGATATTTAGCCATTTTTAATTAACATTAAAGTTTCTGTTTTTTTCTTTTAGTGCCAAAAATTGGTATTTTTTAGTTTAAACATTTTTCCTAGACTTAGAATAATATTTTAAGATTTTTAGTTAAAAAGGTTTTTACTGTTCATCTTTTTATTAATTTTTAGAATTAATTTAAGTTAATTAGGGTTTTAATTAAACTAGTTTTGTCTTTTAGTGGTAAATTTAATATTTTTCAAACTTTTTCATTTTTCTTCTGTTCATTAGGGTACTTTAGGATTTTTAAAATTGGAAAACTATTTTTAGCATTATTTTATTATTTTTTATAATTAATTTAGTTTTAAAATAGTTTTTAGTAATTTAAAAATAGAAAAATAGTTTTTAAAAATTAGGAAAAATACTTTTTAGTCTTTAGATAATATAAGTAAGTTATTAGTTCAATAACATCATATTTTGGACATTTTGATTAATTATATTTAATTTTAGGGCTTTAATTAGCATTTAAAATAGAATATTTAATTAATAAAAGGTTTTAAAATATTTTTATTAGATTTTTATTCTTATTTATATTATTTTAGACTACTTTTAGCTTTTAATTAATTTTTAGGTTTTAAATTTTTAATTTTGTAGTTTTTTACGGTTTTAAGTGAACGCGTTTTCGTCTTAGCTCGATCCGTCTTCGTGACCGTCTTCATTCCTTATTTCTATTTTCTTTTCTTTTCTTCTTAATAAAACCATCAATCAAAACCAATTCATTACAAAACACACTAGCCTCCTCGAGAACGAACTCACACTTAGGGTCATTTACACACGGTTTTCCTAAATCGTCGTGCTCACTTGCTTCCCTATATTATTGCCTTGTTTTTCCTAAAGCAAGTATCTAATTTTACAACCATCAGTAACACTTCGAGTGCCTACGCGGCCACGAGAACTTACAACCAAAACGGTCAAGTTACCCGCTCTAATCAATTGACTCACCAGGTTTTGCTTCAAATCAAAATGCTAACAACAACTATCGAAACAATCAAGTTGGTTTCAAAAACAATTACAAAGGAAACTATGGGAATCAAGGGGCTAATAATCAAGTTTCAAACAAAAATCAAAGTGATTTTCAAAACAACAACAAGGGTTTGCAAACTTTGAAAGATCTTCCAAATGAATTTGTTGAATACGCTAATGGAAACGATGTTAGGTTTGACAACATTCAAAGAGAAATCATTAGCCTAAGATCCGAGTTTAAGAACGACTTGAAGAAAGAGTTGAAAAATGAGTTAGCGAATGAGCTTATAATCCATACAAACAAAATGGAAGGAAATGTAACTAGGTTACAACAAAACCAACAAAAAATGGAACAAGGGCAACATGAAATTAAGCAAGAAATGATTAATGCCGAGAAGAGGTAATCCATGTTTGAGGACAAAACTTCATCTATGTTTGAGGTAATTATGTGCAAAACGTCTTCGAGTAGTCTTCCTAGCAACACCATATCGCACCCTAAGGGAGAGATGAAAGTGATTACCACACGTAGTGGTAAGAAACTCAAAGAACCGAATCCTCAACCAATTGCTCCTACGGAGGATGCAATTGAGGAAGAACCCGAGGTGATGGTCGAAAAGGAGCATGTCCAAATCCCACGAAGTACCGCTCATGCCACACCTACGGTTGACCCATTACCACATTTGGAACCTGAGATTCCAAAGGCTATGCCTATGCCTCAACCCACACCACCTTTGCCCTATCCATCGAGACTTAGAAAAAAGAAACGTCAAGAGCGTGACAATTACCAATTTGAGCTTTTTATGAAAATGTTTCGTGATTTGCACTTTAATGTGAGTTTCGCCGATGCTTTGGTCATGATGCCTCGGTTTGCCGCTAACTTTAAGAGTGTGTTGAACAACAAGGAGAAATTGCAACAAATGTCTAGTTGTTCATCGGTTTATCTTAACCGCATACCTCAAAAAGTCGATGATCCTGGTAAATTCTTGATCCCTTGTGCAATCCAAGATATGGAAGAATGCTATGCCTTGGCCGATCTTGGTGCTAGCATTAACTTGATGCCACTTGCAATCTTCAAGTCGCTCAATCTTCCTAATATTACTCCTTCACTAATGTCTATCGAGTTGGCCGACCATTCCACGATTCCCGCATGTGGATTGGCGGAAGACGTTTTTGTGAAAGTGGGAAAGTTCTATTATCTGGTAGACTTTATCGTTGTCGATATTCCCACGGATCCTCAAGTTCCTCTCATTTTAGGTCGTTCGTTTTTAGATACGTCTATGGCTTTGATCGATGTTCATGCTAGAAAGATCACCTTATGTTTCAATGACGAGGAACTTGTTATAAACGTAACTCAAAACTCTCAAATTTCTCATGTTTATTCCCTTGCAACCATAAACCTCGTTGATATGATTGACGTTGTTTGCGAGGAATTTTCACAAGAAGTTCTAGGTTTTGGTGATGATGAAAATAGTGGCAATCCCACTATGTTAGATCCTATTCTTGATAACTCGACACCAACCTTCACTCCATTTGAAGGTGGTGGTTTTACGTTGGAAGAATTCAACGTTCCACGTACTTGTAGCGAAGACCTCGACAATGATGAGGACTTCTCGATTATTAAGGATTTTCTTAACGATTTCCCATTTCCTCCACCCGAGGAGGTTATGAGTATCGAGCCCAAATCTTCAATTAAGGAACCACCTATCCTCGAGTTGAAAGATTTACCTCCTCATCTCGAATATGTCTTTTTGGAGGAGGACTACAAGTTGTCGGTTATTATTGCGAAAGTATTTTCGGATGATGAAAAAACCGCACTTGTCGATGTTCTAAAGGATCACAAAGGGGCAATTGCGTGAAAGTTATCCGACATTAAGGGGATCGATCCCAAATTTTGTACCCACAAAATCTTAATGGAGAAGGATTACAAGCCCGCAATCCAATGTCAACGAAGGGTGAACCCTAAAATTCACGACATCATCAAAAAGGAAGTCCTAAAACTCCTTGACGCGGGAATGATTTACCCTATTTCTGATAGCCCTTGGGTGAGTCCTATTCATTGTGTCCCTAAAAAGGGAGGAATGACCGTTGTGCCAAACGATGCCAACGAGTTAACTCCCACTAGACGCGTGATCGGATGGAGAGTGTGCATTGACTATCGTAAGTTGAATGAAGCCACTCGAAAAGACCATTTTCCCTTGACCTTCATGGACATGTTGGAGCGTCTTGCGGGAAACGATTTCTATTGCTTTTTAGATGGTTTTTCTGGTTACTTCCAAATCCCCATCGATCCTCGTGATCAAGAAAAAACTACGTTTACGTGTCCATATGGAACGTTTTCCTATCGTAGAATTCCATTCGGACTTTGCAATGCACCGGGAACCTTTCAAAGGTGCATGATGGCTATTTTTCATGATATGATCGAGAAGACGATGGAAGTCTTCATGGATGACTTTTCCGTGTTTGGTTGTTCGTTCACTTCGTGTTTGTCGAATTTGAGTGAATGTTGAAGCGTTGTGAGGAAACCAACCTTGTGCTTAATTGGGAAAAATTTCATTTTATGGTTAAAAGTGGAATCGTCTTAGGGCACAAGGTTTCGAAAGTGGGGATTGAGGTAGATCAAGCTAAGGTAGACGTCATCACCAAATTACCTCATCCCAAAACCGTTAAGGGAGTTTGGAGTTTCCTAGGCCACGCGGGCTTTTATCGTCGATTCATCAAGGATTTTTCAAAGATCTCTCGACCTATTACACATCTCCTTGAAAAAGATGCACGTTTTGTCTTTAACGAAGATTGTGTACGAGCCTTTGAAATCCTTAAGAGGAAACTTACCGAAGCTCCCATTCTTGTTGCTCCCAATTGGAACCTCCCCTTTGAACTCATGTGTGATGCTAGTGACAATTCTATTGGGGCCGTATTGGGGCAACGTCATGAAAATCACTTCTTGCCTATTCACTATGCTAGCAAGACGATGACCGAGGCTCAATTAAAAAACACTACAACAGAGGAGTTCCTTGCCGTGGTGTATGCATTTGAGAAATTCCGACCTTATCTCGTTTTGACAAAATGCATAGTGTATACGGATGATTCGGCTATCAAGTATCTTATGGCTAAACAAGATGCAAAGCCGAGATTACTTCGTTGGATTCTCCTCCTTCAAGAATTTGATCACAAAAACGTTGACAAAAAAGGAGCCGAAAATCTAGCGGCCGATCATCTTTCTCGTTTAGAAGATCCTCACCAAAGTGTTTACGAGCCCAAGGAAATCACCGAAACATTTCCGCTCGAGACACTTGGAGTAGTGAATTCTAAGATTGATTCTTCCACCCCATGGTTTGCGGACATCGCAAATTACCATGCGGGAAACTTCATCATCAAGGGTATGACGACTCAAGAAAAACGAAAATTCTTTCGTGACGTCAAGTTCTACTTTTGGAACGACCCTTACTTGTTTCGAACTTGTGCGGATCAAATTATTCAACGTTGTGTCTTTGGCACCGAAGCTTCTAACATCCTTAGAGCTTGTCACGAGGGACCCACGGGTGGTCACCACGGTGCTAATCTAACGGCTAAGAAGGTCTTTGATGTCGGTTTCTTTTGGCCTACTATTTACGAGATGCACATAAGCTTTTGAAGTCGTGTGACTCATGCCAACGACAAGGAAAAGCCTCTCAAAAAGATGAAATGCCACAAAATATCATCCAAGTGTGTGAGATCTTTGACGTTTGGGGCATTGACTTTATGGGGCCGTTCCCATCATCTCGTGGTAATAAGTACATCCTTGTCGTCGTTGACTACCTATCTAAGTGTGTCGAAGCTAAGGCTTTGCCCACCGATGATGCTCGTGTGGTAGTCAACTTTTTGAAAAGCTTGTTTTCTTGGTTTGGAACCCCTCGTGTAATCATAAGCGATCGTGGAACCCATTTTTGTAACGACCAATTCGAAAGGGACCTAAGGAAATATGGGGTTACACATCGGCTTTCTACGGCTTATCACCCACAAACGAGTGGGCAAGTCGAGGTTTCAAACCGAGAGTTTAAGAGGATCTTGGAGAGATCCATTGGGGAAAACCGACAATCTTGGTCGGATAAGTTGGACGATGCTTTATGGGCCTTTAGGACCGCTCATAAGACGCCCATTGGGTGCACTCCCTATAAGCTTGTGTATGGAAAAAATTGTTTTGCCAATTGAATTGGAAAACAAGGCTTATTGGGCCCTAAAGCATTGCAATGATGATATGGAGACCGCGAGAAAACACCGGAAAATGCAATTAAATGAATTGGATGAATTAAGGGATATTGCTTATGAAAATTCATTGATTTATAAAGAAAAGACTAAAAAGTAGCATGATTCAAAAATTAAAAACCAGGTTTTTAACATTGGGGATCAAGTTTTGCTTTTTAATTCTCGTTTGAAAATCTTTTCCGGTAAGTTGAAATCCCGTTGGTCCGATCCATTCACCGTGACTCAAGTTTTTCCATATGGGACCATCGAGCTAGCTCAAAATGATGGCCCCAATTTCAAGGTGAATGGACATAGGTTGAAGCACTACTTTGGCGGGGAAGTTCCATCCTTGAACTACCTCGACCAAATCACCTTCCCCAATGATAATTAGTATTGAGGGGATCGAGTCGAGCTCATGACTCGGTAATCAAAAACGAGGTGCCTCGTGGGGGAGTCCCATGCTTATCCTATGTACATATTATCGCTTTCTAATGTAGTAACGTGTGGGGATTTGTGCCTTTCCAACCTTTGTTCCGTGGTTGTTTGTGAATTTTGGATTTTAGATGATCATTATCTTCAAGATTGGAGCCTCTCGTGTTCGTTTTATGGGAGCACTCGATCGTTTGCTTTGAAGACTTTCTCAATATCCATGATATATCCTTTGATGTTCTAACCTTAGGTTTATAGCACACTTCATAAACGGCTTTAAATTTAACGGTTACACCCTTTCTGTGCTAGATTAGTGTGACAACCATGGTTTTGAGGTTCGTCACTTGGTCTTATTTTTAAGGTTAATTTATGTGTGACTATGTGATTGTGTGTTTACATGTTTATTTTGGGTGAACGAGGTTGGTGTGGTTATCGTTTATGAGTATAGAGTACTCATAAGTAAATCGAGGAACGGTTATTTCATGTTCATGAGATCACAGTTAGTGACTATGAAATGAAATGGTGATATTTTGGTATTTACGTATACGTATAAGTATTATAGTAATAGTATTTTTTTTAGGATTTACGGTTTAGCATTTAGAGGTCTCGGAGGAGGTAATTAGTCATATGGATATTTTTTGGGATGGTTTTAAGTCATTTAGGACTTAGTTATAAAGTTTATTTCAAAATTTGAGATTTTTTATAAAAGTGTTTATTTTACGTCTTTTACGGTAAAACGCGTAAATTTGACTAGTTTTACGGTTATGAGGTTTTGGAGGCTTTAGGAGCCGAAATAAATTAAGGTAAGTTAAGGTAATATTAATAACTTAATAATTAATAATAAAAAGGAAAAAAATAATAAAAAAAGGGTGGGTCGGTTTGGTTTGGACGCAAGAAAGAAAGGAAGGAAAAAAACAGATTTAAGGAAAGTTGTATTGGGCTTGGACTAGTATAAGGTGTATTAAAACAATATTAGTAAAAAAACACACGATTCATAATAAAAAAATAAAAACGCAGCCATGGAGGAAGAAAAAAAAAGAAGAAGAAATTAGGGTTTTCAAAATCTTGGTTTTTGATCAATTGAAGGTACGATCTTGTTTAATGTTTGTTCTTGTTTAATTAAACATGTATACATCAACATATGATGGATTTAGGTTAGGGTTTTAATAAAAATCTGTATTTTAATGAGTTCAAAATGATTGGATGGATTAGGGCTTGTAATTAGAGGGATTAGGGTTAATTAATGAGGTTGATTTTGTTAAACCCGTTTTTAAAAACTGTGCAGAATTTTGAGTCAATTGTTTTGATCATATCGGGAGTTATAGGAACATTCAAGATGCGATCCAAGTATCACTGAAAAGGTAATTGAAGTGGCTTTCCAATGCAAGAAACGAGAACTAAATTGGAGGTCGGCAAGTGGGTCAAAAACAGGTTACAACAGTCGAAGGTCAAAACAGTTTTAAATTCAGCCTGTTTTCTTTTTAAGTTTTGAGTTGTTTGAGGTACTTAGGGTTGCATTGGGATCTTCTAACGAACATGAGAGATGGTTTATATATTGTAGTGAGTATCTGCACTTGGGCTAAGGTTGTGTTTTAGGGTAAGACCCCCTAATTGTAACAAACTTTTTGTATGTTTAAAATCAGTAAATCTGGAATGACATAAGTATGTATATATATATATATATATATATATATATATATATATATATATATATATATATATATATATATATATATATATATATATATATATATATATATATATATATATATATATATATGTATATATCGGGGCCTTAACAGTAGCTTTAAGGTTAGGGCAAGTGGGAGGTGTTAGATAACATATGTAAAGGCATAAATATTCCCTTTACAGAGATCATGGGTATGTTTAGGTGGGCGTTTAACTTATAGTTTGGAGACCTAAAACTAGGACTGTTTTGTGTAAAATATGAACGGGATAGTTATTAAACTTAACCAAGTTAAGGACTTGTTAAGGAAGGGTAATGGGGTAATTAGAGCTTATCAATGAGGTATTTATATGGGAATAGTCTAGATGTCCATCATAGGTTGATGAGCCATCTTAGTGATTGGTTCATGTATTGATTGTGTGTTTTTGGTTTGTTAGCTTGTTGCTAGTGCGAGGACTTGTGAAGAAGCAATCAGGTGAGTTTCATAGTCCCATGTTTATTATTATTTTTGACTTCCAGATGGGATGGAAGAGACACTGTGTTGAGTTATTTATAAATTTATGCTGTGAATGTTTTTTTTAAGGTTTGAGATGGACTTGTGTGTGCATTATGTGATTAACTGCTATGTGATTCTTTTTTGTGTATGATTTGGATCAGAAAGGTACATAGGTGTATGGGCGCCTATGGTACCATGGTTGTTGGTAAGGCGTGATGCCTTGGAAATTGTGGTTGTTGGTAAGGTGTGATGCCTTGGAAATTATGGTTGTTGGTAAGGCGTGATGCCTTGGAAATTGTGGTTGTTGGTAAGGCGTGATGCCTTGGAAATTATGGTTGTTGGTAAGGCGTGATGCCTTGTAATTGTGATGATTGATTAATCTTGAATGCTAGTTGTTAATACATAATTGTAGCACATTGTCCATATGTTATTGAGTTGATGGTTGTTATTCACAGCCTGTAACTGATTTAGCGTTGGAGTCTAAACCTATGACTCTCACCAACTTTATGTTGACGTGTTTTAGTGTCTCTTTCAGGTGTGAATGTGTTTAAGCTTGAGGATAGAAGTGGCTAGACTTGGATGCCTTAGGATTGCATATAGAAGGAGATCCCCATTCCTTCTTAGTTTACCTTTATGTTTATTGATAAGTGATACATGTTGGCACCTATATGTTTGGTTTGGTTGTGTTATTTGTTTGTCGTGGGTAAGGGGTAGGACTGTTACCTACTTACCTAGACTCCTGCTTTGTTGAGATATTGTCATGACCTTTATGGCGCCATTTATGACATTATATTTGCATTTTAGTTTTCTCTATAGAGACACCGTGTTTTGTGATGATATCCATACGTCGCGCCCCATATTCCGCCATGGTGGGGTGTGACAGAATGGTATCAGAGCCAATGATTATAGAGAATTAGGTTGCCTAGTCGCGTAGCCTAGTCTATAGCTTAAGGGTCCCTGCATATAAGCGTCATAGGAGTATGTGTGCATTTTATAATAATTGATGTGTTTGGATGTTATTTATTGCGATGTTTTGACTAGTATGAATTTAACCATAGTAAGTTCATACTTAGCCACGTGCTATTTTCTTTTCGGGTTGTGACTAGTGCGGGTTGAACCATAATCATCCACGCTAGTCATTGTCGTATTTTGCTTAAATTGTACATTATAGTACATAATTTGGTACATGGTAGTTTTCTATCTTTTGTTGGGTTATTTTATGTACCTAAGGTACATTATTTTTCTTTTGATGTTTAAGTCATGTTCCCTAAGAATCATGTGGTGGTTCGAGTTAGTAGGAGTAGGTGGATATGAAGGATTTTATGTTGTTTCCACTCTTATGGGCGACATGACTTATAACTGATTATGTTTTCGTTTTGGATTTAGTCTAGGCTGTTTTAGCTAGACTATGGATTTCTGTATTCCAAGAGTTTATTATGTTATTTTTATAGATGGTGTTTTGGACCTTATTGGTTATGTGGTTATGAGCTTATGTGAGTAGATGGATTTATGTGTTATATGTTGTGTTAATTCTTATAAGTCATCATAGGAGGGAGTGCATTGGGGAAAGGGTAATTGTATAAGTATGGTGGCCAACATAGTTATACAAGTACCACAACTTCAATGGGTTCTCAAGTATGATTGCATGAAAGAGGGTTACTACATGCTTGTATATGATGAGATGTAGAATTTGGGTATACGTATAATATATGGGTTTATGTAATGGCTGCCTATGAGATGGCTATTGTTCTTTTTGTGTTATATGTTTTGGGTTATAGTTGTGTTTTGTGATTATGGGGTCACACGATATGGTTTGGTTTTGGAGGTGGGCTTTATGACTTGTTGTGGCACGGTGAGATGGTGATTACTCGTATGGAAAAAAACGAGCGTATAAAGCGATTGATTGACTTGACATGTATGATAACGAGTATGTTTGGGAGATTCGATAGGTATACATATGCGGATGTATATATACTAATAGATGTTATGTTATGATTTACGGTCGTTCAGTAGCTATTATAACTTGAACGTACCTGGTACTCTCTTGTGTTTAAACAATTTATTAGAGCTCGAGTTTGGGGTAGTTTCAACGACGTTTTGAATCTTTTGAAGTGTGTCTTGTAGCGTATTCTTTGAGTTTCGTATTTCACGTGTACGTTTTAAAATCGTGTTCTTGATTTTAAGTCTATTGAAATAACTTGGGATTTCTTTTGAGATAATGAAATCTTTTGTGTTGGGTCTTACATTTCTTTTGGTCGGTATATATTGAGAAAAAAAGGGGGACTTGGAAATCTATTATAGGGTTAGATAGTTGGTTGTATTCGTTAAAATAAGGGTAAGGTGTTGGAGTCGTGTTTGAAACAAGTTGCAACATAAGATTTCTTTTTAATCAACACTTATATATTTCAAATTCTAAAAGACTTTCTTTAAAATAAAGCGAAGTAAAAATTTCTTTCTACCTACATAGCTTATATAATTGAGTTTGACCGATTTATGTCATTTTTAATTATTTATACAAGGTTAAATTGAGTTTATGAAGATTTCACATACAATTATATCTGTCATTTAAAAGGATTACATTGATCACTAAGTTTATTCTTTAGTTTTTTTAAAACAACTAGTATAAAACTGATTTGGTCATAACTTGTTCGTTTTTAGAGCTTTTTGAGTGATTCAAAAGCCAAAAATTATGTACTCGGAACGTACTTTTTAAATATTCAGAATGCATTCTGAATAGTAGTTTATTTTTATGATTTGGGATGCACGGGATACCTAGTTTTTGAGTTGAGTTGTGAGTTCGTCAAGAGGGTTGTTTGTAGATAGTTTGAGTCACATAGATGTGGGAGGTAATAATAAATAAATAAATAAAAAGATATATATTCTTTTGGGAAAGTCGATCGTTTGCACGGTTTAAATAATATGTCGCGGGGCGTAATATGTTTGGTTGCCATTGGGTGTTTCTTGCATTATTTTTTGTTGTCATGGGTCATTTTGAAGTGATACACGTTTTGGGTTTAAGTTTTCTTTTGAGTCTCATGGTTTTTGACTTGTTTTAACTGGTGCACGTGAAATGTCGTTAGTTATCCGTGGGTTTGATTCTTTGATCGTATCTGGTGGATTCAGGATGTAGTTTTGGTTTCGTATTGTTCGGGAGTGTTGAGGTAGTCGTATGAAGGACTTGTTCGCGCCTACACGATTAAGTAGGTGACCATGAGAGAACGGTCGGAATACCCTTAGTGGGGAGGAAAGAAGTTCGTAGACGAACTAATGTGGTCATGGGGTCTCTTAGGAGTACCAAGGAGATGAATAGAGATTTGTGGGATACTAGCACCAGTAACGCGCCATAGAGAGTGTTGGAAGGGGATACAATACCTCAAAGGTATTTATGATTGTTCGTAGGGCATGTAAGTTTTCCGAAAATTTCCTGAAATTTAGTAGGTTTGCCTATTACTATGAGGTAGAACCATAAATAGAGCAAGTAGGGGAGGTGAGAGGAGTTGTAGTTAGTGCCTTTCCAAGGCAAATCGTTGATGGAGTGATTTAAAACAAGAGTTGTTAGAAATTGCAAGGAATGCCGGATAAAAATTGAGTTACTTAGTAGTAGATTGGATGTGGAAAGAGGTTGAGTTGTCCGATGAGAGGAAGTACCGGTCTTTTAAGATGCGTGTAGAATTTTGCAAGTAGAACGAGGTAGGAATTTATTCGTATTGCCGCTAAGAGAGGGTGCAAGGAGGACGTAATTGAAACTGCTAAGGATGTTGTATGAACGCCTTGGGTTTACGGTTGTGCATGAACGTATATAAACGAGTTGTCATCGGGAGCATCGACGACATCTTGATTGATGGTTGTAAAATTAGATACTTGCTTTAGGAAAAACAAGCAACTAAAATATAGGGCAAGCGAGCACGACGATTTAGGAAAACCGTGTGTAAATGACCCTAAGTGTGAGTTCGTTCTCGAGGAGGCTAGTGTGTTGTGTAATGAATTGGTTTTGATTGATGGTTTTATTAAGAAGAAAAGAAAAGAAAATAGAAATAAGGAAGGAAGACGGTCACGAAGACGGATCGAGCTAAGACGAAAACGCGTTCACGTAAAACCGAAAAAAACTACAAAATTAAAAATTTAAAACCTAAAAATTAATTAAAAGCTAAAAGTAGTCTAAAATAATATAAATAAGAATAAAAATCTAATAAAAATATTTTAAAACCTTTTATTAATTAAATATTCAATTTTAAATGCTAATTAAAGCCCTAAAAATAAATATAATTAATCAAAATGTCCAAAATATGATTTTATTGAACTAATAACTTACTTATATTATCTAAAGACTAAAAAGTATTTTTCCTAATTTTTAAAAACTATTTTTCTATTTTTAAATTACTAAAAACTATTTTAAAACTAAATTAATTATAAAAAATAATAAAATAATGCTAAAAATAGTTTTCCGATTTTAAAAATCCTAAAGTACCCTAATGAACAGAAGAAAAATGAAAAAGTTTGAGAAATATTAAATTTACCACTAAAAGACAAAACTAGTTTAATTAAAACCCTAATTAACTTAAATTAATTCTAAAAATTAATAAAAAGATGAACAGTAAAAACCTTTTTAACTAAAAATCTTAAAATATTATTCTAAGTCTAGGAAAAATGTTTAAACTAAAAAATACCAATTTTTGGCACTAAAAGACAAAAACAGAAACTTTAATGTTAATTAAAAATGGCTAAATATCCTAAAAATAGAAAATGAACAGTAATAAAATTATTACTTAAACAGGAAAATCCGAAATAAAATTAGAAAAATTTAGAAACAAAAATCAAGTCCTAATTCACAAATTTGTTCACTAAAGACAAAATAATCAGATTTATGAAAGTGACATGTGTTGGTGTTTGTCTGCTAGTGAAGCAGTGGAAACTTTGAAGCTACCAGTGGGAAAGGAGTTCCCACTGCTAGTGTTAATTTCTTGGTCAGTAAGCCAATAAGCTCAGGACAGCTTATTGTGAGCTTGTTCTTTGGACAAAAGGCACCCCCACACCAATTGGGTTGTGGGGAGTCTGAGTAAACACAAAAAACTAGCAATCACTTCACAAATTAAGCACCAAATAAGCCAATTAAGTTTCTGATCTGGGCAAAATGTTTCTGATGAACAGTAAACACAATTTACATGCACAAAAACGATTTTCAAAGCCTCTTAACTTGCATACAAATCAATCACATGGCAAGAAACTGATTTCAAACCCTAGAACAACCTTATATCTAACAACTTGCAAGATTTCATGGCAAAATTTTCATAAAAACGTGCATAAAAGGGCAGTTACTGATTATGCTATGTTTTTACCTTTTTTCACATGCAACTTGCTTAAAACCTACCCAAACTGAAACCTAAGTACTTATCTTACCTAATACTAACCTAAGGAGTGATTCTAACAGATTTCAACACAAAATCAACCAAAGAACATCAATTAATATGCAAATCCAAACACCCCTTTATCTACTGAAATCCAAATTTTTCAAACAAAATCACATACAATCCACACCAAAGTGATCCTAAAGGCTACTAACATGCATATTACACCAAACACTCTCAATTCAAACCATTAAACTATCACTTAACAACTTCCTCACAAAATCCATGCAAATCACAATAGCACCAAATGAAAATTGAAAAAAAGGGTAATGGGATGCTACCTAGAGGGACCTACATCCAGGTCCCTCAGTGGTTGCTTAACCACCTCCAAATAGACTCGGGTCTATGCTGAACCTTTAACAACAATCAAACACAACCTACTAAGAAAAATGATCATGCACAAAATATGATATAATCTGATTTCTTGAAACCTTTTAAAAACCTTTTCACAAAACTTGAACCAATGATACTATTTGAAACAAGAACAAGAACAATATCAGAAACTCAAGGTTCTAATCCACTTTCACTTCATAGAATCTTGGGTTTCTGAAAATTGCTAAATCTTTTTAAAACCTTTTTGAAAATCCAATAAACACAAAGTGTTTAAGCAAAAGAAATATGGAACTCAGATTCTTATCAAGCTAATACCAAACTTTAAAAATAATAAAAGGAGTTATAATTCTGCAAAAACACCAATTTTATAAACTTTTAAAAGGAATTACAATAACTTGAAAAAATCTGGAACAAAATATAATGGACACATTTCGTCTCATTATATACTACTAAGAGAACATTCTAGATAGCTAAAAACCCTAACAGGAGAATTCCTAAAATGCCCTTGGTAAATTTGACTGAAAATGGTCAAATTGTTGCCTCATGTGAATGATGGTGATGTGCCAGCTTGCAACTTTGATCTTGGACGTCTATTTTGAACTTGGGGACCAAGGGAACATGTGGTACATTGGTTTAGTCGGGTGTAGGGTTTTGAGGGAAAGGGACGGGTGCAGGGGAGGGTCCCACAAGACACATGGGTGTGTCTTGTGGTGTTTTGGGAGGTAGGTTTTGGTGACAAAGAGCTTAATCATCAATCTGGAAAAGAAGAAGCAAAACCCCTTTGATTACAAGTTAATTGTGCCTGGAAATTTTTAGGGTTTAAGTGGTGTTTAGGGGAAGTTTAATCTGAAAAAGGGAAAGATTAATTTAAAATGATGTTTAAGGAGGGAAAGTATGGGATTTGACTGAGTGGGTTGACCAGGTTTATTTAATAAACCTGGTATTGGGTTATGGGTTACGGGTTGGGTAAGTGGGTAAGGGTTTGGGTAAATGGGTGGGTTATGGTGACGTGTCAGGTTGTGAGTGGGTGTGTACGTTGTGTGGTTTGGTAGTAATGGCCCCCAAGGTTCCTCATTTGTTCATGTTGTAAATAATAGCTCAAACTTGATTTCCCTTTGATAACAACTTTACACAACTTGTCATTTTTGGCACAAGTTGTTTTCATACTTTTAACAAGGACTTCAAATGCAATTCTTGGATTCTTCAAGGACTGAACTTGTATTATTTTGATAATTTAGGGACCACAATGCATTTTATGAATTATGCAAGGGTATAAATTGCCAAGTCTTCAAAAATGAGGGACTAAAGTTGCACATCTTCAATTCTTCAAGGTCCATTTTGGAAATTCCAGATTTGGGTCCGGTTCATTGTGCGGCTTCGTTTCCCGTGTTCGTTTTTGAATGATTCTTGTGATCTTTTTCCTTTTCCTCAATATCCGTACCAAAAAATACACAAGCAACAAACACAAGCATATATTTGGGTATTTTAATGATATTTTATGCATTTTAAGCCCGATTTGGACGATGAGACTATGTATAAAAGCAGTCTCATCACTCCCCCATACTAAACCATTGCCGTGCCCTCACGCAATGCTAGAATAAAGTATCGTAGCACCTCCAAAATTCATTTTATTCACTTTATTGAAATGATAAACTAGCTACACTACTACTATTACTACTACTTGCGTTTTAGACATAATGTATGATTTTCATCGCAAAATGGGACGTTTAGGTTCATAGAATAAGAACACGTGAATGCTTCGTTAGAAATAATTTCATCGTCCTCGATTTTCACCCTAATTCTATGCCAAGCGTGCAACGAGATCATTGTCATTATAAGTTAGTAATGCTAACACTACTCATATGCCCTAATCACGTACTTATCCTCCCATTATTCCTAAGTTGTATCTCTTATATTTTATTTTGTCTTGAATGTTTCACGAGGATACATTGTTGACTTATGTGATAATAGAGATTTAGGTCTAAAAATAGAGTCCTAACGGTGTAACTAAGACCATCAAATCAATAACCCCTCCTAATAGACAACGATGTTAAAAAATTAAGTTGACAAGAAGAATCGATAAACACGGTTTTATAACGGTTTTGAACATGAGACTTATTTCCAAGACTTTTATACGCCCCTAACGGAAGGGCCTTATTATCTTTGGTTTACCTCCATCTTTTATTCAACTTCGCCATGAAGCTTTTATTATGACTTCGGTCTTGCCTTGCCTTTTATTATCCGTCTCATCGGTGGTTTTATTAGCCAAAGACGTATATCCTCACGCTAAAGCGAATTTTGGATCTTTAAAGCTTCGAAGATTAAGGCTTGGTTCACTTTCAATTTTACATAGATTTTTCGGCCTTGTGGGGCTTCAAATTGTTTGCTAGATTTAGGTGAGCACTTGAAATCTTATTATTGGGTGAAGCTTTCGATTATTCGGGTGCTAATACTTCAAAACCGTGACGCTAGCGATACCTTAATGTCTTCCCAATTTAGTTACACGGAAGCTACTAGAAAAGACTAGAAACCCAACAATCCTAACTAAACCGCTAAGTCAATATTTATTAAGCAAAAAATATTTACATGCGAAGGGAGAATAAGCAAACAACGAGAACACATGAGTTTTTGAAAGAATACGAGTACTCTATGTTTAGCATAGTAACTTATAATTAACTCTATCATTTCTCGTCCTCATTTAAGAGACTTAGCCTAATGTGAGTTAAGGAATCAAAGCTAAGTGCTCAACACGCACGGTCGAGTCAAAAATTACTCTTATTCTCGCCATCGGAAAACCTACATTCGTGTCTTCAAACACTTATGAAACATGAGAAAAATTTTAAAATTTAGCCAATTTTAGCCTTATTTTGCAACAAAGCGATAAACAAAAATATAAACTTTGGAAAGCGTAAAGGTTTGGCAAGGCAAGTATCTATTCACCCCCCCATACTAAAGTTAAACATTATCCTCAATGTTTCGAGTCTAGGGGTGCAAACACCCCCATACTAGAGACGTAGTCGAATGCCTAATCTAGCATGGAAAGGGTGTAACCAATAAATTAATAGCCGTTTATGAAGTGTGCTAATAACCTAAGGTTAGAACATCAAAGGATATATCATTTGGATATTGAGAAATGTCTCCAAAGCAAATGATCGAGTGCTCCCATAAAACGAACACGAGAGGCTCCAATCGTGAAGATCATGATCTAAAAACCACAATGCACAAACAACCACGGAATAAAGGTTGGAAGGGCACAAATCCCCTCACATTAAACTAATTAGAAAGCAATAATATGTACATGGATAAGCATGGGTCTCCCCCACGAGGCACCTTGTTTTTGATAACCGAGTCAAAAGCTCGACTCGAATCCCCATAAATGTGATCATTTAGGGATAATCATGGTATGGTCAATTTTTAGTGGGGCTTACATGATAAACAAGGCCCAAAAACAACCGGTATAAAGGACTAAGTCCTTTGATGGTGCAAAGAATACCGGGATCGAAGATGGCGTTCTCGTTTTCATTGGAAAAACTAATCAATGCCACTTCATCAATAGTCAACAAAAACTCAAAGAGTTTCAAGAAAATAGACGAGAAGAAATAGAAGGGTGGGACAATGGGTAAGTCTCTAAAAACATGAGCTACTCGAGGTAGACTCGCACCAATCAAATGAAAAGATTTTCCATTTATTGCATCGGTGGAATACAGAGATTTCCCTATATAAGCAATTCTAGGATCAAATATCTCGTCCTCGGTGGAGAAAGGGGAGGGAACATAAGTGGATTTCCCCACACTACGTCCACACAA
The DNA here is from genome assembly GCA_025667525.1 of Glebionis coronaria. Lineage (NCBI taxonomy): Eukaryota > Viridiplantae > Streptophyta > Magnoliopsida > Asterales > Asteraceae > Glebionis > Glebionis coronaria. Next base: position 300,806,687 of record CM046881.1, read on the forward strand.
AGCATCGTCAAAAGGAGAAGACGAGCTTGTAGTACTCAAAACACGTGGTGATGACGGAGTTAGAATTGTAGAAAAATCTTTTAAATTCAATTCAAAATCTTTTCCTTTTTCATCTTTTACACTCTCCTTGTGAAAACCTGATTTAATTATGTCGAAAATATTTGGTGTTTCTAAAGCAATGTTAGTCACACTAAAAATTCTCACATTTTGAAATCTTTTTGGTTTAGGTGGTGGTAAGTTTTCAAAACGTTTGTTGACGAAGAAAACTCCCCCATCGGGATCAACACATTCATCATCCGAAGAATCACTCGAGATTGGAATCGTAGGCTTAACACTCTTAACCTCCACCGGCGGAGGGGACGGAACTTCATTTTTCTCAACAACTCCTAAAACTCTATTTGAAATCTTTTTGCAAATGTTTTTGATGGGATTGACATTGTACAAAGACGTGATAGAATACACATGAGAAAGAGTGGAGTTTTGAGTTGCGTTAATGACGAGTTCTTCCTCATTGAAACGAAGAGTGATTTTTCTTGCATGCACATCGATAAGTGCTCTCGAGGTATCCAAAAAAGATCGACCTAAAATTAACGGAACTTTAGGATCGATGGGAATGTCAACAACAATAAAGTCTACGGGATAGTAGAACTTTCCAACTTTCACAAAGACGTCCTCGGCAACTCCACAAGCTAGAATCGTAGAATGATCGGCCATTTCGATTGACATTCTTGAAGGAGTGAGATTTAGAAGATTGAGCGATTTAAAAATCTCAAGAGGCATCAAATTAATACTAGCACCAAGATCGGCCAAGGCGTAGCATTCTTCCATGTCTTGTATAGCACATGGGATTAAAAACTTTCCGCGATCACCGACTTTTTGAGGTATGCGGCTTAGAAAAACCGATGAACAACTAGACGATTTTTGCAATTTCTCTTTGTTATTCAACATACTTTTGAAGTTCGCGGCAAATCGAGGCATCATGACCAAGGCGTCGGCAAAACTTATATTGAAATGCAAGTCATGAAACATTTTCATAAAAAGTTCAAATTGATAATTATTTCGTTCTTGTGCCTTTTCCTTGTCTCGTCTTGAAGGGTAACGTAAGGGTGGTGTGGGTTGGGGCATAGGCATAGGCATAGGCATCGGCCTTGTAATCTCTGGTTCCATGATTGGTATTGGTTCAACCGTAGGTGTGGTTTGAGCGGTACTTCGTGGGCTTGTAATTTGCTCCTTTTCAACCACCACCTCGGGTTCTTTCTCTTTTTCCTTCTCCATAGAAGTACTTGGACGAGAAATGGGTTCTTTGAAAGTTTTACCACTACGAGTAGTAATAACCTTCAATTCTCCTTTCGGGTTCACGATGGTATCACTAGGAAGACCACCCGAAGAAGAGGTCTTACACATGATAGCTTCAAACATTTTAGCCATTCGGTCTTCAAACTTAGATTGCCTAGCATCCGCTTTTAACAATTCTTGCTTAATCTCATGTTGTCCTTGCTCCATTTTTTATTGATTTTGTTGGAGACGTGTGACATTTCCTTCCATTTTATTAGCATGAGTTTTAAGTTCATTAGCAAGTTCGTTTTTAAGCTCGTTTTTCAACTCGGACCTTAAGCTAACCATTTCACGTTGCATATTGTCAAACTTAGCATCATTAGCCTTAGCATAATTCAAAAACTCTCCTTGAAGATTTTTGGTGTGATCATTTTGAAAACCTTGAGTAGAAGTTTGAAAATCACGGCTTTGGTTTTGGTTTGAAATTTGCCCATTTCCACTTTGATAATTACCCTTATTATAGTTACTTTGATTTCCTTGGTAATTTCCTTGGTTGTTGTTGCGATAGTTATTAGCATTTTGATTTGGTGGAGCTTGCGGGAACCTTGACCGATTTGGTTATAAGTTCCCGTGGCTACATAAGCACTCGAAGTGTTACCATCCGCGGTAATGCACTAATACACAGGTTTTTACCTAATTAAAAAGATTAAGTTCGTTTAAGTATGTCTCTTCGAATTGAAAAACTTGTGTTTAATGTGTGACTCAGTTGATCTTTGGTGAAACAAAAGTGTGTCGTTGTAGTGTTTGAAATAAATGTGCAGAACAATTAAAGTAAAGGTGCTCTTAAAGTAAATCTAACTCTAATTAAAATAAAGTGCAAGTATTCAAAGCGCGAGTAAAATTAAAGGGCAATAATGTAAATAACGCAAACTTAAATCTAACTAAGGCAAACTTAAAACGCAACTAAAACTAAATCTTAAACTAAGGCAAATAAACTTAAAAACTAAATTAAAGAAACTGAAAATAAGCTCTATCCGGAATAAACCCTATTCGGAATATATGGCAATTCGGAATATGTCACCTATCCTGAATAATACCCTACTCGGAATAATGGCCTATTCGGAATACTATCCCTATTCGGAATGTCTTGTTCTACTCGGAATAATGCCCCTTATGCGGAATAGTTGCCTATTCGGAATAAGTATTCTAGGCGGAATAATCACCCTTATGCGGAATAAAGTGCCTACTCGGAATAATTGGCCTATTCGGAATATTGTCACCTATTCGGAATGTCCTCCTATCCGGAATATACTCCCAATTCGGAATGATCACTCTATGCGGAATATTTGCCTATTCGGAATGTATCCCCTATTCGGAAAGTCAGCTCTATTCGGAATGATTTCCTATTCGGAAAATCACCCTATTCGGAACAAAAGGTCTAAGCGGAATATCTTGCTATTCGGAATGTAGAATATTCCGAATAAGCCTCGCTGCTAAACCCTTACTCGGAATATATGAGGCTGCGTCCAGAGAAAGAACAGTAACAAGACTTCCGAAGAACAAGGAAAGATAAAAAGTCACAGATCTAAATAAAACTAAAGCAAATCAACCAAAAGATTAAATCAAACAAGTAAATAAACAACTATAAAGCATAAACAATCAATCCAAAACAATAAAACTAAACAAGATAATCTAAATAATCAAAACCCACATAAATAAATCAACTAAAATTAAGAACATGAACATAAACAAATCAAAACAAAGATTAAAGAAAGGTAGAATGAGATTAACAAGATAAAGATAAAGATTAACAAGAATTAAAAGAAAAACTTACTTGAAATTAAATGGTAATTAAGTGCAAGACAAGGTAATTAAATTTGATAAGTATTTAAATTGACAAGGTAATTAAAGGTGCAAGGAAAGTAAATGGTGGAAGACAAATTGTCACAGTTAGCCAACAAAATGAAAAGTTAACAACTAATGGCTATTTATAGGGGAGGATTAGGAAGCTTCCTCCCCTCTTTCATTTCTTCTTAATTACAAGCTTAAGTCCCTCCTTTTATTAATCTTCATTAATTGCGTCATTAGTCCTTTTCTTCTAATCTTCTTTAAACTTGGACTTAAGGGACTTTTGGCTTCGGGATTTCTTTTGAACTCGTCTTTAATTTCTTCAATAAAATAGACTTGAATTCTTCGGCTTTTGATAAACTTCCGTCTTTTGACTTTTTCTTCGATAAATCTTCAGAATTGGTCGTGGACTTCCGTTCTTTTTGCACTCTTGACTTCTTGACTTCGTCTTTCATCCTTTTCTTCAATAAAAGTCCGTAAATGCCCGTGAATGTCCGTGTTTTCTCCACTTTTCACCTTTTCATCCTAAATCACAACAAAAACAAAAACCACGCATAATTCTGACATAAAAGACATAAAATACACGTTTTGGTCTGGTTATTATTGTAATTAAGTGGTAGGAAAGATGGGTGTTTACACACCTATCAAATCCCCTACACTAGACCATTGCAATGTCCTCATGCAATGCATTAGTTACAAAGCAAGATTACACTTTTCATCATAATCAATCCACGTTGGCCTTTATTAAAGAAATAGAAAATCAAAAACATACAAAGTAAAGAAATCAAAAGCATACCTTGGGTTTTGAAAATGTTATGAATAATCATCATCCTCAAGTTTTCACTTTCTCCAAACTAAGCTTAAAAACGAGATCATTGTTATTATAAGTTAGTAAACTATCACGAACTCATGTGGGCCAATTACTCACTTAGACTCCCTTATTCCTAGGGGTATCTCTTATATTTTATTTTTGTCTTGAATGATCACGAGGATGCATTTTTTTGACTTATTTCGATAGTTATTAAGTCTGAAAATAAAGTGAACGATTTAATCAATAGTTAGCTAAAGGACCAAATCTTTTAAAACTGCTTCTCGGGACCTCATAAAGTTCATATCTTGGCATAACTCGTTTCGCGATTTGAGACCTTTCTCGGACCGATATTTGGCAGCGACTTCATACTTCAAATCTTGAGAGACGTTCATGAAATAATGGTCTTCTCTTCATAATAGGAATTTCTTCACTTGAAGTTTTGAGAGATTCATACTTGGACCACGACTTCTTCATTTTTCTTCAATCTTTATTTTGGACTTTGATATACAACGATCCGCCTCCTTTTATGACTTGGATCTATTTATCCTCATACCTTGTTAGGGTCTTTTTGGATACACTTCTCCATGACTTTTGGGGAGTTTAGCTTTACGTCGTGTGTCTCGATCCTTCATATTGATTTTCGATAAATGATTCTTCACATCACTTTGGATCTTTAGCAACAAAATATAGCCCTCATGCCTTGTTAGGGCCTTTTCGGACTCGCCAATCTTCGCATCCCGCTTCAATAAGTTATGCCTTGGCTATGAACTCTAATTCATACCGAGCAACTTTTAAACGATCTGGGGCTAGAAGCTAAGTAACTTTTCAAATCGTACAACCTTATTTATTAGCAGATAAATTTATTAGCAAGCGATGGGAGAATAGGCTTATAATTAACTCACATAAATTCACGAAAGAATACCGGACTTATAATTGGCTCTATCATCTCTCGTTCTCCACAGTTTAAAATCTCAAGTAATGAGACTCGTGGATACTTAGCCTATTAAATCAAAGTTTTGGGTTTTCGAGTCGCCTATAGGATCTTGCAAATTCTTAGACTTTTTCAAGTTTAGAAATCGCATTTTAAAGTTCCCTTGATAAACGACTCTCTAGGATCAATTATAGGAACTTGCGAAAAGTTCTTGTTCTTAACCCGTGAGAGTTAAGACTTTCGCGTTTTATAGCTCCCTATATAAAAGCCTAGCAAAACTTGACTTAAACACGTTAAGGATACTAGCTAGAGTAAACTCGGATTGAGTCAAAAGATTCACAACGTTTGAAAATTGAAACCACTTATTAAAAGATTTATTCTAGCAAAGAAAGAAAATAACCATACAAAGGTAAAAACTAATAGGCCAAAATAGATCAAAAAATTTGAAAAATGTCGAAAAATTGATTTTCCGGTTAAAATGAGGACAAATACAAGGAAAAGACCACTTAACTTCGATAGAAGTCCCCCCTACACTTAAGATAAACATTGTCCTCAATGTTTAAGCATATGGGAGTAAATTCCCCTACACTTAGGACATTGTGCACGTTGTTTAAATCTCGCTAAGGAAAAGACAACTAAAGAGATTCCTATTTTAATATTGAGAAAATATAGAATAGTGAATCGAAAAGAGTTTAGGATAGAACCGGGAAGAAGTAGAACACGGAATCACGGGTCGTCAAGAATCATCAAGAGTGGATCATTGAAGCTCGAATCCCTGATAAAGAAGTGAGGAGAAGAAATAGCAAACCAAAGGGTCTCCCCTACACTTATGATAAAGAAAGCAAAAAGGTAGATGCATGGGTTGCCTCCCAAGAAGCGCTTGGTTTTTGATAACCGAGTCGTGAGCCTGACTCGACCTTGATCATCAACGGAAGAAGCATGAAACATATCCACCAGGATCAAAGACATAGTTTTCATCCATCAATAAGCACGAGCTTAAGGCGAACAAGGCAAGCCAAAGCAGAGTAGGCAAGGTTCCCTTAAGCAGCGATGGAGCACGGTGGAAGCAAGTAGGAAGCGGTGCAAGCATGTCTTCAAAATTTCCAAAGATTTTTCCTTTTATTTCATCAGGTGGATACTGAGATGGCTTAAAGACTTCAATACCAGGGTCGAACACCTTTTCCTTTAGGGGAAAATAGCACTCAGGCTCAGCCGAGTGTGAAAAAGATCCGCAAAGAAGCACAACCTCGTCCTCAGAAGGGGGACAAAGAGGTGTCAAATCATATGTGCAACGGATATTGGTGTCAACCGGTTTCTTCTCCTTTGACAGAATGTGCTTCAAATCCAAAGTAGGATCAAGACGATAATCTTCAAAGTCATAAGGAGGGGCATCACTCTCATGAGGGAAGTAAGTGTTGAGAAGTTCAGAGAAATCTTCCTCAAATGAGTAATCGTCCAAAGTAGGATCGAGTGATGGCGGAGGATCTTCATCATGTGAAGAATCGCTCGAGAGAGTATCGGCCTCATCAAAATCATCGAAAGTAGGCAGCTCGGGATACTCAGAAGTACAATCACTATCATCCGAATCTGAGCTAGAATCATCATCATCATAAGCATCGAAGATCGGTGAAGAATCATAAATGGGAGAAGGTTCCAAAGTGGAGTGAGAATCATCTACATCATCGTCAAAGAGTGGATTATCGATGGAAGAATCGAATAGAGGATTGTCATAGACGGTAAAGTCATCGAGCACATTAATCATATTCACTGATTCTCGGCTTCCAAAGGATTTGCCTGTAAGCTTCCCCATTTTAAAAACTTTTGAATCATCCCCGACTCGTAAGATTAACTCACCTTCGGCCACATCTACTAAAGCTCGTCCGGTTCTCAAAAATGGCCGACCAAGTATTAAAGGAATACGAGGGTCCATTTCATAATCAACTACGACAAAATCGACCGGGAAAGTAAATGTGCCAACTTTGATGAACACGTCTTCGGCTATACCAACGGGGTAAGCGAGAGTGCGATTTGCAAGTTCGAGAGTCATCTTTGTGGGAATGAGGTCGGGTAATGATAGTGTTTTCCAAACACTTAGTGGCATCAAATTAATACTAGCCCCGAGATCAGCAAGGGCAGTAAATTCTTCAGTTTTGTTGAACACGCAAGGCAACACAAAACGCCCGGGATCTCCAAGCTTTTCCGGTAATACTTTAAGAATAACTGCTGAGCAGTTTTAATTTAAGCGTGTGTTGGCGAGTTCAGTCAGCTTCTCCTTCTTGCTAAGCAATTCCTTGAATGCTTTGACAAATTTCGGCATGTGGCAAAGGGCTTCAACAAGGCTAATGTTGATGGTCATTTTAAATAGCATTTCCACATATTTCGATACTTGACAGTCATTCTTGGTTAGATCATTGGTCTTGCCTATGCGAGAAGGGTATGGGATTCTGGGTTGATAGGGAGACGGTGAAGGTGTAGTTGGTGAAAGTTGTGATGTTGAAGGGTCCTTCTGAGATACATCGTCATGGCGAGGCGGAGACGGTAATGGTGCACTAATACTAGGTGTAGGAGGAGTAGGGGTACATGGTGGTGGAGGAGGTGTAGATGATGGTGGTGGGATAGGTGGATCGACAATGGTAATTCCACTAAGCGTAGTTATAGCACTCACATTAGCTCGCGGATTGGTGACGGTGTTTGAAGGTAGAGAACCCGAAGAAGAAGGTTGAGCTTCGGGCAAGAAACTAGCCAATAGATTCTTTAATTCAGTCGTTTGAGTGCTGAAGGAAGATTGATATTATCACGAACCTCGGTTCTGATGTCATTTCCTTGCTTCAAGATATCTCCTTTCAAATTGATTATTTGGCTCTGTAGATTCTTGATTTGCTCACCTTGAGTTCTCATGATGGCATCAACATCGGTGTTTATGGGTGGGTGTTGTTGGGTGGGTGGTTGATAAGGGTTAGAAGCTCTTGGTGGGATTTGGTTGCTTCTATTATAGTTGTTGGCGGGGTTTTTGTTTTGAGGAGAAAAATCGGGTGAAAGGTAATTGTTGGAACGGTAACTCAGCAGATTTCTATCCCCTTGTTGTCTAGCTTGGTAATTTTCCGGTGAATAATTACCGTAAGCAGCATACACATTTTCCAGATTTCCTTGTGTCGAAGGACAATCGGTGTATGAGTGAGGACCGCCACATGTTTCACAAGGATTAGCAACCGCTTTAACTTGTTGTTGTTGTTGGTTTGAAGCGAGAAGCGTAATACTTTTGCTCATTTCGGCCATCATGCGGGTGAGTTCGGTCATCTCAGGGTTTGCTGAGGTAGAGGAAACATTGACTCTCGGGTTGTTCCTAGAAGAAGCAGAGGAATCCCAGTTTTTATGATGAGTAGTCATGTTCTCTATTAGCTCTCTACACTCCTCGGGTCTCCTTTTCATGAATGTGCCACCGGCGGCTGCATTTATCGTATCACGATCTCGAAAAGTCAATCCGTTGTAGAAAGTATCTATCAAAGTGACGGGAAGCATATTGTGGTTTGGACATCTATCGATCAAGACATTATATCTCTCCCAAGCGTCAAAAAGAGATTCATCGGGATCTTGCATGAAACCGCTGATCTGATTGCGAAGGCTTGTGACCATGGATGGTGGAAAGTAGCGCGACAAAAAGCGTTGAGTCATATCATCCCAAGTGTGAATAGAATTCTTCGGGAGACGATCAAACCATTTCTCGGCATGATGCGATAAAGTATGTGGGAAGAGTTGTAGGCGAAGTACATCCATTGTAGCCCCAGGAAACTTCATGCTTTGGGTGATTGTAATGAACTTGTCGAGGTGTTTGTTGGCATCATCATCAGGCAATCCTCTAAATGGGTTTGTTTGCACTTGCTGAATCATGTGGTGCTTCAACGAAAACTCAGGAGCTTTGATTTGCATCGGCGCAATCGGTCCTCCTCGTCCAAACATTGTTGGTTGACATAGTTCCTCCATGGTCCGAAGATCGGGCTGTGGAAGAACATTGTTGTTATTGTTGAGGTGCGGTGGTTGATTATTGTTGTTAACACCTGCCATACTTAAATCTTCTTGAATCTCGGGCTCTTGATAATTGGAAGATCTAGTACGCATACACCTGAAAATGCAAAAGAAAACAAAACCAAACACAAAGACAATATATATACTTAATAAAGATAAAATCTTTTTGGATTTTTGAAATTTTTAATTTTTATGGGTTTTTATCAATTTTTAATTTTTTATGGGTTTTTGAAATTTTAAATGCAAGAAAAATAACGCTCACAAGTGAACGGATCCCAAAAAGCAACGCGTCTCTCACAGAAAACCGTTAATCTTTACGAAAAGAGCCGGCAGCGGCGCCATTTAATACACAGGTTTTTACCTAATTAAAAAGATTAAGTTCGTTTAAGTATGTCTCTTCGAATTGAAAAACTTGTGTTTAATGTGTGACTCAGTTGATCTTTGGTGAAACAAAAGTGTGTCGTTGTAGTGTTTAAAATAAATGTGCAGAACAATTAAAGTAAAGGTGCTCTTAAAGTAAATCCAACTCTAATTAAAATAAAGTGCAAGTATTTAAAGCGCGACTAAAACTAAAGGGCAATAATGTAAATAACGCAAACTTAAATCTAACTAAGGCAAACTTAAAACGCAACTAAAACTAAATATTAAATTAAGGCAAATAAACTTAAATTAAAGAAACTGAAAATAAGCTCTATCCGGAATAAACCCTATTCGGAATATATGGCAATTCGGAATATGTCACCTATCCTGAATAATACCCTACTCGGAATAATGGCCTATTCGGAATACTATCCCTATTCGGAATGTCTTGTTCTACTCGGAATAATGCCCCTTATGCGGAATAGTTGCCTATTCGGAATAAGTATTCTATGCGGAATAATCACCCCTATGCGGAATAAAGTGCCTACTCGGAATAATTGGCCTATTCGGAATATTGTCACCTATTCGGAATGTCCTCCTATCCGGAATATACTCCCTGTTCGGAATGATCACTCTATGCGGAATATTTTCCTATTCGGAATGTATCCCCTATTCGGAAAGTCAGCTCTATTCGGAATGATTTCCTATTCGGAAAATCACCCTATTCGGAACAAAAGGTCTAAGCGGAATATCTTGCTATTCGGTTTGTAGAATATTCCGAATAAGCCTCGCTGCTAAACCCTTGCTCGGAATATATGAGGCTGCGTCCAGAGAAAGAACAGTAACAAGACTTCCGAAGAACAAGGAAAGATAAAAAGTCACAGATCTAAATAAAACTAAAGCAAATCAACCAAAAGATTAAATCAAACAAGTAAATAAACAACTATAAAGCATAAACAATCAATCCAAAACAATAAAACTAAACAAGATAATCAAAATAATCAAAATCCACTTAAATAAATCAACTAAAATTAAGAACATGAACATAAACAAATCAAAACAAAGATTAAAGAAAGGTAGAATGAGATTAACAAGATAAAGATAAAGATTAACAAGAATTAAAAGAAAAACTTACTTGAAATTAAATGGTAATTAAGTGCAAGACAAGGTAATTAAATTTGACAAGTATTTAAATTGACAAGGTAATTAAAGGTGCAAGGAAAGTAAATGGTGGAAGACTAATTGTCACACTTAGCCAACAAAATGAAAAGTTAACAACTAATGGCTATTTATAGGGGAGGATTAGGAAGCTTCCTCCCCTCTTTCGTTTCTTCTTAATTACAAGCTTAAGTCCCTCCTTTTATTAATCTTTATTAATTGCGTCATTAGTCATTTTCTTCTAATCTTCTTTAAACTTGGACTTAAGGGACTTTTGGCTTTGGGATTTCTTTTGAACTCGTCTTTAATTTATTCAATAAAATAGACTTGAATTCTTCGGCTTTTGATAAACTTCCGTCTTTTGACTTTTTCTTCGATAAATCTTCAGAATTGGTCGTGGACTTCCGTTCTTTTTGCACTCTTGACTTCTTGACTTCGTCTTTCATCCTTTTCTTCAATAAAAGTCCGTAAATGCCCGTGAATGTCCGTGTTTTCTCCACTTTTCACCTTTTCATCCTAAATCACAACAAAAACACAAACCGCGCATAATTCCGACATAAAAGACATAAAATACACGTTTTGGTCCGGTTATTATTGTAATTAAGTGGTAGGAAAGATGGGTGTTTACACACCTATCATGCACTCGGAAAGATCATGAGCTCCACCACACGACAAACAACTCTTAGAAACCGCTTTAACCGAAGCGGAATTCGAAGCTTCTTGAGCTTTCCAATCGGACATAAGGGTCGAAAACCTATCGAAAAACCGATTTTCCTCATTAGCTTCATCATGTAAGGCATTAATGCTACGAGACGATGACGAGCCCATTTTAGCAACATTCGGTGTGTTACGAGGGCTATAAACCTTAGACCTATTCTCAATTATGACCAAAGCTTCTTCAACCGTTTTACATAAAAAATTACCACCCGCGGCGGCATTTAAATAATCTCTTTCATGATCGTTAAGTCCATTGTAAAACGTGTCTATTTGATGCAAGTCGGAAAAACCGTGATGAGGACATTCATGTAACATCTCCTTAAACCTATTCCAAGCCGTTGAAAAACTCTCATTTGATTCTTGTGAAAATTTAGAAATCTCATTTTTCAAATGCGTAGTCTTAGAGGGCGGAAAAAATTGGTTCACAAACTTCGAAACGAGATCCTTCCACGTCAATATAGAATTGGGTGGCTCTTTCTCTAACCAAATTTTAGCGGGCCCCGCTAAGGAATACGGAAAAAGCATCATCTTAATCGAGTCATTCGAGACATCCTTAAATTTGCACGTGGCGGTAAGACGATTGAATTGGCGGATATGGTTGTGGGGATTGTCTTTCTCATCACCACGGAATTTGTTGTTTTGGATCATCGACAACAAACCCGTTTTCACCTCAAAATTCTCCGCAAGGATAGCGGGAATCACAATAGCTTCTCCATAACCCTCGGTGGGTGCTTGAAGTAACTCCATCATAGTTCGATTCGCCATGGTTGGTGCTTCTCGTACAATGGGTTCGTCAATAGGAGACTTCTCACTAGAATGAGTTGGAGTGGGAGTTTTGTTCTTTCGTCTACGTGCACGTTTTGCTTGATTACGAGTTAGCATACACGTCACGTACAACGAGGAGACGAGCAAAGAAGATTCTTTTTGGTGTTTTGTATTTTTCAATTTTTTGTGGTTTTTGATGGTATTAACTTTTTTGGAAATTGGTGAATGTATTAAGTAGACAAAAATCTACAAATCTCCTCCTTAATCAAATCTCTCGATTAAAGAAGCCTCAAGGAATGAAAACGATCACGTGGAGTGAACGCCTTCGATGACTTTAGAACGATGGTGGAACACCAATTCGTTCAAGAGGGTTTAATCAATAGAAACCAAGAAAATATATATGATATGTAATAATACTTTGGGCGGCAAAACCCTCGATTCACTCTCAATATCAAATACGCACAAGCAAGCGGAGGAAACGAGGCGGAGCGAAGCACTTAAGAGCCTTTTTCCTTTAGGTCGTGAAATACAACCGCCTTATACCCACCTTATAGTTTGTATTATCAAGATTAAGCTTCACGAAAGTATTTATCTATTTTTGCCTTTTTCTTTGGTTTGAGATTCGAATACAATGATTGGGTAATGACCTCCCAAGTCAAGGTTGTGATTTCTCACGTATTTGGAGTACTTGTGAATTTATTGTTCTACGTATACAATATAGTAATAATATTCACACAAAAACCGAAAAACGATAATACGTATTAGTAGAGTGCTACTAATACAAATACTAATTATGGTTAGTATAAAAACAACAATGGTTCAGTCAAAACACAACACGCCTCCCCGGCAGCGGCGCCAAAAATGATGGTTGTAAAATTAGATACTTGCTTTAGGAAAAACAAGCAACTAAAATATAGGGCAAGCGAGCACGACGATTTAGGAAAACCGTGTGTAAATGACCCTAAGTGTGAGTTCGTTCTCGAGGAGGCTAGTGTGTTGTGTAATGAATTGGTTGATTGATGGTTTTATTAAGAAGAAAAGAAAAGAAAATAGAAATAAGGAAGGAAGACGGTCATGAAGACGGATCGAGCTAAGACGAAAACGCGTTCACGTAAAACCGTAAAAAACTACAAAATTAAAAATTTAAAACCTAAAAATTAATTAAACGCTAAAAGTAGTCTAAAATAATATAAATAAGAATAAAAATCTAATAAAAATATTTTAAAACCTTTTATTAATTAAATATTCAATTTTAAATGCTAATTAAAGCCCTAAAATTAAATTTAATTAATCAAAATGTCCAAAATATGATTTTATTGAACTAATAACTTACTTATATTATCTAAAGACTAAAAAGTATTTTTCCTAATTTTAAAAACTATTTTTCTATTTTTAAATTACTAAAAACTATTTTAAAACTAAATTAGTTATAAAAAATAATAAAATAATGCTAAAAACAGTTTTCCAATTTTAAAAATCCTAAAGTACCATAATGAACAGAAGAAAAATGAAAAAGTTTGAAAAATATTAAATTTACCACTAAAAGACAAAACTAGTTTAATTAAAACCCTAATTAACTTAAATTAATTCTAAAAATTAATAAAAAGATGAACAGTAAAAACCTTTTTAACTAAAAATCTTAAAATATTATTCTAAGTCTAGGAAAAATGTTTAAACTGAAAAATACCAATTTTTGGCACTAAAAGACAAAAACAGAAACTTTAAAGTTAATTAAAAATGGCTAAATATCCTAAAAAATAGAAAATGAACAGTAATAAAATTATTACTTAAACAGGAAAATCCTAAATAAAATTAGAAAAATTTAGAAACAAAGATCAAGTCCTAATTCACAAATTTGTTCACTAAAGACAAAATAATCAGATTTATGAAAGTGACATGTGTTGGTGTTTGTCTGCTAGTGAAGCAGTGGAAACTTTGAAGCTACCAGTGGGAAAGGAGTTCCCATTGCTAGTGTTAATTTCTTGGTCAGTAAGCCAATAAGCTCAGGAGAGCTTATTGTGAGCTTGTTCTTTGGACAAAAGGCACCCCCACACCAATTGGGTTGTGGGGAGTCTGAGTAAACACAAAAAACTAGCAATCACTTCACAAATTAAGCACCAAATAAGCCAATTAAGTTTCTGATCTGGGCAAAATGTTTCTGATGAACAGTAGACACAATTTACATGCACAAAAACGATTTTCAAAGCCTCTTAACTTACATACAAATCAATAACATGGCAAGAAACTGATTTCAAACCCTAGAACAACCTTATATCTAACAACTTGTAAGATTTCATGGCAAAATTTTCATAAAAACGTGCATAAAAGGGCAGTTACTGATTATGCTATGTTTTACCTTTTTTCACATGCAACTTGCTTAAAACCTACCCAAACTGAAACCTAAGTACTTATCTTACCTAATACTAACCTAAGGAGTGATTCTAACAGATTTCAACACAAAATCAACCAAAGAGTATCAATTAATATGCAAATCTAAACACCCCTTTATCTACTGAAATCCAAATTTTTCAAACAAAATCACATACAATCCACACCAAAGTGATCCTAAAGGCTACTAACATGCATATTACACCAAACACTCTCAATTCAAACCATTAAACTATCACTTAACAACTTCCTCACAAAATTCATGCAAATCACAATAGCACCAAATGAAAATTGAAAAAAAGGGTAATGGGATGCTACCTAGAGGGACCTACATCCAGGTCCCTCAGTGGTTGCTTAACCACCTCCAAATAGACTCGGGTCTATGTTGAACCTTTAACAACAATCAAGCACAACCTGCTAAGAAAAATGATCAAGCACAAAATATGATATAATCTGATTTCTTGAAACCTTTTAAAAACCTTTTCACAAAACTTGAACCAATGATACTTTTTGAAACAAGAACAAGAACAATATCAGAAACTCAAGGTTCTAATCCACTTTCACTTCATAGAATCTTGGGTTTCTGAAAATTGCTAAATCTTTTTAAAACCTTTTTGAAAATCCAATAAACACAAAGTGTTTAAGCAAAAGAAATATGGAACTCAGATTCTTATCAAGCTAATACCAAACTTTAAAAATAATAAAAGGAGTTATAATTCAGCAAAAACACCAATTTTATAAAATTTTAAAAGGAATTACAATAACTTGAAAAAATCTGGAACAAAATATAATGGACACATTTCGTCTCATTATATACTACTAAGAGAACATTCTAGATAGCTAAAAACCCTAACAGGAGAATTCCTAAAATGCCCTTGGTAAATTTGACTGAAAATGGTCAAATTGTTGCCTCATGTGAATGATGGTGATGTGCCAGCTTGCAACTTTGATCTTGGACGTCTATTTTGAACTTGGGGACCAAGGGGAACATGTGGGACGTTGGTTTGGTCGGGTGTAGGGTTTTGAGGGAAAGGGACGGGTGCAGGGGAGGGTCCCACAAGACACATGGGTGTGTCTTGTGGTGTTTTGGGAGGTGGGTTTTGGTGACAAAGAGCTTAATCATCAATCTGGAAAAGAAGAAGCAAAACCCCTTTGATTACAAGTTAATTGTGCCTGGAAATTTTTAGGGTTTAAGTGGTGTTTAGGGGAAGTTTAATCTGAAAAAGGGAAAGATTAATTTAAAATGATGTTTAAGGAGGGAAAGTATGGGATTTGACTGAGTGGGTTGGCCAGGTTTATTTAATAAACCTGGTATTGGGTTATGGGTTACGGGTTGGGTAAGTGGGTAAGGGTTTGGGTAAATGGGTGGGTTATGGTGACGTGTCAGGTTATGAGTGGGTGTGTAAGTTGTGTGGTTTGGCAGTAATGGCCCCCAAGGTTCCTCATTTGTTCATGTTGTAAATAATAGCTCAAACTTAATTTCCCTTTGATAACAACTTTACACAACTTGTCATTTTTGGCACAAGTTGTTTTCATACTTTTAACAAGGACTTCAAATGCAATTCTTGGATTCTTCAAGGACTGAACTTGTAATATTTTGATAATTTAGGGACCACAATGCATTTTATGAATTATGCAAGGGTATAAATTGCCAAGTCTTCAAAAATAAGGGACTAAAGTTGCCAATCTTCAATTCTTCAAGGTCCATTTTGGAAATTCCAGATTTGGGTCCGGTTCATTGTGCGGCTTCGTTTCCCGTGTTTGTTTTTGAATGATTCTTGTGATCTTTTGCCTTTTCCTCAATATCCGTACCTAAAAATACACAAGCAACAAACACAAGCATATATTTGGGTATTTTAATGATATTTTATGCATTTTAAGCCCGATTTGGACGATGAGACTATGTATAAAAGCAGTCTCATCATTGATCTACTCAAATTTGTGAAGGAGAGTGAGGCGAATTATGTGTTGGTTTTGGAGTGGAGTTATACGTGAGATTTTCGAGTGTGAGTTTTAGTATTAAGTTTACCATGATGAGTAGTTAGAGATGATGGCATATCATGGAACCAGCAAGGGGCGAAGTGAAGAAGGATAAGGAAGCATTTTAGAGGCTGAAGAAGTGGATTGGATAATGAGCCGATCTTGGCATTATCGGAAGGACTGGATGAACTCGCGAAGCATGACGATACGTGGAGCAAGGATTTGGACGCGTACGAGGATGACAAAGAAAGGCGATCGCTTATACGTTGCAGGAACTGAAGATTTGGAAGAACTGGACAGACTTAGTAGTGGAGCTGGATTGTTATATCTGCCTAGAATGCTAGAGGCATTTGGTGTACGAGACGTAGAGAATGATCTATACGGATCATGAACGTCTCCAACACATATTCAATCACCTTGATTGAACATTTGGCAAAGGTGGTGGGTGGAGTTAAGTGACGAAAGAAAATTGCAAGGCCAAGTACCATCTGGGAAAGGCAAGCATGGTCGATGAGACATGGAATAAGAAGAATGAGGTGAAGCTGAGGCGAACTTGAACTATAGGGATGGCGTATTAGGGCAGTTTGGATAAAGGATATAGGTTGCACGAGTTGAGTTGTCTAAAGCAGAGAACGCGTCAACGTGTATGTTGCGTGGCTTGGACAATCGTATGGAGAAAAGGGACGTAGACTATACTTTCTACGTAGATAGGAGTAACTTAGAAAGAGCTATGTAAGGACGAAGTTGGTGAAAAGGATACATAATGGGGTGGAGGAATAAGTACGACGAGAGTTGGGTGATAGTCGATAGACTGACTAATTCATCTCATAATTCAAGAGGAATGGGAAGTCACATAGTTGAGAAGTTGGAAGGATTGCGTACGGACTAAAGTGGGTTGATGAACATGATTGGATATGAGTATATCCAGCTGACTGGAAAAAGAGGGACAAGTGAGATATTTATACAACCTTAGGAGTTACACTGAGGGCATGAGTGATTGATTTAGAGGGAGTTAGGAAACTCATTAGCGATGGCTGAGTTTTCATATATTGATAATTATCATACTAGAAGTCGATAAATACCATTTGAGGCACTATATGAAAGGATAGGGTGAGTTGTCCCTATTGTGGACTAGAATTGGTAAAAGAGGCTACTAATGTGGTAATGATGTTGTGGAAAGAATGAGAGCAACAAGGGATGTATGTAGAAAAAAGGAGGAAACCACTAGAGTTAGTGACAAAGTTGTGTATGAAGTTTCACCCATAGTAACGGGTGGCATGTTTTGGTAAAATGGAAGAGTTGACGTAGAGTTTTGTAGGTCTATTTATGATCTTTGGAAAGATCGGACCATTAGCTTATGAGCATAGAATTACCTGGGGGAAATGAGTTGTATACATGATACATTTCATGTATTGAGTTTGGTAAAGGTTGTTTGAGAATGCATTTTGCATGTACGGTTATTCGGGACTTGGGTTAATAAGAGTCTTTGTTTTATCAAAGAGTCATCTGTGAGATTTATTGACTGTGAGGTCAAGAGTTTGGCAATGAGTTTAATTATTTTTTGTTTGTATATGTGGTATTTTGAAACTTGAACTAAAGTTCACGTGGAAATGAGAGGAGTTCATTTAGAACAAGTATCCTTGTGTGATTTGTTGTTTGTGTGTTTGATCCTAAGGAGTAAATCTCGGGACGAGATTTCTATTAGGAGGGAGTAATGTGACAACCGTGGTTTTGAGGTTCGTCACTTGGTCTTATTTTTAAGGTTAATTTATGTGTGACTATGTGATTGTGTGTTTACATGTTTATTTTAGGTGAACGAGGTTGGTGTGGTTATCGTTTATGAGTATAGAGTACTCATAAGTAAATGAAATGAAATGGTGATTATGAAATGAGATCACAATTAGTGACTATGAAATGAAATGGTGATATTTTGGTATTTACGTATACGTATAAGTATTATAGTAATAGTATTTTTTTTAGGATTTACGGTTTAGCATTTAGAGGTCTCGGAGGAGGTAATTAGTCATATGGATATTTTTCGAGATGGTTTTAAGTCATTTAGGACTTAGTTATAAAGTTTATTTCAAAATTTGAGATTTTTTATAAAAGTGTATATTTTACGTCTTTTACGGTAAAACGCGTAAATTTGACTAGTTTTACGGTTTTGAGGTTTTGGAGGCTTTAGGAGCCGAAATAAATTAAGGTAAGTTAAGGTAATATTAATAACTTAATAATTAATAATAAAAAGGAAAAAAATAATAAAAAAGGGTGGGCCGGTTTGGTTTGGACGCAAGAAAGAAAGGAAGAAAAAAAAAGATTTAAGGAAAGTTGTATTGGACTTGGACTAGTATAAGGTGTATTAAAACAATATTAGTAAAAAAAAACACACGATTCATAATAAAAAAAAGAAAAACGCAGCCATGGAGGAAGAAAAAAAAAGAAGAAGAAAATTAGGGTTTTCAAAATCTTTGTTTTTGATCAATTGAAGGTACGCTCTTGTTTAATGTTTGTTCTTGTTTAATTAAACATGTATACATCAACATATGATGGATTTAGGTCAGGGTTTTAATAAAAATCTTTATTTTAATGAGTTCATAATTATTGGATGGATTAGGGCTTGTAATTCGAGGGATTAGGGTTAATTAATGAGGTTGATTTTGTTAAACCCGTTTTTAAAAACTGGGCAGAATTTTGAGTCAATTGTTTTGATCATATCGGTAGTTCTAGGAACATTCAAGATGCGATCCAAGTATCCCTGAAAAGGTAATTGAAGTGGCTTTCCAATGCAAGAACAGAACTAAATTGGAGGTCAGGAAGTGGGTCAAAAACAGGTTACAACAGTCGGAGGTCAAAACAGTTTTAATCCAGCCTGTTTTCTTTTTAAGTTTTGAGTTGTTTGGGGTACTTAGGGTTGCATTGGGATCTTCAAACGAACATGAGAGATGGTTTATATATTGTACTAAGTATCTGCACTTGGGCTAAGGTTGTGGTTTAGGGTAAGAACCCATAATTGTAACAAACTTTTTGTATGTTTAAAATCAGTAAATCTGGAATGACAAAAGTATATATATATATATATATATATATATATATATATATATATATATATATATATTGGGGCCTTAATAGTAGCTTTAAGGTTAGGGCAAGTGGGAGGTGTTAGATAACATATGTAAGGGCATAAATATTCCCTTTACAGAGATCATGGGTACGTTTAGGTGGGCGTTTGACTTATAGTTTGGAGACCTAAAACTGGGACACTTTTGTGTAAAATATGAACGGGATAGTTATTAAACTTAACCAAGTAAAGGACTTGTTAAGGAAGGGTAATGGGGTGATTAGAGCTTATCAATAAGGTATTTATATGGGAATAGGCTAGATGTCCATCATAGGTTGATGAGCCATCTTAGTGACTGGTTCATGTATTGATTGTGTGTTTTTGGTTTGTTAGCTTGTTGCTAGTGCGAGGACTTGTGAAGAAGCAATCAGGTGAGTTTCATAGTCCCATGTTTATTATTGTTTTTGACTTCCAGATGGGATGGAAGAGACACCGTGTTGAGTTATTTATAAATTTATGTTGTGAATGTTTTTTTAAGGTTTGAGATGGACTTGTGTGTGCATTATGTGATTAACTGCTATGTGATTCTTTTTTGTGTATGATTTGGATCGAAAAGGTACATAGGTGTATGGGCGCCTATGGTACCATGGTTGTTGGTAAGGCGTGATGCCTTGGAAATTGTGGTTGTTGGTAAGGTGTGATGCCTTGGAAATTGTGGTTGTTGGTAAGGCGTGATGCCTTGGAAATTGTGGTTGTTGGTAAGGCGTGATGCCTTGGAAATTGTGGTTGTTGGTAAGGCGTGATGCCTTGGAATTGTGATGATTGATTAATCTTGAATGTTAGTTGTTAATACATAATTGTAGCACATTGTCCATATGTTATTGTGTTGATGGTTGTTATTCACACCTTGTAACTGATTTAGCGTTGGAGTCTAAACCTATGACTCTCACCAACTTTATGTTGACGTGTTTTAGTGTCTCTTTCAGGTGTGAATGTGTTTAAGCTTGAGGATAGAAGTGGCTAGACTTGGATGCCTTAGGATTTCATATAGAAGGAGATCCCCGTTCCTTCTTAGTTTACCTTTATGTTTATTGATAAGTGATACATGTTGGCACCTATATGTTTGGTTTGGTTGTGTTATTTGTTTGTCGTGGGTAAGGGGTAGGACTGTTACCTACTTACCTAGACTCCTGCTTTATTGAGATATTGTCATGACCTTTGTGTCGCCATTTATGACATTATATTTGCATTTTAGTTTTCTCTATAGAGACACCGTGTGTTGTGATGATATCCATATGTCGCGCCCCATATTCCGCCATGGTGGGGTGTGACAATTAGGCATTCGACTGCGTCTCTAGTACGGGGGTTTTCCAACCCCTAGACTCGAAACATTGAGGACAATGTTTAACTTTAGTATGGGGGGTGAATATATACTTGCCTTGCCAAACCTTCACGCTTTCCAAAGTTTATCTTTTTGTTTATCGTTTTGCTGCAAAATAAGGCTAAAAATGGCCAAATTTAAATTTTTTCTCATGTTTTGTAAGTGTTTGAAGACACGAATGTAGATTTTCCGATGGCGAGAATAAGAGTAATTTTTTACTCGACCGTGCGTGTTGAGAACTTAGCTTTGATTCCTTAGCTTCACATTAGGTTAAGTCTCTTAAATCGGGACAAGAAATGATAGAGTTAATTATAAGTTACTATGCTAAACGTAGAGTACTCGTATTCTTTCAAAAACTCATGTGTTCTCGTTGTTTGCTTATTCTCCCTTCGCATGTAAATATTTTTTTCTTAATAAATATTGACTTAGCGGTTTAGTCTTGATTGTTGGGTTTCTAGTCTTTTCTAGTAGCTTCCGTTTAATTAAATTGGGAAGACATTAAGGTATCGCCAGTGTCACGGTTTTGAAGTACTGGCAACCCGAATAATCGAAAGCTTCACCCAATAATAAGATTTCAAGTGCTCACCTAAATCAAGCAAACAATTTGAAGCTCACAAGGCCGAAAAATCTATGCAAAATTGAAAATGAATCAAGCCTTAATTTTTGAAGCTTTAAAGATCCAAAATTCGCGTTAGCGTGATGATATACGTCTTTGGCTAATAAAAACACCGATGAAGTGGATAATAAAAGGCAAGGCAAGACCGAAGTCATAATAAAAGCTTCAGGGCGAAGTTGAATAAAAGATAGAGGTAAACCAATGATAATAAGGCCCTTCCGTTAGGGGGCGTATAAAAGTCTTGGTAATAAGTCTCATGTTCAAAACCGTTATAAAACCGTGTTTATCGATCCTTTTTGTTGACTTAATTTTTTGACATCGTTGTCTATTAGGAGAGGTTATTAATTTGATGGTCTTGGTTACACCGTTAGGACTCTATTTTTAGACCTAAATCTCTATTATCGCATAAGTCAAACAATGTATCCTCGTGAAACAGTCAAGACAAAATAAAATATAAGAGATACAACTTAGGAAAATGGGAGGATAAGTACGTGATTAGGGCGTATGAGTAGTGTTAGCATTACTAACTTATAATGACAATGATCTCATTGCACGCTTAGCATGGAATTGGGGTGAAAATCGAGGACGACGAAATTATTTCTAACGAAGCATTCACGTGTTCTTGTTCTATGAACCTAAACGTCCCATTTTGCGATGAAAATCATACATTATGTCTAAAACGCAATTAGTAGTAATAGTAGTAGTGTAGTTAGTTTATCGTTCAATAAAAGTGAATAAAAATGAATTTTGGAGGTGCGACAATAATTTATTCTAGCATTGCGTGAGGGCACGGTAAGGGTTTAGTATGGGGGAGTGATGAGACTGCTATTATACATAGTCTCATCGTCCAAAAAGGGCTTTAATTGCATAAAATATCATGAAATTGGCCAAATATATGCTTGTGTTTGTTACTTGTGTATTTTACGTACGGATATTGAGAAAATGACAAAAGATCACAAGAATCATACAAAAACGAACACGGGAAACGAAGCCGCACGATGAACCAAGCCCTAATGAAGAATTTTCCAAGACAAACCCTTTAAGATTTGAAGATTATGCAAGAAGGGTCCTCCAATATTGAAGAATTGACACTTTATACCCTTGTATCCTCATAATTACAAGATTGGTCCCTAAATTTTGTCAATATTGCAAAAAGGGCCCTCCACTTTGAAGAATTGGCAATTTTAGTCCCTCAACAAAACTAAAATGTCAATATTAATCCTCCTTAAAGTCAAACATCCCATGAAGGACTTCAAGTTACAAGAAATTACAAGTTTGGTCCTTTAAAAATGTCAAAATTACCAAAAGGACCCTTGACTTTGAAGAAATGGCAAAAATGGTCCCTCATTAATCATGATTTGTCAAATTCAGTCCTCCAAGAAGTCAACAAGACAAGTCAAGACCATTATCTATGAAGAAAATGCCAAATCAGTCCTTCAAGAATCAAGAAATGGCAAGAAATACCTCTGAAATCACTTTTCAAAACTTTTTGGGGCAAAAGTGTGAAGTTTGAAACTTTAATAACAAAGAAAACGGAGTTTGGGCTGTTTATTTACAAAGTGAAAGGAATTTGAAAGACAAGGGGCTAATCGTGGCAGACTGCATATCTTACCTAGACCAACCACCATGTGACACGTGCCCCACTACCTGAAATCAACCAATCACACTTCACCAATTCTCCACCTCACCAATCCACTAATCCGGTTTATTTATTAATAAACCTTGGCGCCTAAACACGTTTTTAAACATAATCCTAACCAAAAATATATTAAAAACCTGTTCTTCATGTTCATAATCCTAATTGGGCATTTCATGTTTACCAAAAATTAGCCCCTAAATCTTTCCAGATTTATGATTAAGCATGTTTTAATCATAACCCCACTTTCAAAAAGCTTGCCACATCACCACCTTGGACACATGATTCCCTGCTTTTTCACCTTTGAGCAAGAAGCCAAAACTTGGACAGTTATCCAACGTTCCACAACATTGCTTTGAAGTTAAGCTCATTGTGAGCCCTTGGATACATTCCAACACATGCCAGCTCCACAACAAAACAAGAACTCGTCACATGATCAAGATAACTTCAAAACCCTCAAGGGGCATTTTGGGACTTCTACTACATTAGGGTTCACGTTTTTTAGCTTTCACTAGTTCATTGTACGCCTATAAAGGCCATAGGACTCATTACATTTCAGTTTGCTCTTGAATTTTCCTTTGTTCAAAGTTCTGTAAATCCATATTCAGTTTAATGAAATGTGTTTGAATCTTTGAAGAAAACTCAAGTGCCATTGTTATTTCCTGCTTATTATTGTTACATGTTTACTAATCTTCAATCTTAAAACTTGTTTTCAAAGGAGTGTGCAAAAGTTTGCACATTTTCCTATAGCTTGATATTTTTCTATGTTTCTTGGTACACCTTGGAAATCTTGGGCTATAAAGCTGATCATAGCATCCTGATATTGTGATATCAAGGTGTTGTGAAGCTTATAACTTGGGGATAATCAAGTGTGGGGTACAAGAGTTGCATTAATCAAGGCTTTTTCACCTTTCTGTTTTTGATATTGTGCTTCTAACCTTGTTGAATCTTAGCAGGCTTTATTGTGGAAGCTTGTGCTTGTTCTTGCTAGCACCTAAGCTCAAAATTCGTGGGTGTGGATGTACATCCATGAGGTTTGTACCCTTAATCTCAAAATCTGATAAAAATTTGGATATTTGTGATATTTGTGTGTTGCTTGTGCTCTTGTGAAATTTGTGGCTCAATCTTGCTTAAATCTGCATATTACATCTGTTATTGTGTTGATTTGGGCTTGGGTAACCTTGGAATACACTTTTGATTTGAAAATTTTGATTTGAAAATTTAAAGGGGTGTTTGGGTTAACCTGTTGTGAATCATAGTGTGTTATTGTGTTGTTGAAAAGTGTTGTTTGTGCTTTGTATATGTTATCTACTTGGTTGAGTGCTATTTGCTGCAAGTTATTGGGCTTAAACCATTGAATCAAACATTGTGCTATAATATGCTTGTTTTGACTGTTTTTTACCTAATACTTTGGGAACACCTAGAGTGTATGCATGCTTAGAGCTAAAAAGTGTTTAAACATAGTTAATATAACCTGTTAACAAGATTTGGGGGTTTGAATTTGGCTTGGTGGTCAAATACATCAGCAACTGTTCATAACTGCATGTTCATAGTTCATCAGTAACTTTTTGTGCTTGAATCTTGATCTAGACTTTGAATCATTGCATGAAACCTGTTTAAACTTGTTCATTTAAGTTTATTATAGCTTGTGTATGCATTTGGTGAAGTTTGGCTGGCTGAATTGTGCTATAAGTGCTTATTGAACCATAACTGCTTATTTGTTCATGTCTGGGCTAGATCTGGTGATGTTTTGGATTAACTGTACTAATTGGCTTATTGTGATTGTGTTTTTATGATTGCTATTGACTCCTTATGATTAACTGATCATTTGGGTGCCTTTGTGAAACTTGAATCCACAAAAAAGTCACTAAAGACAAATAGTCAAACAAGTCAAGCAGTGGAAAAAGTTTCCACTGCTCAGACACAAAACTAGCCCCTGCTACTATAATTTTGCATTCAGCTTATTAATAAGCCATATTGGCTTATCTAGACCTGCAACAACTTACTTTTGTGATCAATCTTCCTCATTTGTCCCATTTGTTTGAACTGGAGCTTATCAGACTTTGACTTTGACTTTTTGCTAGAAAACTCATAAAGTTGACTTTTAATTAAGTACTTATTTGCTTATTCCAGCTTATTGAGTGAACTTATTTGAAAACTTTTTGTTGATTAAGCTTAGTTAAGTCATTTAAAAGCTTTAGAAACTTGAATCAGCTCTTGGGGTGGCCTAGAACTCGAAAACGACTATTTTGTCGTTTTGTGAAGATAGCTTATTGCTTTCAGGCTTATTCCTTGTGCTTATTTCGATTTTTTTTACAGAAGTTTTAAGTAACTCAAAAGAAGCTTGTGTGTCTAATTTGAGCTTATGGCATCAGCTTATAGCTTAATGGGCCAAAAAGCCCATTAAGAATAAGCTGCTTTGAAATAAGCTAGCTTATACTCATTTTCAACTTTTGGGCCTTCAGAGTTTTGTGTTTAAAATCAAATTTTGAGTTAGATAGGAGCTTTTGGGCTATTTTTATAAACATTTTTCTTATTGGGCTTATTTTGGCCCAATAAGGGTTTGTTTTGGACTTTGGCCCATTTCGAGGCACATTATGGGTATTTTGTAATTTCAACTTCATTTCTGTGTTTATTAGGTTAAATAAAACAAGTTTGCAACTTTTTAGAATTTTTTATAAATTTTGAATTTTTAATATTATTTTATTATTATTTTATTATTAAAAATTAAAATTTAGATTTTCCAAGTTTTTATATTTTCCTTAGATTAAATACATTAAGTTAATTTTACAATTTTTAGAATAGTTTTATTGTCATTAGATTAATTTTTATAATTATTTTAAGTTTTAATAGTTTTTAATTGTTTTTAAATAGTTTTAATTAATTTTAAAATTTTCAAAAATAGTTTTAAATTAAGTTAGGTCATTTTAGAGGTTTATAATTGAAAAAATCTCATTTTGGGCTTTTTGTTAATTAAATTGATTTTTGGGGCTTTAATTAGCATTAAAAAATTATTATTTAGTTAAATAAAAGGTTTGAGTGATTTTTGATTTTTTGTAAACTCTAATTACACTATTTAGGCTTAATTCCATTTCTTAGGAATTTTTAGAGTAAATTTTTAATTTTGCTACTTTTTACGGTTTCACGTGTACGACATTTCGTCTTAGTTTAATTCGTCATCGTAACTGTCATTCTCTTCTAATCTCATTTGTTCTTACCTTTTCTCATAAATATAATCACAAAGTTAATCATCTCTCAACACACATAATACTAGGTTTTTAAGCCTCGTATGAAATAATTTCGTTCCAAGTCTTTTCGAATTGATTACCGGTTGAAAGTGCGACTCAATTGTTCTTGGTGGAATAACAAAAAGGTTTGGTTATCTATTTTAAACTAAAAATAAAAATGTCGTTGAAAGCTTGAAAATTTAATCTAAGATAAAACACGTTAAAACAATGCTAAGTAAAAAGGCGAGAAAATTGAAGTTTAGAAAATAGAAACAATTCAGAAAATTCCTAATTAAACTAAGTCTGAGAATTGGAATTTCAGAAAATTGGATTTTCGGAATAAAGACACTTTTCAGGAAAAATGGTATTTTCGGAAAAACAAGCTTTTCAGAAAAAATTGGATTTTCGGAATAACAATGTTTTCAGAGAAAGTAGTATCTTCGGAATAATGGCATTTTCAGAAAAAGGAGCTTCTTCGGAATAAAGAACTTTTCAGGAAAAAAGGTATTTTCGGAATAACTGATTTTTCAGAATAATAAAATCTTCGGAAAAATAGGTTTTTCGGAAAAAAGGAATGATTTCGGAAAAATGGTGTTTTCAGTAAAATAATGTTTTCGGAAGAAAAGGACTTTTCAGAAAAATGATGTCTTCGGAATAAAAGGTTTTTCGGAATAAATGGTTTTCATAAAAATGATTAATAAAGAGAAAAGGGAATTTCGGAATAATTGCTTTTCAGAGAAACGAGTATTTTCAGAAGAAAAAAAAACCCTTTTCCGAAATAGCTAGAGAACAGAAACAGTTAAACAGTAATGTCAAAACTTAAGAAATAAGCCACGAATAAGCACAAACCAAACAAGCAATTAACCAAAACTTTAACCAAATAAATTTTAAGAAGAACTAAATAAGCCACAAATTAAAAACTATAAAAAACACTAAATAATCAAAACATTTAAAATCAACTAATAAGCAACTCTATTAATCTATCAAAACAACTTAATCAAAAATAAGCCAAACACTAAAAGATCAAATACCACAATAAGCTCAAAACATCCACCACATCAAAACTACAAGATCAATCACATGAATAAAACAATCACTTAATCAAAGAGATGAGATTAACTACATGATTATCAAGATTAAGAAAAAGATTAAGAAAGGTAGAATGAGAATTAAGAAAATAAGCTTGATTGATTAAAGATGAATATCAAAAGATTACAAGATTAATGTAGAGATTAATAAGTTTGAAAGGAAAAACTAGAGAGAAAAATTAAAACACATAAAATATTAAACTACAACTATTAAAAACTAAAACACCTCACACCCTCCTAATGACATATTAGGAGGGTATTTATAGGAGGTGGGGAGATTACATGCTTAAGTTATCTTATTTCTTTCTTCTCGTCTCGACTCGACTTAATTTCTTTGTCTTTCTCGACGTCGTCTCGGGATTTGTCGATATAAGTTGAACTTGTCTTATAATTTTCTTCTTATAATTAGACTTGAGTTCTTCGACTTCATTAAACTTCCGTCTTTAGACTTTTTCTTTGATAAATCTTCAGAATTGGCCTTGGACTTCCGTTCTTTTTGCATTCTCGATCTTTCGACTTCGTCTTTTGTCTTTTTCTTCGATAAAAGCCCGTGATAGCCCATGTTTTCTTCCTTTTGCATCTTTTGGTCCTAAAACATAATAAAAACACAAACCACGCATAATTCCGACTTTTACGACATAAAATACACGTTTTGGTCTTGTTATTATTGGAAATAAGTGGTAAAAGGATAAGTGTTTTCACACTTATTAAATCCCCTACACTTGACCATTGCAATGTCCTCATGCAATGCACTAACTTCAAAGCACGGTTTACATTTTTCAATATAGGTAACCCACCTTGGCCTTTATTAAATACTAAATGCTAAGAAAACTAAAAGAACAAAATATGTAAGAAATCAAAGACTTACATTGGGGTTTTAGGTTGTCATGAATGTTCATCATTCTCAAGTTTCACGTTCCTCATACCAAGCTTAAAAACGATATCATTGTTATTATAAGTTAGCAAACTAACACGAACTCATGTGGCCCAATTATTCACTTAGACTCCCTTATTCCAAGGTGTATCTCTTATATTTTAATATTGTCTTAAATGATCACGAGGATGCATTGTTTGACTTATTTCGATAGTTATTTAAGCCGAAAACAAAGTGGGACGATTTAATCAATAGTTAGCTAAAGGACAAAATCTTTTAAAACTGCTTCTCGGGACCTTTCAAAGTTCATATCTTGGCATAACTCGTTTCACGATTTGAGACCTTTCTCGGACCGATATTTGGCAGCGACTTCATACTTCAAATCTTTGAGAGACGTTCTTGAAATTATGGTCTTCTCTTAATAATAGGAATTTCTTCACTTGAAGTTTTGAGAGATTCTTCATATTTGGACCACGACTTCTTCATTCTTCTCCAATCATTACTTTAGACTTTGATATACAACGATCCGCCTCCTTTTAGGACTTGGATCTATTTATCCTCATACCTTGCTAGGGTCTTTTCGGATAGACTTCTCCATGATCTTTAGGGGAGTATTTGCTTTTCGTCGTGTGTCTCGATCCTTCATATTGATTTTTGATAAATGATTCTTCACATCACTTTTGGATCTTTACCAACAAAATGTAGTCCTCATGCCTTGTTAGGGCCTTTTCGGACTCGCCAATCTTCGCATCCCGCTTCAATAAGTTATGCCTTGGCTATGAACTCTAATTAATACCGAGCAAATTTTAAACGATCTTGTGCTAGAAGCTAAGTAACTTTTCAAATCGTACAACCTTATTTATTGCAGATAAATTTATTAGCAAGTGATGGGAGAATAGGCTTATAATCAACTCACATAAATTCACGAAAGAATACCAAACTTATAATTGACTCTATCATCTCTCGTTCTCCACAATTTAAAATCTCAAGGAATGAGATTCGTGGATGCTTAGCCAATTAAATCAAAGTTTTGGGTTTTCGAGTCATCTATAGGATCTTGCAAATTCTTAGACTTTTTCAAGTTTAGAAATCACATTTTAAAGCTCCCTTGATAAACGACTCTCTAGGATCAATTATAGGAACTTGCGAAAAGTTCTTTTTCTTAACCCGTGAGAGTTAAGACTTTCGCGTTTTAAAGTTCCCTATATCAAAGCCTAGCAAAACTTGACTTAAACACGTTAAGGATACTAGCTAGAGTAAACTTGGATAAGTAAACTCGGGTTGAGTCAAAATATTCGCGACTTTGAAAAATTAAAAACCACTTTATTGAAAATTTATTCTAGCAAGGAAAGAAAATAACCATAACAAAGGAAAATACAACTATACAACTAGGCCAAAATAGATTAAAAATTTTGAAAAATGTCGAAAAATCAAATTTTTCGGTTAAAATGAAGACAAATTCATGGAAAAGACCACTTACTTCGATAGAAGTCCCCCCTACATGTGATATAAACATTGTCCTCAATGTTTAAGCATGTGGGAGTAAACTCCCCTACACTTATGACATTGTGCACTTTGTTTAAATCTTGCTAAGGAAAGGACAACTATAGTGATTTCAATGTGAACATATAAGATATGAAATATTGAATCACGACAGTTTAGGATAGAACCGGGAAGACGGGTACACGGGATCACGGTTTGTCAAAAGTCATCGAGAATGGATCTTTGAAGCTTTAATCCCTGCACAGAAGAAGAAACAAGACAACAAACACATACGGGGCTCCCCCTACACTTATTATGAAAACGGTAAAGGATAGATCACGGGTTGCCTCCTGAGAAGCGCTTGTTTTTGTTAACCGAGTCACGAGCCTGACTCGACCCAAAACTAGTTCATGGGAAACATGGTGAGGGATGGAATCATCTCATGAGAGATGTCCTCACCAAAGTACAACTTCACACGCTGGCCATTCACCTTAAAATTGGGCCCATTTGGCTGAGAAAGCTCAATGGTGCCATAGGGAAAGACTTTGGCGATGGTGAATAGACCAGACCAGCAGCTCTTCAACTTACCCGAGAAGATCTTCAACCGAGAGTTAAAAAGTAAGACTTGATCACCAACGTGGAACTCTCGGTTCTTAATCCTTGAATCATGGACGATCTTGGTCTTCTCCTTGTAGATCAATGAGTTCTCGTAAGTTTCATTACTTAGTTCGTTGAGCTCGTTGAGTTGAATCTTTCGAAGATCGCCGGCTTTGTTGATGTCGAAGTTAGCCCACTTCAAGGCCCAATATGCCTTATGTTCCAGCTCGATAGGGAGGTGGCATGCCTTCCCATACACAAGATGATAAGGTGTACAACCGATCGGCATCTTATAGGCGGTACAGAAAGCCCACAAAGCATTATCTAACTTATCGGCCCACGAGGCACGATGCTCTCCCACAGTACGCTCCAGAATTCGCTTCAATCCGCGGTTAGATATCTGGGCTTGCCTATTAGTTTGGGGATGATAAGCGGTGGAAAGACGGTGATTGACACCGTACTTAGCCATGACTCTTGCGAATTGATCATTGCAAAAATGAGTCCCGCGGTCACTGATTATAGCACAAGGAACACCGAATCGAGCAAAAAGTTGCTTCAAAAAGTTCACAACCACCCTCGCATCGTTCGTAGGGAGAGCCTTAGCTTCAACCCATTTAGAAACGTAGTCAACGGCTACGAGGATGTACTTGTTCCTTTTAGATGATGGAAATGGCCCCATAAAGTCGATACCCCATACATCAAAAATTTCACATTCTTGTATGAAATTTTGAGGCATCTCATCTGTATGTGTGATCTTGCCTTTTCTTTGGCAAGCATCACAATGTTTAACCATTTCGTGAGCGTCACGATAAATGGTGGGCCAATAAAATCCAGAGTCGAATACTTTCTTCGCGGTGTAATTGGGACCAAAGTGACCACCGGTGGGTCCTTTATGGCAAACTTCAAGAATTTGTACCGCTGTCGGCCCATCAACACATCGACGAATGACAAGATCCGCACATTGTTTGAAGAAGTAAGGGTCGTCCCAGAAGTAATGTTCAATATCTTTAAAGAACTTTTTCTTTTGTTGGGACGTTAACCCTTCCTTGAGAATTCCACCCGCTAAGTAGTTTGCAATGTCCGCAAACCACGAGGTGTCATCAATATTGGAGTTGATAGACATTAAGGCCTCAAGGGGAAAAGAGTCATTGATCTCTCGATTCGGATGATCCCCTTGATAAGGATCCTCAAGTCTACTTAGATGATCCGCAGCTAGGTTTTCGGCTCCCTTCTTGTCACGAATTTCAATGTTGAATTCTTGATGGAGCAAAACCCAACGAAGAAGTCTTGGCTTAGAATCTTGCTTAGTCAACAAGTACTTCAACGCGAAATGATCGGTATACACGATGGTGGTAGAGAGGACAAGATATGGGCGGAACTTTTCAAAAGCATACACTACAGCTAAAAGCTCTTTTTCGGTAGTGGTATAATGCAATTGAGCCCCTGTCATTGTCTTACTAGCATAATGGATTGGTTGGAAGTATTTGTTCACTATTTGGCCCAAAACCGCTCCAATAGCAAAGTCGCTAGCATCACACATCAACTCAAAAGGTAGCTCCCAATTAGGGTAACCAAGACCGGTGCCTTAGTTAGCTTATCCTTAAGAAGATTGAAGGATTCAAGACACTCTTTGGAAAAGATGAAAGAAGTATCTTTTCCAAGAGGTGGGTCATCGGGCGAGCGATTTTAGAAAAATCTTGGATGAATCGACGATAGAAGCCCGCATGACCAAGGAAACTTCTCACACCCTTCACGGTTGAAGGTGGAGGTAATTCGGCTATGACATCCACTTTAGCACGGTCCACTTCAAGACCGGCTTTTGAGATTTTATGTCCAAGCACAATGCCTTCTTTTACCATGAAATGTCATTTTTCTTAATTTAGAACAAGGTGAGTGTCTTCGCACCGCTTAAGCATGCGTTCCAAATTGGCAAGGCTATGAGAGAAAGAATCACCATAGACCGAGAAATCATCCATGAAGACTTCCATAGTTTCTTCAACCATGTGATGGAAGATAGCCATCATACACCTTTGGAAGGTCCCAGGAGCATTGCATAAGCCGAAAGGCATTCTTTTGTAGGCAAATGTTCCATAAGGACAAGTGAATGTGGTTTTCTCTTGATCTTTGGGATCGATGGCAATTTGAAAATACCCGGAGAAACCATCTAAGAAGAAGTAATAGTCATTACCCGCTAGACGTTCAAGCATTTGGTCCATGAAAGGGAGGGGAAATGATCCTTTCTCGTAGCATCATTGAGTTTGCGATAGTATATACAAACTCTCCACCCTGTAACGAGACGAGTAGGAATCAACTCGTTGTTTTCATTGGGCACAACGGTGATTCCGCCTTTCTTAGGCACACAATGGACGGGACTAACCCATGGTGAATTAGAGATATGATAGATCATGCCCGCATCAAGAAGTTTGATAACCTCTTTTTTGATAACGTCATGGATCTTGGGATTCACCCTTCTTTGGCTTTGAATAGTGGGTTTAAAGTCGTCCTCCATGAGAATTTTATGTGTGCAAAAGTGAGGATCAATTCCACGAATATCAGAGATCTTCCAAGCAATCGCTTTCTTGTGATTTTTCAGCACGGCGATAAGTCGAGATTTTTCTTCCTCTTTCAAGTCCTTTGCGATGATGACGGGTGACTTCTTGTTGTCTTCAAGGAAAACGTACTCGAGATGAGACGGTAGGTCCTTAAGCTCTAAATCTGGAGGATTTTAGATGGAAGGCGTAGTCAAATTCGGTTCACCGATAGAAATATCCTTAGGAGATGGTGGAGAAATATGGTCCTCACTGAGAAGTTTCTCAATGGTACGAATGTATTCATCCCAATTGGAGGGAGAATCGTCATATTGCAAGTCCACATCTCCCAAAGTTGCTTCAAATTCTTTCAAGATGAAATCACTTCCTCCAAATGGAGTTAGTGATGGAGCAATAGAGGCAACGGTCTCAACAATGGGTAGAGAAGAAGAACCACTTTTACAAGCGTCTTTGAAATGTTCTTCACAAGCCTCATCAAGAAGGTCAATGAAATTAACACTCTCGTTTTTAGAAGGCTGCTTAGAAAGTTTACCCATGTTGAAGACGATTTTATCGTCACCAACTCTCATGATTAATTCGCCAGCGGCTACATCAATGAGAGTGTGACCGGTCCTCAAGAATGGACGTCTAACGATTAATGGAAAACGGGGGTCCATCTCGTATTCAACGACAACAAAATCCACCGGAAAGGTGAATTTGTCGACACCAATGAAGACATCTTCGGCTATCCCCACTGGATAAGCAACCGTACGGTTAGCTAATTCCAAAGTCATTCGTGTGGGGACTAGATCGGGTAGAGACAATTGTTTCCAAACGCTTAAAGACATTAAGTTTATACTAGCAACTAGATCGGCTAGGGCCATACAATTCTCTACCCCAGGGAAGTTGCAAGGAATCAAGAAACGACCTGGATCACCAAGTTTGGTTGGTAATTTCCTTAAGAGCACTGCAGAGCAATTCTCATTAAGTTGGGTTTGAGCAATATCGAGGAGTTTCTCCTTATCACTGAGAAGATCTTTAAACATTTTAGCATATTTCGGCGTGTGAGCGAGAGCCTCAGCAAAGGAGATATTGAAATTTAGTTGTTTAAACATTTTGAGAAAGTTAGAAACCTGAATATCATCCTTGTTCTTCAATTTCTCTTTCCTCAACCTCGAAGGATAAGGTATGTTGGGTTGAGATGAAGGCTTTGGAATGGAATTCTCACTCACATCCTTGGGTGGTGGAGGGGTAGAAGTAGAAGGTGGTGGAATTGGAGAAGTAGAAGTTGGAGGACTAGAAGATGGAGGATTTGGAGAAGGAGACTTGTTTTCCTTTGTCACAATCACCAGTGTAGGTGTAGGAAGCTCGGGTTCCTTTAAAACTTTTCCACTTCGAGTGGTGATTGCTTTCATCTCCCCTCTTGGATTAGCAACGGTGTTACTCGGAAGAGAACCCGAACCAGAGGCTTGATTACTTGGGATGAAACTAGCCATCATGTTCCTCAAGTCATTCGTTTGACTTGCCAGAGTGTTTCGCATATCAGCTCGAAGATCATTCCCTTGCTTCATCATATCTGCTTTCATGTTGGCCATTTCCCGCTGAAGATTTTGCACTATCGCATCATTAGTCCTCATGTAGGTTTCAACCTCTTGGTGTAATGCAGTGGGTTGGTTGGGAGGAGCATGGTAGGCAGGTGGTTGATAAGCAGGTTGTTGGTAAACTTGGTTGTTTCTTTGAGGTGGATATGGGTTTCTTTGGTTTTGATATGGAGTTGGAGCACGTGGTTGGTTTTGATTGTTGCGATTGAGGTTGTTTGGGTTTTGTGGGGGAAAACCGGGAGGTGAAAGAAAGTTGTTTGAGCGATAGCTGAGCAAATTGCGGTCACCTTGAGGACGTGCTTGATGGCCTCCTGTATAATAGGTACCGTTGGCGGCATACACATTTTCTGGATTGTCATGAGTCGAAGGACAATCGGTGTATGAATGAGATCCCCCGCAAATTTCACATGATTGAGTCAAAGCACTAGCTTGGGCAGTGATAGCTTTGGTATTATTGGCGGCTTGGAGAGCAAGTGATTCAACAAGCGAAGTAAGCTTATCAATTCTCTTGTCGCTCTCATTAGTGCTAGCACTAGCCACATTGGTCCGAACACTCTTGGTATGCACTCTAGACTTGTTCTCAATAATATCCCAAGCGGCATTAGCAGACTTAACCAAAATTTTACCCCCCGAAGCACTATTTAGTGAATCTTGGTCATTCATGCTTAAACCATTGTAAAAAGTATTAATTTGATGTACTTTTGTTAAACCATGTTGTGGACACTTTCTTAAAAGTTCCTTAAAACGGTCCCAAGATTCACTAAATGTCTCACCATACTTTTGTTCAAAAGTAATGATTTCATTCCGCAAAGCGGTAGTACGTGAGGGTGGGAAAAAGTAGTTGATGAATTTGGTCTCTAAATCCGTCCACGTAAGAATACTTTGTGGCGGTTCCTTATCAACCCAATGTCGGGCTTTTCCCTCTAAGGAGAAAGGAAAAAGTTGCAAGCGAATTACCTCTTGTGAAACCCCATTATACTTAACCGTATTAGTGAGTTGAAGAAACCTTTTAATATGGTCATGAGGATCATCAATTGAACGCCCCAAGAAGGGTTGAGCAGAGACCATTTGAATGAAGCCGGATTTAAGCTCAAAGTTGTTGGCTCCAATCTCGGGTATGACAATAGCATCGGTATTGCCTTCTACGTGCGATTGCAAAAGCTCGATCATTGATAGATTGTCCATGGTGACAATAGGTAGAGTAATGACTTCGGCTTGAGCTACTTTCTTCTTACGAGCACGAGTACGCATGCACACCTACAATAGGAAAAACAAAATAGACAAGAAATATTTTTGGTTTTTTTATGTTTTTCTATTTTTTTGTATTATTGAAAATTTTTTAATTTTTATGGATTTTTGAAAATTTTAAAGCAAGGAAAATAACGTTCAAAGATGAACGGATCCCAAAATCCAACGCGTCTCTCACTTAAACCCGTTAATCTTAACGAAAAGAGCCGGCAGCGGCGCCATTTAATACTAGGTTTTTAAGCCTCGTATGAAATAATTTCGTTCCAAGTCTTTTCTAATTGATTACCGATTGAAAGTGCGACTCAATTGTTCTTGGTGGAATAATAAAAAGGTTTGGTTATCTATTTTAAACTAAAAATAAAAATGTCGTTAAAAGCTTGAAAATTTAATCTAAGATAAAACACGTTAAAACAATGCTAAGTAAAAAGGCGGGAAAAATTAAAGTTTAGAAAATAGAAACAATTCAGAAAATTCCTAATTAAACTAAGTCTGAGAATTGGAATTTCAGAAAAATGGATTTTCGGAATAAAGACACTTTTCAGGAAAAATGGTATTTTCGGAAAAACAAGCATTTCAGAAAAAATTGGATTTCCGGAATAACAATGTTTTCAGAGAAAGTAGTATCTTCAGAATAATGGCATTTTCAGAAAAAGGAGCTTCTTCGGAATAAAGAACTTTTCAGGAAAAAAGGTATTTTCGGAATAACTTATTTTTCGGAATAATAGAATCTTCGGAATAATAGGTTTTTCAGAAAAAGGAATGATTTCGGAAAAATGGTGTTTTCAGTAAAATAATGTTTTCGGAAGAAAAGGACTTTTCCGAAAAATGATGTCTTCGGATTAAAAGGTTTTTCGGAATAAATGGTTTTCATAAAAATGATGAATTCAGAGAAAAGGGAATTTCGGAATAATTGCTTTTCAGAGAAAGGAGTGTTTTCAGAAAAACAAAACCCTTTTCCGAAATAGCTAGAGAACAGACACAGTTAAACAGTAATGTCAAAACTTAAGAAATAAGCCACGAATAAGCACAAACCAAACAAGCAATTAACCAAAACTTTAACCAAATAAATTTTAAGAAGAACTAAATAAGCCACAAATTAAAAACTATAAAAAACACTAAATAATCAAAACATTTAAAATCAACTAATAAGCAACTTTATTAATCTATCAAAACAACTTAATCAAAAATAAGCCAAACACTAAAAGATCAAATACCACAATAAGCTCAAAACATCCACCACATCAAAACTACAAGGTCAATCACATGAATAAAACAATCACTTAATCAAAGAGATGAGATTAACTACATGATTATCAAGATTAAGTAAAAGATTAAGAAAGGTAGAATGAAAATTAAGAAAATAAGCTTGATTGATTAAAGATGAATATCAAAAGATTACAAGATTAATGTAGAGATTAATAAGTTTGAAAGGAAAAACTAGAGAG
Source organism: Glebionis coronaria (assembly GCA_025667525.1). NCBI lineage: Eukaryota > Viridiplantae > Streptophyta > Magnoliopsida > Asterales > Asteraceae > Glebionis > Glebionis coronaria. The sequence continues at coordinate 300,843,724 of CM046881.1, forward strand.
AAAAATTAAAACACATAAGAAATTAAACTACAACTATTAAAAACTAAAACACCTCACACCCTCCTAATGACATATTAGGAGGGTATTTATAGGAGGTGGCGGAATTACATGCTTAAGCTATCTTATTTCTTTCTTCTCGTCTCGACTCGACTTAATTTCTTTGTCTTTCTCGACGTCGTCTCGGGATTTGTCGATATAAGTTGAACTTGTCTTATAATTTTCTTCTTATAATTAGACTTGAGTTCTTCGACTTCATTAAACTTCCGTCTTTAGACTTTCTTCGATAAATCTTCAGAATTGGCCTTGGATTTCCGTTCTTTTTGCATTCTCGATCTTTCGACTTCGCCTTTAGTCTTTTTCTTCGATAAAAGCCCGTGATAGCCCATGTTTTCTTCCTTCTGCATCTTTTGGTCCTAAAATACAATAAAAACACAAACCACGCATAATTCCGACTTTTACGACATAAAATACACGTTTTGGTCTTGTTATTATTAGAAATAAGTGGTAAAAGGATAAGTGTTTTCACACTTATTAACACACACCAAGCCTCCTTGAGAACGATCACCACTTTGGGTCATAACTTGTGGTTTTCCTAAATCACTTGTTAATACGTGCCCTAATTACGCTCTTTTTCCTAAAAGACGTATTCTTACAACTATCAATAAGTATGTCAGAAATGTTGTCACGAGGAGGCCAATATCACAAGTGATGGATGCACAAGATCAAGGCAAGAGATTAATGTTCAAGATTGATATCAAAGATCACATCAACATGATCACCAGAAAAGCAAAAAGAAAAGAAAGACGAAGACTACGAACTCAAGACAAGCATAGTATGCTAGGTTTATCTTATTATTGTAACTCGGGTAACGCCCTTGTTTGGAGTGACCTCCCTTAGGGGGAGATTGTTGGAAATACGTTTTTACGTATTTAGGAAGATTCGGTCACTCCGATAATATATTAAGTAGTAGCTCGTAGTCTAGTAACTTTACATTAGTTAGACAAGGAAAATCCCGGTCCATGATATGTATAGTCGGCCCAACTTCTAAGCCTAAGCCCATCTAATGGGATTGGTATATAAACCCTCTCCTTAGTTGGAGAGAGTGTGGTTCACTTCATAATTTCACATAGTTAAAGTGTGTTTTTCATACTTTCTCTCTCTAAGTGTGTATGTTCTCACCATCTTTCTATCTCTTTCTCTCTAGAATATAATCAAGATTTAATATCCTACACATATTGCAAAAATATGAAGGGACATACAAGAGAAATATTCATACACACAATATTAATATTAATATTAAAACAACAAATAAGGAAAATAAACAATAAAAGCATAAACTACTCTAGTAGTGATAATCCTCCAAGATTGCTTAAGTTTTTATTTGACTCAAACAACTAAAACACAAAGTATGCTTTAATTTGAAAAATAAGACGACGAGGCATTATTCGAAGATTTGTTCATGGGAACAAATACTTTGAGAGGAGTTCGAGTGAGAAGAAATTCAAGAAATTTAGCTTGTCATACACATGAGAAAGTTCATTTTGTTAAAATCGACAACAAGCACACGAGCTTCCTTTATGCAAAACAAAGTAGTTTGATGGGAGAGGACCATCAAAGTGAGAAGGTGGTGGTGGAGAAGGAGAAAGTGGATAAGAGATGTTTTTCACAATGCCTAGTGAGATTTGGGAAAGAAGAGAGGTCACTGAGGTGAGGTATGTTGCAAGGTTTAGGTAGTGGTGGAAGAGCTTCTCTTTCTCTAGTAATTGGATTGATAGAGAAAGTATCATTCCAATACTCAAAAGGAGAGAACGAAGAAGTCTTGCAAGGTTTGGGAGAAGAGGAGTCATGATGATCCTTTTCCTTCTTGATCCAAAGGGGTCAAACCAAAATTTTCGGTTTCTTATAATGCTTAGAAGAAGAAGCCTTAGGTTTAGAAGATTGTGACAAAGAGATGTCGATTAGAAGAGCTAGACATTGTGAGGGATGAGAAGAAGAACTCCCGAAACAAGAGGATTTAAAGAAAGTAGACAAGGAAAAGATTTGAAATCAAAATAAAAGGCTTCAAGGAATGTTTAGCCAGAATTAGCAAACAAAGAATCTTGATAAAGACTGTGATCAAAGAAGAAAGACCAAAAATGAGCCAAAAATTGGCTTGCTGTCCGCGGTTCTTTAAATGAACCTACGGTTATTTAATTATAAAGAATCGTGCGACATTTATTGAGCCGCATACAGTGGAGTTGAAAATATAATTTTACAAAGTTTTGAGAAAAAAATAAGACTCTTTCAAAATTTTGCAAATCTTGGATTTTTACCTTTATTAGCACTAGATTATGCTTTGGTTGCACAAAATACAACACACTCATAAAGAGCGTCTTGACAAAGGGTGACAAAATATTTAGATAACATTTTGATCCAATTTTAGTAAAGTTTTAGAGGTTATGATATATTAAGGTTCAATTTTAAATAAATTGAAGTTGATTAGTGTGAGCACATAGGTTGAAACACACAAAGACTAAATCAATTAAACATCCTCATGAAAAGTCATGAAGGAATAGGAAATACAAGAAATGAATTGACAACTAACTATTACAAAGTTAGCTAAACTAGTTCTTGATATGGAAGACTTCCTTGGCTTGATTTTCATTAAAACATATTTTAGAAAACAATCATTCATCTCCTAGGAGGTGGATGATTAGCAAATAAATTCAAAAAAAAAGCTTTGCAACTTATTGTGAGCCCTAATCATCTCCAAGCTAAGGATGTCAATGATGTAGAAATTGTTTAAGCAACAAGGAAAATTGGTTCCATTTTGCATGAAAAAATCAAATAAGTATGGATCACCCAAGAGGTTATCAAGAGGAATATGCAAAAGTGGAGTGTTAGAGGGAGGAGGAGGAGGAGGCATGATGTTCAATGGTGATATGGGTGAGTTTGGTGGAGTGAAAGGAGAGGTAACCAAAGGCTAAACAAGGTTATTCTCAAAGGGAATGCTTTGGAGAGGTTGAGGGTTCACATCCAAGAGAGGACTTGAAGTGAAGGGTGAAGACAAATCATTCATCCTATATTGGAATGAAGAGGAGGTAGAACCATGTGAATGGTTAGTACCATGAGTTGAGCTAGTCTTGCATGGAGCAAGAGGTGGTGAGGGGTGATGAAGAAATAAGAATTGGAGAAATCTCATTCTTGGGTGCAAGAAAAGATGAAGAGCCAAGTTTAGGAAACTTGATCTTAATCTTAAGGTTTCTTTTGGATGAGGATTGTTTGGAAGAGTTTGATGATCTAGTAGACACCATGGTTGTGTGTCTAGGTTTAGAAGAAGGATTAGAGGATGAAGAAGAAGAATAACCAAGAGAGGTTTAAGAAGGAGAAGAGATGATCCAAACTAGTAATGGGTTAAAATTCATTTTTATGAACAATGAAATTAGATAGGCCAAAATGGGAAAAAGCTGGTTTTTAGCAAAACTTTCCTCAATGTTTACAAGGATTTAGAGAAAATAGTGTAAAGCAAAGATGCCATCGTAGACGACTAACCGAAATCTAGATAGCTAACTAACACATAATTTGTAGAAAGTCATGTAAATCGAAACATCGATCACACGAACAATTTAGGATTAAAATATTAAGTAATCCAAACACAAATTACTAGATAAAAAACCAAATCTAAATAAAGAGACAAGAAACATTGTCCGAGTTACAATCGTGGCAACAACCAAGAGCAATACTTCCAGCCACTTTCTTTCATGAAAATTTCTCTATTGCCTTGATCCTTTCCTTATATTCTCTAGAAGACAATGCTTAAGATAGAATTGATAGTCGGAATCAATTTCTAGAGATGACAATTGAGAGAGAGTGAATGACAAAGGGTCATTTGAGAGAAGAATCATCAATGATATGAGAATCCACTTGATGAACATTTCCATCTTCATTTAAATCACACTTAGGCTCAAGTGAAAGGTTCCCTTCAACAAGAAGCATTACACGATCAACGAAGCAAAATGATGATGCATTTAAAGGTGGAAAGTCAAGAAGAACTTTTCTAAGAAGGTGAGAGAAAATCATAGCAAAAGGAAGACTCGAATGAGATTCAAGGAGAATAAAGTTAATTCTTATAGCTATAAAAAATGCAAGGTTGTATGGGGTGGAAGTTGAGACACAATACAACATATGTGCAAGACAAGCGGGTACAAAGTTGTGATTACCACCAAGACACATTGCGAGCTCCCTAATAATTTCGGCCCAAGGGATCATAAAATCATTAAGATCGCTAGTGAGTAATTCCCAAGGAGTGAGAGCACAGATTTCTCCTTCAATTTTACCAAGAAGAGGATGTTCACGAGGTTTGGCAATGGTACCTGAAATGACCGAAGGAGAAGGTAGTGTGACAACCACGGTTTTGATGTTCGTCATTTAGTTTTATTTTGGGCATATTTCATGCTATTACGTGTCTTTATGTGTTTATGTGTTATTTGATGTGAACATAGTGTGGTTTGGACATCTTTTTCGGGTACGGGGTACCTTTTGAGTGAAACGATGTGTGATGTTTTCAGGTTCATGAGCTCACATAGTAGTGACTATGAGATAAGATGGTGTTATTTAGTGGTTTTACGTATACGTATATGTATTATAGAAAAATCGTATTTTTACGATTTAGGGTTTTGCATTTAGTGGTGTAGGTATGTGGCTTCGGTTTAGTTTTGAAATTTCATAGAATTATTTAGGAGTTGTAGATAGTAAAATTAAATAAAATAAAATTTTAAATGATCAAAGGTTTTAATAAGAATAAAATTTAAGCATATGTTTTAAACTAACTTTTAAAAGGGTTTAGATGTAATTAACTTATTTAGGGATTTCTAAATAAATAAATAATAAATATAATTAAGGAAATATAAAAAGAAAAACGAATTTAATAATTAATAAATTTTTTTATATTTTTGGTAAAATATGTTGTATAGTCGGTCTAAAAGAAAAAAGAAAAAAAGAAAATTGTTTTGGGCTTGGACTATGATTTACGAATATTTAGTATTTATTAGACAATGGTAGAAAAAACACAAATAATCGTATAAAAAATTCACAGGAAGAGGAAAAAAAAGAAGAAAAGTTTTTTAGGGTTTTCGCAAAAAAAGGTATGATCTTGATTTCAATTTATGTTCTTGTTAATTTAATGATGTTTTTATCAAGTAGATCATGTAATTAATCATGTGTTGGATTAGGGTTTATAATTTTCTGGAATTAATTTTAATTAGGGATTGAATTGGGTAATTAATGGTGAATTTTTAGGGTTTAAAATCATTTTTAAGGTATAAATCGGATTAGGCAGAAACTGTCGCTACTCTGCCAGAAACCGTCACTAAACTGTCAAAAACTGTCACTAATGTCTGGGCAGATTTTGGGTAAAAATCGTTTTGGGCATAACTTATTCATTTTTAAAGCTTTTTAGGTGATTGAAAAGGCAAAATTTATGTACTCGGAACGTACTTTTCAAATATTCAGAATGAATAGTCAATGGAGGTCGGTATCTTGGTCAAATTATTTGTACAAGTGTCGAGTTCAAGGTTAATGTTTGTAGGACAAGGCTTAAACTCGTGTTTTGGATATTTTTGGATAGTGGACACTTAGAGGGTTAACTCAGGGCTGATTTGGGATAGAATTTGAGATGTATCTATCATTGGGATTGTTACATTGATGAAGGATTAGATTTCATGAGTCAATGTTAACGTGTATTATTGTGTTATGTACTTTAGATAATTAATTGTTCATGAAGAGACTTTGGAGAAACTTGATCAGGTGAGTTTCATAGTCCCATGTATATTAATGATTTTGACATCCGGATGGGCTGGAAGAGACACTTGTGGTTTTATAACTTATGTTTTGAATTTTTTATGATTGGTGATGGACTTGTGTATACTTATGTGATTAACTGCTAATTGATTCATTATTGTTTTGTGGTTTGACTTGGTACCAAGGGGATGTTGACAAGGCGGGGCCTTGGGATTTGATTCATAGGTGTATGGGCACCTATGGGACCATGGTGTTTGGTAAGGCTGGGAGCCTTGGAATTATGGTGAATGGTTAAATCTTGAGTGTTAGTTGTTAATGCATATTTGTATCACATTGTCCAAATGTTCTTTAATTAATGGTTATTATTCACAGCTTATGAATTGATTTTGGCGTTGGAGTCTAAACCTATGACTCTCACCAACATTATGTTGACGTGTTTTAGTGTCTCTTTCAGGTGAAAATATGGTTAAGCATGAAAATAGGAGTGGCTAGTTTTGGAGGCTTAGGATTACATTTGGAGGAACCCCCTTTCCTCTTGGTCTTTATTTAACGTTTGAATAAGTGATACATTCTGGACACCTTTATGTTGATGTTTGTTTTATTTGTTTATCTTTGGTAAGAGGTAGGACGTTTACCTACTTACCTAGACTCCTGCATTGCTGAGATATTGTCATGACATTTGTATCACCTTTTATGATATTTCAATTTCATTTAGTTCTCTCTATAGACACGATATGTTGTGATGATATCCATACGTCGCGTCCCATATTCCGCCATGGTGAGGTGTGATAGAATGGTATTAAGAGACAATGGTTATAGAGAATTAGGATGCCTAGCCTAGTCTATAGCTTAAGGATCCTTGAACTGGTACAGGAAACTATTGATGCGATAACAGTACTTAAGGAGAAACTGAAGACGGTCAGAGACCGACAAAAGAGCTATGCTGACAAGAGGTGTAAGCTGTTGGAGTTTAGTGTTGGAGACAAAGTTATGCTAAAGGTTTCATCATGGAAAGGGGTGATGCGGTTTGGGAAGAAAGGGAAGTTAGCACCTCGATTCGTGGGTCCATTTGAAATCCTTGAAAGGATTGGACCAATGGCTTATAGGTTGAGATTACCGGAAGAGTTAAGCAGTGTGCATGATGTATTTCATGTGTCGAATTTGAGGAATGTTTAGCAAAGACGGACTTGCAGGTACCGTTAAATGATATTAGAATAGATATGAGCCTTCGTTTTGTTGAAGAGTCGGTAGAGATTATGGATCGTGAAGTTAAGACTCTAAAGAAGTAAGACACCGTTGGTTAAAGTTAGATGGAATTCGAAACATGGACCAGAGTTCACTTGGGAAAGGGAGGAGCTCATGAGGAACAAGTATCCTAAGTTATTTGCTGATGATGTGACTGATCCTAAGGAGTAAATCTTGGGACGAGATTTCTATTAGGAGGGAGTGATGTGACAACCACGGTTTTGAGGTTCGCCACTTAGTTTTATTTTGGGCATATTTCGTGAAATTACGTGTCTTTATGTGTTTATGTGTTATTTGGTGTGAATAGAGTGTGGTTTGGACATCGTTTTCGGGTACGGGGTACCTTGTGAGTGAAACGATGTGTGATGTTTTCATGTTCCTGAGCTCACATAGTAGTGACTATGAGATAAGATGGTGTTATTTAGTGGTTTTACGTATACGTAAATGTATTATAGAAAATTCGTATTTTTATGATTTAGGGTTTTGCATTTAGTGGTATAGGTTAGTGGCTTCGGTTTAGTTTAGAAATTTCATAGATTTATTTAGGAGTTGTAGATAGTAAAATTTTATAAAATAAAATTTTAAATGATCAAAGGTTTTAATAAGAATAAATGTAAGCATATGTTTTATACTACATTTTAAAAGGGTTTAGATGTAACTAATTTATTTTAAGGATTTATAAATAAATAAATAATTAATATAATTAAGGAAATATAAAAAGAAAAATGAATTTAATAATTAATAATTTTTTTTATATTTCTGAAAAATATGTTGTATAGTCGGTCTAAAAGAAAAAGGAAAAAAAGGAAATTGTTTTGGGCTTGGACTTGAATTTGGGAATATAGTATTTATTAGAAAATGTTAAAAAAACACAAACAATCGTATAAAAAAATAAGCAGGAAGAGGGAAAAAAAGAAAGGTTTTTTAGGGTTTTTGAAAAAAAGGGTATGATCTTGATTTCAATTTATGTTCTTGTTAATTTAATGATGTTTTTATCAATTAGATCATGTAATTAATCATGTGATCGATTAGGATTTATAATTTTCTGGAATTAAATCTAATTAGTGCTTGAATTGGGTAATTAATGGTGAATTTTTAGGGTTTAAAATCGTTTTTAGGGTATAAATTGGATTAGGCAGACTGTCGCTAATCTGCCAGAATCCGTCACTAAACTGTCAGAAATTGTCGCTAATGTCTGGGCAGATTTTGGGTAAAAATCGTTTTGGGCATAACTTATTCGTTTTTAAAGCTTTCTGGGTGATTCAAAAGCCAAAAGTAATGTACTCGGAACGTACTTTTCAAATATTCAGAATGTATAGTCAATGGAGGTCGGTAGCTTGGTCTAATTTTTGTACAAGTGTCGAGTTCAAGGTTAATGTTTGTACGACAAGGCTTAAACTCGTGTTTTGGATATTTTTGGATAGTGGACACTTAGAGGGTAAATCGGGGCTGATTTGGGATAGAATTTGAGATGTATCCATCATAGGGATTGTTACATTGATGAAGGATTAGAGTTCATGAGCCAATGTTAACGTGTATTATTGTGTTATGTACTTTAGATAATTAATTGTTCGTGAAGAGACTTTGGAGAAACTTGATCACGTGAGTTTCATAGTCCCATGTATATAAATTATTTTGACATCCGGATGGGATGGAAGAGACACTTGTGGTTTTGTAACTTATGTTGTGAATGTTTTATGATTGGTGATGGACATGTATATACTTATGTGATTAACTGCTAATTGATTCATGATTGATTTGTGGTTTGACTTGGTACCAAAGGGATTTTGACAAGGCGGGGCCTTGGTATTTGGTTCATAGGTGTATGGGCACCTATGGGACCATGGAGTTTGGTAAGGCTGGGAACGTTGGAATTGTGGTGAATGGTTAAATCTTGAATGTTAGTTGTTAATGCATATTTGTATCACATTGTCCATATGTTCTTTAATTAATGGTTATTATTTACAGCTTATGACTTGAGTTTGGCGTTGGAGTCTAAACCTATGACTCTCACCAACATTATGTTGACGTGTTTTAGTGTCTGTTTCAGGTGAAAATGTGGTTAAGCATGAGAATAGGAGTGGCTAGTTTTGGAGGCTTAGGATTGCATTTGGAGAAACCCCCTTTCCTCTTGGTCTTTATTAAATGTTTGCATAAGTGATACATTGTGGACACCTTTATGTTGATGTTTGTTTTATTTGTTTGTCTTTGGTAAGAGGTGAGACTTTTACCTACTTACCTAGACTCATGCATTGTTGAGATATTGTCATGACATTTGTGTAACCTTTTATGATATTTCAATTTCATTTAGTTCTCTCTATAGACACGCTATTGTTGTGATGAAATCCATACGTCGCGCCTCATATTCCGCCATGGTGGGGTGTGACAGGTAGCTCGGTTACATAATGCACATCAATAGAGGTTGATTCTAAAGAGTTGATACTCCAAGCATCGGTGAACCTACATTAACCATTGTATGGAACCTTGAGAATTTCTCCAAATTCTTCAAAAGTGTATACAAAGGTTTTCCCCTTGATGGAAAATCTTATTGATAAACCATTATTGATGCACATTAATGTAAACAAACTAAAGAAATCCAAGAGAAATGAACGAAATATTGGCTCATCAATGTCAAGCAAGCAATCAAAGCCAATGCATTTGAATATGAATCGTATGAAGTCAAGTCCATGGAAATTAGAAGGGACAATGCGTCTGATATGAGCAAAAACTCATATCAATTTATCAACAAATCACCCTAAAACACAAGGAAAATACCTAAACTTTGTGCTATAAAGCGGAATTATGTGGTATGTTTTGTGTTTGTGCTCAAATAGGTAAGAAGGATACATTTTCAAGCAAACAAAGGAAAATCAAGCTTAATTTGATGAAAAAGACAAAGAATGATCAAAAGTGACAAGACTTTGAAGACAAAGGACCTATCTTGACAATCTGCCAAAGATGAAGGACCAAAAGTGTAAATATGACAAAGTCAAGATCAAATTCAAATCTGGTCAACTCTCAAGTCAACTCAGTCAAAGGGGCTTTTTGATCAAGTTTGCAAGTGTAAGGACTTAAATTGCCAAGAGAATGAAGTTACTAGCTCGAATTACATTCTGCCAAGTACAAGGGCTAATTCTGCCAACTTTGGAAAGTTTATTCAAGCTTAATCTGTGTGAACAAATATTGGCCAATGAGAATGCAAGAAACATGTGCCCAGGATTGCCAAATCACTTCATTTATACCCACTAGCCGCCAGCATTTAATTGGCCAGTATCTCAACAGTGCAAGCGCACTAATTCTCTTTCAACCAATTAGAGAGTGCCATGCAATAATCAGATTATCCACTAAGGATAATGATCCGTGTGCCTAGCTCTTAACCAATGAAATCTTGCCACGTGTCATCTTCTTCAACACACAGCCCATAATCGTTCTTGAGCTAGAAGCAATTTCAGGAGGTGATATAAACATGAAACTTGCTCATTTTTTAGAGACGAATCCAATGATCACAACCAATTACACTCAAAATCAACAACAAAGAAAACCCCAAATGTGTTCATAATCTGCAAAATTCAATTGAACTTAATTGTACACGTGGAAGCTTCTAATTGGATCTAACACGTCACCAACCCCAACCACTTCACTCCTGCAGTCTATAAATACCATGGATTGTTCTCATTTCTTGATTTGTAGAAAAAGTGTGAAATCACACACACTTTTAGTTTTTCTCTCAACCTTCTTAGTTTTAGCTTAACAACTCAAGAGTCTGCCAAACTCTTGAGTCTGTTATAGTTAGTTGTAACTGATTACCAGCCTTGTAACTACTTTCCAGTTCAATCAATAAACATTTCAATTTTCCCTCCAAAATTCTCATTACCTTTCTACTGTTCATACTTGCACTCTGTTACTCTTGTTGCTGATACTGGTTAGTTATGATCAACACTTGATCATAATTGGCTAGTAGTGAAGATTGTAGCTGTTGTATCTGATTTGTTCATCCAGTTTAAGCTCTAGCAGATTTTGGAGAATTCAGTTCATTAATGGCGAATTTGATGGTTGTAGCTGTTGATTGGTTGTTGATTAGTGTGTTCTAGTGCTAAGGTGGTGGTTAGCACTAGATTAGAGAGCTCAGCGCTCCTCTACTCCCCAAAGGATGCCTTAGCTAAAGGTTTTACTTTCTGAAATTCAGTCCCACTAAATTGTTGAATGACTGCTTCATTCCTAGTTAATTCTACTTGAGTGCATGATAAAATGTGTTTTACCCTGTCTTGATCTGATTTCAGTGATTTAGTAGCCTAATTGTAGCTTAATCTTGCTTATAGCTTTGATGCTTGTCCTGTTTTTCAGCTTTTATCAGTAACATTAGCCTTAATAGTCATTTTGGTTTCTAGTTGTTGTAACTGCTTGTTTCTAGTTCTAATACATTTCATATTAACCATAGAACTTAGTTTGTTATAGCTCTTTACCCAGTTTAGTCATTTGATCAACAAGTCTTCATAAAAGTTTCAAAAACATCAGTAAAGTAGTGTTTGGTATTAGCTTTGATTTGATTTTCAAGTGTTAGTTTTTGGCAAACTTTTGTTCATTTCTAGTCAACAAGTCATAACAAATATATTTCAGTCACTTACTAGTCAAAATTTTGGTCAAAAAGGCAATTGGTCATAAAAAGGTTTGGGTCAGTTTTATTCAAGCATACTTTCAGAAAGTGTTGATTTTGATTTGACTGGCATTTCTTTGTTACTTGATGAAATCACTCCTAACTAGTCCTCATCTTTCAGTCAATATATGAAGTTTGAGTGTGTATAAGGAAACTGTACAGTATCCAATATTGAGCAAGTAATAAGCCAAAGTTTAAGATCAAGAGCAAAAGCAAGTTTCTGTAACTTGGGCAAACTGAATTTTCATATCTCCATTTCTACTTCAATAACTAGCTAATTTTCTTTCACAATTTCATTCCAAAAGTGTTCCTGGATAGATTTTGGGATTTTAAGCTTTTTGAAATTTCTGGTCAACGAAAGTCAACATAAGCACACTTTTAGCTTATTTTCAGATTCAAAGCTTATTATTTGATCATTTTCATTGAGACTTGATTTCCCGTCTTTCTTTTGAGCTTATTAATAAGAATTTCCATTAAAATCTAGTTGTGCAAGTCTGGCTTAACTGGTAGCTTATTTTGAGCTTATTGGATTCAGCTTATCAGAGTTTTAGTTACTTTCAGCCAAATTCCTTGGATAGGTCTAGCTAAAATTTGATTTTAAGTCGTTTGCAATTGGTTTGATCAAATTTGGTTGAGAAATAAGCTCAAACGAGCTTATTGAAGTTTTAAACCCGTTTTAGTTGAAAAGCTTTTGAAAATTGCATTTAGGTCCTTGTAGTATTAAACTGTTTTTAATCCTAGCTAATCTTTCCAACTAATTAGGGTTTTCAAATGGCATTCCTTGTATTTTCAGTTTTGTTCAAATTTAGTTAGGCAGTTTCAAATTAGTTGGAATTTAGTTACATTGTTTGAATAGTTTTCATTTTTAGTCCATATAGTTTACTGTTTTTACACATTTAGTCCTTAGACTTTTTGGCTTTACATTTTTGGCATTTATATTTCAAAGAATTTACATTTCCAGTCCTTATAGTTTGTGGAGTTTACTTTTAGCATTTTAATTGAATAAAAACTTGGTATTTGCACTTTGTTTTACATATAAGTAGACGATATTTTTCATTTTAGCTAAGTTTTGTTTGAATTAGCAATAGAATATCCAAAAAACATTACCAGCCAAAAACAATTAAAAACCCAATCTTGTTAGGACTTTCAATTTGTTAAGAACTGAGAAAAACGAACTCCATCTATACACATTTCAAATGGCGCCGCTGCCGGTTCTTTGACTTTACGAGAGACTATCGATTGACGGCTTTCATTGGCTTTTGGGATAAGTTCACCTAGTGAACGTTATTTTTACGTATCATAAATAAAAAACAAATAAAAAATCAAAAATATAAAAATATATAAAAACTAAAAAATTAACAAAACAATTCTTTTCCTAAAGAATTGACCAAACAAATTAAAAATCCAAAAAGCAATCTTTTTCCTAAGAGATTGCACCCAAAAATATATATTATTGGATTCTCTCGGTTTTTATGTACATATAGTATTTTCTCTTAAAAACTCATAAATACAAAAATATTTTCCATATATTATTATAAGTAAATACGTATACGTATAAGAACAACCAATTTACATATTCTCCATAAGTATTGCCAAGGCAATACACCGTGTTGAGGGGCGTTCCGGTCCTTGACATGTGTATCGATCAAACAAAATAAAGCAAGAATAGATAAATACTTCCAATAAGCAACAATTCGAAGAATACAAACAATTAAGTGAATAGAAAGGCGATGTCCTATAAAATGCCATCTAAGGGTCAATAGGTACTTAAGTGCTTTGCGCCACCTAACCCCCCGTTCACTTGTAAGTATTCTAAGAAGGAAGGCTTCATTGGGGGTCTTGCACCCAAGTAGTACATACGTATATTATTATTTTCTTGTGGATATTTCATATTGAAACTCGAAGAGGATAATCTTTTTCTCTTCAAAGTCACACGAGAGCTTCTCTCTCATTCCTCGTATTGAGTTGCATGCTCACTCGTGGGCGTGCACAAATACCGATTGGTGTACAACCTCTTCCTCCGAAAAGGAAGAAAAAGAGAAAGAGTAAGACCACCACCGTCCATCAAGCCGATCACGAGAATCGTGCTTTGATTCATCCACAACAAGAAGCCATGGCTGTTGATAATCGTTCTTTGATGGAACGTTTGCAATCCAATGTTCACGGATATGCCGATGCTATCAAGATTCCCGACATTCCCGCAAATTCATTTGAGCTAAAAACGGCTATGATTACCTTGGTTTCAAACACACCTTTCTATGGTCACAAGAATGATAATCCTCATGATCACCTTAAGAGATTCCTTGCTCTTTGCAATACCCTTAAGTACAATGGAGTTCCACATGATGCTATTAAGTTGATATTGGTGCGATTTTCACTATAGGGACCCGCTAAGCATTGGTTAGACACCCAACCACCCGATAGTATCACCACATGGGATGGTTTCACCACTAAGTTTTTGAACAAGTTCTTTCCCCCATCTAAGACCACGGCTTTGAGGAACTTAATTATAGGCTTTCAACAAAAACCTAGTCAATCCTTTAGTGATGCTTGGGAGGAGTTTAGAGAGTTATTGAGGCGATGCCCTAACCATGGATTGGATGAAGTTTACCAAATCAATACTTTCTATGATGGCCTTAAACCTCATCACCAAGATTCACTCAATGCTTCCGCGGGAGGGAATATTCTTCGTAAATCCATTCAAGAGGCTTTGGACATCATTGAGACCAAAGCAATGGTTCAAACAAACACTCAATGTGAAGAAAGGGTTCATGTTATCCAAAACAAATCTCAAACACCTTGTGATAACCAATTCCTCAAGTATCACCAAGAGATCATTCAAAATATGGATAGAGGTCATGAGATGAGTCTTAAGGCACAACAAGAAATGATTCAAGCTATTAAGAGCCTTTCATAGAACAATTCTTCAAATGATGTGAATGCCATTACTCTTTCTTATGTAACTTGTGGAGGTCCCCATTCCTATGAACAATGTGATAAGGTGCAAGGTTATCAAGGGGAATGTTATGTTTACCAAGAGGAACATCGTGAACACTTCAAGCCAAATATCAATCCCAATAACCTTTCTTACAAGTCCCAAAATTACCTTACTCCACCGGGATTCCCACCCCAACCACCCACCCAAATTCAACAAAATCCTCCTCAAGTGTTACAAAGGAATCAAGGGCAAAGACCACCTTACCAAGGGAATAACTACAAGGCACCCAACAATTTTCAACATCAAGGAAATAACTTTTATCCACCATATCAAGGATTTAATCAACCGCTTCCACCTTTCCCAAATCACGGATATTCTCAAATACCAAATCAAGCTTACCCTTAACTTCAAAATCAAGGATATGGGATACAAGAGACTCATGAGTATGTTGATAAGAGAATTCGTGAAAGTGAAAAGAGAATGAATGACCAAATGAAACTTGCAATGGATACACAAACCAATAGGCTTTTAATGGCATTCAATCAAAGACCACAAGGGGCTTTACCTTCTAACACACAAACAAATCCAAGGGAAAATGTCAATGCTATCATAACGAGAAGTGGAAAGACAACAAAGGATACTTCACCTCCTAAAACTCCTATTGTTCCATCCACTTTTGTTCCTACATGTGACAAGCCTTCTACATCTACTTCACCACCTCAAAATGGTCCCATTTCTCCCACTTCAACACCTACTCATGAAGAACTCAATAAGGAAATTCCTTCATCAACCACTCAACCACAACCAAAACCAAGTCTTCCTTATCCATCAAGATTTAGAAAAGAAAAGCTTAAGAACAAGGATGATATCCAAGTTTCAAACTTTTTGAGGATGTTCAAGCAACTTAACATTAATATCTCCTTTGCGGAAGCTTTAGCCAATATGCCTAAGTTTGCTAAGATGATTAAGGACTTACTTTCTAACAAAGAGAGATTGGTGGATTTGCCTAATGCTTCCTTGAATGAAAATTGCTCCGCGGTTTTGCTTAAGAAGTTGCCTACTAAGCTTGGAGATCCGGGGAGGTTTTTGATTCCTTGCAATTTCCCGGGGGTGGAAAATTATATGGCTTTAGCGGATTTAGGAGCA